>CM076572.1:779493436-779932981 GCA_034641835.2 Pinus albicaulis
ATTTCTGGGTTTATATAAAGGGACACTGTCAAAATCTATCAGCTCATAGGCCCCTTTAGCTAGCTTTCGCTTGACAATGAAAGGGCCATGCCATATGGGCACGAATTTCCCAGCTCCTAGCTTATCGTTGGCTTGATCATAAACTAAGACTAGGTCTCCTTCTGAAAAATTCCGAGGGGTAACACTTTTGTCGTACTGAGCTTTTATTCGTTTAACATGAGCCTCGTTTTCTATTACGACATTTCGTCGATTCTCATCCAGCTGAGCTAAGTACAGGAAACGTTTCTCCTCCTGAGACATAGCTGGGAGTAATTCTATGGCTAATTTTAGTGACAGAATTTCGCATTCAATTGACAACACAACTTCCAAACCGTAAACGAGTTGAAAGGGAGTGAAACCAATTGATGTTTTTACTGAGGTTCGATATGCCCAAAGTGATGAAAATAACATGGAATGCCAATTTGTTTTGTGAATACCAATAATTCGTCTAATCATGGTGACTAAAACTTTATTTATGGCTGCAACCAAACCATTGGCTTGCGGATAATATGGAGTGGAACTATTGTGGCGTAGGCCAATTTGATCTGTCAGTTCAGTCATCATGATATTCCAAAAATGACTTCCATGATCCGTAATAATGGCTTGAGGAACACCGAACCTAGCAATTATGTGATTAAATATGAAAGTTGCAGCATTCTTGCCATCATACGAAAATGTAGGCATCACCTCGGCCCACTTATTAAAATAATCTACTGCTAAGATAATATACGCATGCCCCCCCGGCTGAGTGAGGGTTACATGTAATAAAATCGATACCCCATTTCGTGAAAGGACCAAGAACAATAATGGGATGAAGAGGAGTGGGTGGCGCGTGCATCTTATGATAAAAAAGTTGACAATTGTGGCATTTCCGGACTGCATAAATACAATCTTTGAATAACGACAGCCAGAAATAGCCAGCATGCAGTATCTTTTGGGCTGTGGCATACCCAGACATATGACTACCACATGCTCCAGAATGGTAGTCATTTAAAAGCTTTTCAGCTTCTTCATGAACAAGACAACGTTGGAAAACATAATCCACTCCACGACGATAGAGTGTATCAACAATAATATTATACTGTAGGGATTGGAAGCGTATTTTCCGTCGCTGAGATCATGAGATTTCAGGCCGAAAAAGTTGGGTTTGGAGATAAAAAATAATATCTCCATACCATGGATTGAGAGTACTGATAAGAAACAAAGATTCGTCCGCAATGGGCTCTTCTACCACAGTTTCAGTATCAGTAGAGGGGAAATCACACATCATTTTCGCAAATACCAAAGCTTTCTTTGCCCTGGATTTCTCAAACTCCAAGTCAAATTCCTGCAGGATGACTATCCATTTGGAATACTTTCCCCCTAGCAATTTTTTGGTTAAAATGTACATCATAGGGTTGACATAAGAAATTGCCGTGGTTTTACGTAACAAGATGTAGTGCCTAAATCTTTGGACAACTTGGACAGCTGCCAATGCCAATTTCTCCACATGTGTGTATTTGATCTCGGTTGGATGCAGATTTCGACTACGATAGTAAATCAAATGTTCAATGTTAGATTAGTCTTCCTGAACTAAAACCATCCCAATGGTGGAATGGGAGGTAGTGAGGTACAAAATGTAATCTCGATTGTAGTTGGGAGGATGCAACAACGGTGCATGGGTTAACGCGTGTTTAAGTGCATCAAAAGATTGATCAACGATCTCATCCCAAAAGAATGAAATGTTCTGTTTTAACAACTGGGTAAAACCTTTTGTAAGCTCAGCATAGTTAGGAATGAACCGACGTAAAAAGTTTGCTTTCCCCTGCAAACTTTGGAGTTGGCGTAAAGTCGAAGGAGGAGATAATTTAACAATAGCTTCGACCTTCGATGGATTGACGCGAATGCCCGATTTCGAAACAACAAATCCTAGTAAATGACCCGATTCTACACAAAAAACACATTTGTGTGGATTCAGCCTAATTCGATAATGATGACACCTCATAAAAATAGCTCGTAAGTGAGTGAGATGGTCGGCCCTACGCGATGAATGAGCAGGTAAATCATCGAGATATGGATGCACAATGTGCTTAATGTCATGAAACGCATAAGACATTACCCTTTGAAAATTTGCTCCAACGTTCTTCAATCCAAAGGGTAGCTTGCGATAAGCAAACGTCCCCCACGGACAAATAAAAGTTGTTTTTGGATGATCAACAGGGAGTATGTTTATTTGATTATACCCAAAAAAGCCGTCCATAAAGGAAAACATTTCACTGCCGGCATAATCATCGATTATTTGATCGATATAGGGAGTTGGATAATTGTCTTTGGGACAAGCTCAATTAATATCCCTATAATCGATACATACTCGTATCGTTCCTTGTTTTTTAGTCACAGGAACAATATTCGATACCCAATCCGTTAAGGGGATTGGATAAATGAAACCTGCACGAAGTAATTTTTCAACTTCTGCTTTGATAGTAGCAGCTTTTCTAGGATGTATCTGACGTAGACGTTGACAGATAGGTTTGGCATCCGGGTAAGTCTTGATTTCATGTACAACAATTGATGGATCAATTCCTGGCATTTCTTCATAGGACCAAGCAAACACATCACGAAATTATTGAAATAGGGCTTTATAAGTTTGAATTTTATCTTCAGTACAACAAGCACCGATATGAATGCTTTCAATTATTCCTGGTTTTACTGAAATTTCAATTGGAATCGTTCGAGAAATATTTTCCAAATTTAACTCAGAATTGGGATTTTTCAATGGATTCTGGGGTTCTTTGACATATTCAGCAGTAAAAATTGAAGCGAAATCATCTTCAAAATGATCTAGTTCAGGTAAAAATGAAGATCGGTGATGTAGATCTTCCCATGGTAAATCATCAATGGAAAAAAATTTACAAATCTGCTCATCAGTATGAACAAGATCAGGAAATGTCATTGTCGCTAAACTGGATATAGAAAGTGATTCCTCTTGGATCCCATTCATTAGATCAATTTTGGTTGAAGAGGGGTCAGAAAGTGACTGTACAGTCTGGTATGCAATTTCAAATGGACTCAAAGGCATCATGCCATCAATTGAATCTAACTCGGAGTCGGAAGGTATGATCTAAGGATCATCAAACATAACAGTGTCTGATGAAATCATGTGAATAGTCGCAACAGAAGGTGATACGTTAGGAGGAGGAAAGGAAAAAGTTCCTAGTAAACCAGAATCTTTAATTAATCCTACTCCAACATCCTTATAAGGGATAGACGCTTTACCAATGTGCTGGATTGTTTCTGTAGAGGTTGGGTCAGAAGAAAAATAATTTAACTGATCTATTGTAGCGATCCTTCCAAGATATGGAAATTTTATGAGTCGAAAGACTGAAGAAACAACAGCAGTCATAGCATAAGAACAACTGCGACCCAGAAGAAAGTTGTAATCTAGAGGGGCATCAACCACTTCCACATCTAGATTTATGATTTTACCTTCGACCCCTATGGGTAAATCCTGCAAAATACCAAAAGAGTGGAAACCTCGACCATCAAAAGCCTTAAGAATCATCGGAGATTGGTTGAGTGTAGGAGAACCAAACGATTTCCAACACTAAATCGACATAATACACATTGAAGCTCCCTCATCAATCACAGTCCGATAGATTGGTCTGTTTTTTACTAACACCAGAATTTAGAAAGCCATTTGGTGAGGTAAGCGAGGCATAAAATTATATAAATCGAATATTATAAGATTAGAATCCTCAATATCGATAGCTCCTATGGCAGACAAAAGCAATTTACGCTGTGCCGGGCATGATTGCAGCACTTCCAAAGCTGACATTTCTGAAGGAGAAATAGCTAAGTCTTCAACGATGTTGTAATTCTAAGCAGCTCTCGCATGTGGATTGAAAGCTAATTTACGAAGAACACCTTTAGCAGGCGGTTTGATTATTAAGTCTAGATTTTGTTTCTCGATCTGCAGCAGACCAGAAATAGGAGGAGGTGTAGTTGATGTATTTGTACTAGAAGATTCTGCTTCTTTACCATCAACAGGATTCTTAGTACCATAATCTTGAAATCGCATCACAATCCTTACATGAGACATCATCAAAATGGGCTCTTCTGAGGCAGTTGAGGTGGAACCAACCATTTTTCTATCTTGAGTTGGAAAAGGATCCTTCAAGACAGCAGGTTGTTGTGAACCTTTAACAAATTTTGCAACCTCTGCTTGATGTGGGCATTCCTTAGTAAAATTATCCTTGTCACAAATGTAACAAGGATAGCGAGGTTCGTGTTTTTCATCATTGGATTCATTTTTATCAGTTTTCTCTTTTGAATTCTTTTTGTTTTTATTCTTCCATTTCTTTTTACCACCGGATTTAGATTTAGCCGTAGATGTCTCTACGACATGAATGTCGGCAGAAATTTCAGGGGAAGATTCTCCTTTCGGGGAATCTGGAAAAGTTATAATAGGAGAAGAGCTCTTTGAAGATTTCTTCTTACTTTTAGTATTGACTGTACCAATCATACCATCGGCAGCATGAGACCCTGAAGGAGCAGTAGCTATTTGACCTTGTTTTGGAAGGTCGGGGATTTTTTCTTGTAAAGTACCTGACTGCATATAAATGAGGTCAAGGTACTGAGCTTGAGCAATTAATTTCTCTTCAGTAACAACACCAGCCTTAGCTACATCTTCAGTGATCTTGGGCAGCAATGATTTAACAAACCATTCTACCAAAATTTGATCCGGAATGTAAACTTTCACCAAATCCCTTCTACGTCGCCATTCATGAATATGATCAGAAATATATGTAGACGTAGATTGTTTTATTGAAGTTAATAATTCCGTGCCATTTTTGTATCTGACAGGCAACTGAAAATGAGTCAAGAAGGCAGTTGCTAACTGACTGAAATTATTAAACGAGCCTCGTGGTAACTCAATGTACCATTTGGCAGCAAGACCAATAAGAGTTCTTTGGAAAATACTTAAAAAAATAGAATCATCAATAATTGAATTAGATGTACACCAGAGGTGATAAGTCATGACATGATTTGATGGATCCTCTCCTAACTTACCTTCTAATTTTAGTATATCACTGGGAAACTTATGCGACATTGGGGGCCAGTACGAATAATAGAAAATCGGATAATTCATAAGGTGCGTCAATTCAAGTAAATCCAAAGTTGCAATAAATGGTAACTGACGGTTAGGATCATGAAAAACTTGAGTAGCCAAAGCAGTTCCAGGAGGTGGATACCCAGGATAACTGGGAATCGGATTTGCATTAGGAATTGTGTGACCTCTCGGAAAACCAGGATTAACCGGACCAAACTAGGGTTGTTGAGGCTGTTGATAAGTATAGCCAGGGTACGGTTGATACTGATAACTTGGATTTTGTGAACTGGGACTGAATTTAGGATATCCCTGGTATGGTTGATATGTGAATTGCGGTTGACTTATGACAACTGTACTTGTACCGGCTTGTCCTGCAGGCATCTGAACCAAAGTCTGAACTGAAGGTCCTGACTAGGGTACAGAGACTTGAGGGATTTGCATGGATGCAGGGATAAACGAACTCAGTGTTATAGATAATCCAGAAACAGGTGTTACAGGTTGAACAACCGTTGCAGCAATTTGAGGCGGAGTCTGATGTGTACTAGGCGCAGACTACTGAACAGAACTAGGTACAGGAGTTTGAATAGTAGGCTGGATAGGTTGCTGGGTTGGACCAGAAACCAAAGGTTGTCCAGGTTGAAAAGGAAACTTCACATTAGGCTGCATAGGCTGTTGATATTGGGATGGATCCCACACCATATTCATTCTGGGGTATTGTCCCGCAGAAGGTTGAACGTAAGGACCATAACCTGGTTGAACGTAGGGTTGATAAGTAAGTGGTAAATTTCTGGCTCCTTGTATATATGACTGACCAGAAGGCTTTTGGTAACCTTGAATTAGGTACTGAACTTTAGGTTGATCATCCTGAGGCACGTACTGAAGCTGGGGTTGATAAGGACCCTGAGGAGCATATTGAGCTTGGGGTTGATCCTGGGGTATGTATTGTCCTGAAGGTTGATATCCTTGAGGTATGTACTGTCCTTGGGGTTGTCCCCCAAAATAATATGATTCCACAGTTTTTCCTGGGAAAAATCTACCTTAAGGTTTCCCCCCAAGTGGTAACTGACTTCCTTAAGGTTGCCCCCTAGGCGGTAACTGACTACCTTGAGGTTGCCCCCCAGGCAGTAACTGATTTCCCTGAGATTGCCCTCCAGGTGGTAACTGACTGCCTTGAGGTTGAGGATTCGGAATATTACCAGACATCATAAAGATTTGCTCTGCGTTCGACGTTTCAGTTTTAATTCCACTTAAACCATATGATAACACTTGTTCAATTAGTTGAGGAGCTGCTCCGGAGAAAGTACCAGACAGAGCCTGATATCCCAAAGGAACATAAGGACCACCGTGTAAAAATTCTTCCGGTGTCTGGGAAAACATGGATGACTCTCCTGCCATAATGGATGACGGATAGTGACCTTTGGGTGTTGGATGAAATGGAACTCGAGGTGGAGAAAAAGAAAGAACTGGATTCTCTAAAAAAAAATTTAAGGATAGATACCAAGCACTAGTTCGAATAGGGTTGTAAAAAATTGATTCAGGTTCCCTAAGATTTAAAGACTGGGGGGATTCAGGAAGAGATAACTCTTTGTCTGGATTAGTAAGTTCTTCAATAGAAATTAGTCCAAATGGAAGATCGTCAGTGAGAATATTTCTTACCATAGGTGAACCAGGATCGCTAGAAGTTGGTGAAATAAATCCTAAGGATGTTTCCAAAACAGAAGGTTTAGTTTCAGGTTCAGAGATTTCACGTTCGTCAGCTAGTTCACTGGAAGGAGAAATACTACCAGTAAATTCAGAAACTGAAATCGGTTCTTAAATGTGTTATGTTATGGGTGTTTGATAATCAGGATGAACCACTATAGATAAAGTTCCAACTTCTGTTGATTTAATCCTACTGCTGCTAGATGAAACCAGAGCACGAAGCCCTTCAAGCTGACTTGGTGTATATTCAGGGGGTTTCCCTTGTAGTCTCCGGGATTGTCTCAACAATTCTGCCACGATTAAATATTTAATTAATCACACGCAAACAAAGAAAATTTCAATAAAAACACCTAAAGTCTCTAAAGAAACAAACATCTAAATCACGCGCTTAAAAATCTAAGAGTTCAAACCACACACAAACAGTAACTTCCCGTACTAAAAACACTAGTTGGTGATGAAATCCAACTTAGTAGAAATTCAATACAGAAAGGGCGGTTGGAAAAGTTACCCCGAAAACCTGCTTAATGAAATAGACTGGCACAAGTTTCTTCACAAAACCATCTCGTGTGAAGAGAACCCCCCAAAGAGTCCAAGTGAGTCTAGTCAACGTCTGCTCCAGGTACAGTGAGATCTTTCCTTCACCGTCACCTTAGGAAATAATCTTAAGTTTGTGGACATTAAGGTTACCAATAGTAACAAATATAACTAGGGGAACAGTCTACGATCCGATCCCAAGAGCAAGGGCAGAGTAACAAAGCTCAATCCCCTTGAAGGCTCCTCGACATGGTTAATCTGAGGTTTACCGACAAGTGATCCCAGGCTCCTCGACAATGGTTAATCCGATGTTTACCATTTGTAATGCACACAAAATCTTCTACTTTCCCCAATGAAATATAATTTATTGTCTCAAAGGTTCAGACATGATCTCATGATTGACTTCTTTAAGAGAAGCTTCCCAGATTATACAAATTACAATTGGATTTATCTCCTACCACAAGATTTGTCTACTTGTTTGTTTTTACTATCTTGGAGAGTTAATTACTCCCTACTCCAAGATACTAGCCTAAGCTATGTTGGTAATAAGAGCCGTAGAAAATAAAAATATTGCTAGATGAATTTTAACTAAGTGTTACTTTTAAGAGCTGTTTCTTAAGTCAATGGGTGCGGAAATGAAACTCTGATGGTGTAAAAACTCGATTTCCAAAAACACTAAAAATGCACCTAAGAATGATAATCAGATCATTTCCTTTCAATGAAATTCTAATTAAGAAAGAGTTGGAGAATGAAATTCTTTTAATAAAAATTTCCTTCTTTAAACATAAAGAACAATTGAAAGAAAATATTTTTGTCTTTTCAGCAATAACTCCAAATGAGACAAACTATCAAAGCTCACAAGAAAATCCTTTCACTTTCAAAAACTTGAAGCTACAAAACAAATTTCCTTCAAAAGAAATCTACAAAATTTTTACAAAACACTCAAAACTACAAAACTAATTCTGAGATCTACAAACTTGAATAATCTACTTGAATAAAAGCTTTAAGATTTTTTTTGAAGAATGTTTTACTTAGTTATCCAGCAAACTAAGGATCTATTCATTCAGAATAACAAACAGATCAAAAACACTCAAATATGTTTTATAAAAAATGAAATTCAAAAACCTATAACAAAGTTTCTTTTCGAAGATTTGCAAAGAAACAGGTAGTTCTATTTCTCAATAAAGGATGATTTCACAATTAGGTCAGATTCAGCAAAAATACAAAATACCAATGTAATCTTAGGTACTTCAAATATTCAATGCTTTGAATCGCTACAAAGACCAAGTGAAAAACATTCCAAAACGCAAAACTTCTAGAAAATCATCAAAACACCAATACTGCTAAGATTCATTCACAGAAAGCTTTTGACAGAAACAATCATCAATCTGGGCAGAAACCAAAAACTCTAAATCAAAATAAAGATAAACTAAAGAAAGAAATATAAAGTTTTTCAAAATTTTAACAGGGTCCACAGGCTTGCAGAAGTAACAGGTGCGGTACCGCACTGTTTACTCAAGCAAAGATGCGAAACTGCCCGCACTGTGCAAATAAGGCAAAGTGCAGTCCTAGGAAAAATTAGAGAAAAACATAAAAGATCTCAAAATTTTCAAAAACAGAGAAAAAATAAGCTACCCAGGCAGATGTCTATCAATCAAAAACTAGGAAAAAACATTTCCTCAAATCAAAATAAAAGAGAACCAAAAACAACAAGTTCTTTCCCCAGTGGAGTCGCCAATTTGTTGTGTGGATTAATCCATCTTGCGGAAAAGACCGATCTCCCTAGTACTAAAACTATCTAGCAAAAAACAGCCAAATAAATTAATCTTTCTCTAAGCATACATGATCTACGAAAATCTCTATAGAGGTGTAAAAGACTTACCGTATGTCCAGTGCTTGTTTGAAGTCATTGTTGTCCCTCGCCCGCTTGAAGGATTTTTCTTCATAAACTAGCAGTCATAAACAAAAAAAATATTACATAGCACCTGTATAGAAATCATCATAAACCATGCTTATCATAGTGATCAAGGAACTGAAGAACATGTACATAACCTGAAGCTTATTGAGATAAATGACATATTTGTATTAATTTCAAAAGAAGGAAAACCCACAACCTCGAGCCTTGATGTCGCACAGACTTTCCTGGGATGTCTAAGCAAGAGTCTCCTTACTTTTGATAAGCCCCGCACCCCCCCCTCCAACCAAAACGACAGAGGTATACCCTCCTCACAGAAAGTCTTAAGTTACTCAAGTCTAAATCTCAAAAGCATTTAACTTCAAATCTCATAAGCTTGAACTCCCTTTGAGGCTACCCAAGGCCTCTTTTTATAGTGAAAGAGAGGAGGTTTCTAGTTCCAAATATGAAGGGATGGAATCCTCCTTCAAAGGGATAAGCTCCTTACATCAAGGGGTTAGCTCCATAGCAGGGATACATGCAACTTCACAAGAGGTTCTATCACTGCAAGATATTTTCTGGAATCTTCTAGAATTCACTTTTATTGAGCCTTTTGGAAATTACTTGCGCCTTTTTTATCTTACAGGGGTCCGCACCTTTAACACATATAAAGTGCATTCAGGTACAGAAGAGAGCTGAACATTAGGTGTGGGACCGCAGGCAAGATAGAGAGAAAGTGCGACACCAAATTTTAGGAGATTTTTAGGAACTTTTCTCTGATTTTCAAGGCTTGACATGAGGAACTGATATGTTAGACTTGCAAAGGGAGAAGTACGAGTAATAATGAGCTCATACACATAGCAGAATGTCAGGATGACAATTTTCAGTGTAAAAAACTCCCCGTGACAGAAAAAGAGACGGAAGGTAGCAGAGCGCAAGGGAACAACTGAGCGGAAAAGGGGCAAAGGCTGACAGTTTTAGTTGGAAGGAACAGATAATCAAAGAAGGAACGAATTCGAGGATAGTTGGAGGCTGATAGCAGAGCAGAGCCTAGGAAGAGCTCTGTGGAGCTGTATGTACTGAAATGAAATGTATTGGACTCTACGGAGTATATTTGTAATGTTTTGAGCCAAGTTAATGGAATCAGACTGATGCTGTGTTGCGTACTATGGACTAGCTTATACTTGTTGAGCATGTTGTGTGTATGTCTATTTTAAAATTTTAATTCAATACTCAGAATATGTATGGATGAATGATAACTTGTTTCTTAAAGTTGAGATATATGAATGTCTTCTGTATGAAATGATGGATGAATTATTGTTAGTGATATGTCCTCAACATTGATGATCTAGTCTCTAATCCTAGTAAGGTCATGACACGTCTCGGGTGAGACTCCTTGCTCTCTTGAGTGGGTTGAAAATGTCGGCATTGTCCTAAACTATAGCGGAAACCTTGTTGGCTCCAAGCCTGAACTTGGGTCTTGCCTAGAGACCTCCTTTTTTGCCAAAAAATAGTAAATCCTCCATTTCTGATTGTGCGCTTCAGTTGTTAATCCGCCTCCCATATAGGTTCGTTCAATTCTTGGAAAATCTCCTTCAACTCAGTTACACATTGCGCAAATGATTTCAACTTCTTGAATTGTTCCTTTAATGTGGCCTTCATATTATCAATAGTTGCATTAGGTTTTGTCGCCACATACCTTATGTACCAATCCAACGTGCGGTCTTGAAAAGTAGTGGCCAGCTGGGATTTCTTAACATCCTCATTATTAACCCGCTGCACTGTCCACACAGCTTCAGTAACAAACCACAATTGTTATGTGTCTTCATTCCCACTACCATAGAAATTAGGTAACTTCATGGAGGATGCCATCTCAACATCTAGTGGTGGAGGTAGAGGTGGAGAGGATGGCTTGTTAGAGTGGGATGAGTTTGGGAGTGGAGTGGATGGGATCTGAACTATAGCCAACGATCCAAGACTATTATGTTCATGCAATTCCTCTTCTTCAGAGTGCACAGATTCACCAGAGCTATTGATTTCATATTCTTCGTCACTGTCAGATTTAACTTTGAGAGGGCTATAAACAAAACCTTCTTCTAGATCTACTCTGTAAGTCCTTCCACTGAGCTTAGTTGGTCCTCTTCGGGACATTCACTCAATATGACTACACAGAGTACCTTGTTCACACAATAGTATTTTAATCCACAGCTTTAGAGGGCACAAGAACATACCACTAGGTCCCTTGAAAAACCTTCGTTCACCTTCAGAATATGATACAAATTGATAAATGTCGAATTTAGTCACAAATCCTCCCAGAACACTATCGATCCAATGATCTACCGCACGGGTGATCTTGTTGCTAGTTTTCTCTGATTGATGTACCAACTCTTAGGTCCACTGAGTGATCGCGTAATCATCTGCTCAGGTATGGAATTAAAAAAGCTAAGACAACCACTTGTGCAGCTCAGTTGCAAAGGAAGAAAAGTATATTTCGTGGAACTCTGTATAGATATACCTTTGTGCCCAATCTTCAACAGAAAATTTAGCACTTCTATTCTCTTGGATCACAAATTCAAGTATCTTCTTATCGAGCCAATCTTGTAGTTCATTCTGCATCGAATGCCACAATATCAAATTTCCCTCAAAATGATCATGGTCCTGGCAACGAAACCATTTGTTGGCTTGAGGGATCTTGACCTAGGTTCAGAGTTATCGTGCAACCAACAAAACCCTCCAACTACTGGCCCTTTCAGCAATAATCTTCTTGCGCAAACCAAAGTCTCACCTGAAGCAGTATGGGGGTGTGCTGGAACTAGGGTTTCACACCCTGAGGGAGCTTTTCTATGTGGTAGATCCAATCAGACTTAATGCAGATAATATAAAAAAAATTACAGCCATGGTTGAATAGTAACAATTATAACCCTTCTGCAAATTATCACATAATATATTTCACGTACAGTAGCTAATTATACTTCATTCAGATTTGTTTATCTAACATCAACTAATTCAACATAGTTATCGATCAAATAGGTAACTCAGCCGGTACCTACTTTTTTGAGGTAGCAAAAAAAACACCTGATTTTTAAAAGTAGTGATGCAGAATCACCTTTTTTTTTAGCATAGTTTTGGCGTTTTAAATTTTCTTGTAACTTTTTTTTTTTTTCTTGATTTTTATATCGATTTTGAAAAATGGCAATGTAAAATTAGCTTCGTTTTTTCTTTAGCATATTTTTGGAACTATAAATTTTCTTTGATTTTTTTTAAATGTCATGATTTTCATGTTGATTTTGAAAAGTGGTGATTTTTTATTTATCAAGTATGAACATTTTTTTTAAAACGTTAGTGATTTTCATGCTAATTTTGAAAAGTGTTGATGCAACATCAATAATTTTTGTTTAGAGTGGTGATTTTCATCTTGGTAATAAAACATAGAAAAAAATAAAAATAAATAAAAAAAATAAAAATAAAAAACATGAAAACAAAAAATCAAATATATAAAAAAGATAAATAAATAAATAAAAGTGTAAAAAAAACAAAAATAACTTGTAAAAATAAAAAATTAAAAAAATTAAAATTAAAATTAAATAAAAAATTTTCCCTACCATCACCGCACTGGGGGCCGCGGGCAGCTCTCTCGCCGACCGAGCCCCGTAGCCCCCAGGGCAGCAACGGTCAATTCTGGTGGTGGTGGTCGATTCTCAGAATCAACCACCATTGCCCTCGGGGCGGCGGGGCTCGGCCGACGAGCGACAGGAGAGCTACCAGCTCTCTCGCCAACCTGGGGGCCGCGGAGCTCGGTCGATGGGTAGCGGGGGAGTAGCCAGCTTTCTCAACAATCGTGAGCCGAGCCCCACAGGCCCTAGGACAACGGTGGTCAGCTAAATTATTTATTTATTTTTTCTTATTTTCATTTTTTATTTTTGTTATTTTTAATTTTTTTAATTTTAAATTTTAATTTTAAATTTAAATTTTATTTTTATTTTTATTTTTATTTTTATTTTTATTTTAGATTTAATTTATATTTTTTAATTTATTTTGTTTTTTATTTTTTTTTAAATTTAATATGCTTTATTATTTTTTAATTTTAATTTTCAAAATGTTTTTTTTTTTTTTTTTAAATTTAAATTTCTAAATTCTAATAATTTTTTATTTTATTTTTTAATTATTTTAATTTTAATTATTTTTAGATTTTTTATTTTTATTATTTTATTTTATAAGCTATTTTAATTATGCGATTTTATTATTTTTATTATTAATATTTTTACAATTAAAAAAAAGGTTTTTTTTTTTTTTAAATTTTGTTGTTTATTTTTTATTTTTACAAGTGATGTTTTATCTTTAATACCATGCCTAAAAATTGCTAGAATTTTAAGACTTTTGATATTTTATCTTTAATGCCATTTTTACCATTGAAATTTTAAGTTTGTTTAAAGTCATGAAATTTTATCTTTAATGTCATTATTAAAAATTGTTGACAATTTACCCCGAAAAAAAAAGACGTTATTCCAACATCAACTCATTTCGTTTTCAAGGTGTTTTTTGCACACAAAAAATTGACGACGTTATTTTAGCATCAACACTTTTCGTTTTCAGCGTCGACATTCTTCCAGCATCAACACTTTTCGTTTTCAAGTTGTTTTTTGCACACACAAAAATTTGCAACCTTATTCCAGCATCAACACTTTTCATTTTCAGGTTGTTTTTTGCACACACAAAATTGGCGACGTTCTTCCAACATCAACACTTTTCGTTTTCAGGTTTTTTTTTTGCACAAAAAATTTGACTTTTAATTCCATTTTTTAAAAAATGTTGAAAATTAACCCCAAAAAAAAGGTTATTCCAGAATACAACTTTTCATTTTTAGGTTGTTTTTCGTAGTTTTTTGATGTTTTTTTTGTTAGAGTTCATGTTTTGAGGTAATAGTTCCTATTTTATTGGTAACTATGTTATTCTCACACATAGATGCAATTAACTAATTACAAAAGTAAATACGCAACCACATGATAGATTTAGATCTACATCAAATAACAGATAATCAAGACAGTCAATCATATAAGAATTAGGATTTGCCAAAAATGCTTTCTTTATTAAGAGATGAAATTCAGTAAAATCTATTCTTCTGTGCACACAGCAATGGAGTCTGCACATAGCTCGGGACTTAGGTCTCCGCGCACACATCCAGCGAGAGCTTTTATACCCAAATAAAAACCCAGACTTAACAACCAAAACTAATCAAGATCTCATTCATTCATCTACCCATATCATATCTATCCTTGCTTGATTCTTACATATTTATGTTATCATAGACGTGCGATACCATGCTCTCAAACCATGGTTTGAGGCTCATGGTTTTTCTCGTTTACCCTTTGCAATAATTAAGGGACTTTGACTAGCCCCTTTGACCATTTGTGCGGAGTGCATACAACAAAAATTAGACAAAATTATCCAAAAAAATAACCTAGAGGGCCTCACTCCAACTCCACTCTTGGAGAGTGTGGCTTACTTGGTGATTTGGAGAAATAAGGAAAAGGAAGAGAAGGATAGTGCAAGTGGACATTGGGATAAACAAATACAAGAGATTTCACTGCAGATACTGAGTTGCATGTATGTTTTCCTCACTAGTTTTGGCATGCATGATGTCTGCATGTGGATTTTCCTGGAAAACCATGGTGTTGTGGGTTTATTTCCATTGATTATTTTCTGGTTCTTTCTCATGATTCTTGTAGCTATGGGTTGAGTTATTAGTTCCTAGAAGCCTTGTTTGGACACATGTTATGGAAGCCTGATGAGTAACTATGGGTTGAGTTACTAGTCCTGGAATCCTTGGTTGGAAAAATGCTCTAGAAGCCTAAAGTGGGTTGAGTTACTAGTCCTGGAAGCACTGGATAGACAAATGCTTTGGAAGCCCTGTAATAGTTGGGGTTGAGTTACTAGTCCTAGAAGCCCTGCTTGGAACAAACACTCTAGAGCCCTGGAACAGTTTGGATAGAGAGAAATATGTGATGGTTAGTGATGCCCGACTGTGAGGTGGAATCACTGGTTTGGGGTTGAGACGGTTTGGTCTTTGGAGCCGTATTTTGGTGTTGATTGATTTGTTTGATAAATTCTCACATTCATGCTTGGAATATTGCATGGGGGTGATTGGCTGAAGTGAGACTTCGCTCAACCAATCTATGGCGGGTGGAACGTGGAAGTCCCATATCCGATTGGTTTTTAAATTCAGTAATGAAGAGCTCATTCCTTTTGTATTTGGCATCTAAATGCACTATTTATTATGTGGATTCTATTTTTGTTGTATCCATTGTAACTTTGTTGTTATTATGTTGGTTATAAGCATATTTTATCAATGACGATGTATGACTATCTGTTTTTTTTCTGTAAATGAATACACAATGTATCTATGGAAAAATAGACAATATTGTAGCTTATGATGTAGGGTAGCAAGGCTTCTTAGCTATTCTCAGATAAGTAAAAGACCCCCATGTTTAAATCTGTTGTTTATCCCTATAGATGCAATGTTTGTGACACGTTTGACGAAAGGCATGTCATGGCCAGGAGGAGTCTAGATGAGTTCCCAATGATGTGATTATTTTTGTACCTTTTTTCTAATGTTATCTATCACCTCCTAAGGTTTCATGAAGTTCTGGGCAGTGACCTGGGATTTGGGGCTGAAAAGGTGGTTGTAACACCCCAAGTTTCTATGCTTTTTAATTTGACAGTTGAATAATTCCAAAGGGAATGTAGACCCAAATGGAGAAAAAATGTGTGGATTTATTTTATTTATTAATAAAAATAAATGGAACAGTTGTGTACAATGACTAGATTGAGAATTGATATCTGAAGCCTAAATCCATGAGGATATGGATAAGGTGAGACTTTCCCACGTCTTCCAGAAATCCTTGGAAGGAATATTACCAAAATTAGATTTAGAAATAAACATCTAATTTCCCCAATGAAAAGGAAATTAATTGGGAAGAAGAAGAAAAATTTGTAAAAGCAGAAAAGATAGCTTTAAAATACCTCTATGAGGGAAAACCTAGGCAAAGCATGAAGAAAGCATCCTGAAAATTCTGGACGCAAAAATTGGAAACAGGCTTGAGAAAGCACAACTTAAATAAGTTGCTCCAAGATAGACAAAGGGTTGTATATCACTAGGAGCTAAAGTCTCGACTCGGGAGTGAATTATGGAGAGATAACTCTATGTTTGGGTGGAACTAGTCAGAGGAATTGGTATGCACACCTAACTATTATGTTTTCTGATTGATATGAAATTCATACATATGTTACACGATATCTATTGACGAAATTACTTAGATTTATATGTACTGATGGTTAAAAATTGTTGCAGATAATATTGGTGAAAATGAGTTAGTTTAAATGGTTAATTTTTACAAACCCCTATTAGCCAGCCATGCATTTAACAAATGCTGTTAAAATAGTAACTTAGAAATATGTATGTTTGCATGGGAAAATGTTGAGTTAGTTCTAACATCGAGAATGTCTAGATCTGGTTGTAGATTTAGATCTGGAGTTAAGAAGTCTAACCGAGAGTTATGTTGATCTTTAATGTCTTAAAATGACTCTGGTTCTATGAAAAGAAAATCTCATTAGATGTAAAAAAATTAAGGTAGACATGAATATCATTCTAAATAGTGGCACCCAGTTTCATGAGTGTATGTACCCGAATTAAAGTAACATACTATGGCTTGTAAATGCTGGTTGAAATTAAGCTATAGCATATAAGAATAGGTTAATCCAAAATTCCATGGTCACGTATCAGATATACATATTAACCATTTTTGTCTTAACAAACTTCTACTTACGTAGCATTAAATATAATGGGAAAAAGGGAAATTGCTAATAGAGAATTTAATGGATACTTTATTTTTATGTACTAGGATTAAAAATACTTAACACGCTGGTTTATATAGAATGAGAAATTTAAACAGAAATTATGCATACAAAGTAAATTGGAGCTGAAAAATCTAAAATACTCTATTTTACTGATTTTGAAAGTTAGAAGAAGTTTGATAAAGACAACAAATAGTTTTTGTAACCTTTCAAAAATTGTTAAGAAAAGAGAATTGGAAAAGTACACTAGTAGCTCTAATAGAATTTCTGTCACTGATGAAATTTAGAAAAGTGAGATACAGGAATAATATAGATATATAACGAAATTGTAACAAAACTTTTATTATAGCAGGAAAAATAATAAACATCTCTGCACATTCTAAAGAGGGGGGAAATCAGTATTAGTGTAAAATACAGAAACCATTTATTCCGTTCAGATATCAATGCATTAATGTATTTCAAACCTGCATGTATACCTATATACTGAACTATATATATATATATATATATATATATATATATATATATATATATACACATGGATATATATAGTTAAGAAAACAAAAATACATTGGCATCAGTGATATTTTTATAATCCAAAATTTTCTAAAATTATTTGGATAATGATTAAATCAAACATATTGCAATTACTCTATTAATGTGAAGCCCAAAATCGAGTGTGAGATGAATAGTGTATGGGACAAAAAGAAAAAAATATTAGCTGAGAGCTAATACTTTTGCCTTTCAATATTAGATTTGCAATTGTAAATAAAACTAGAAAACCAAACCGAAAAAATGATTCTTTGGAATAGGGTAAATTGAGACATGCTTGTAAAAAGATTACAGTTCAACTTTATTACAGTTAAGCTCACCAGAAGAAAAAAAATATATATTAATTTCAAAATAGTTTAATATGCAAAAATGCATGAAAAAAAATTCATAAAGGATTAATTCCAGGCAAACTCGTAGAGAAGAGAAGATCAAACTGGTTGACGATGTCTTCTTGACCAACGGGTTACCTGTATACAATCATATCCTAGATTAGATATATGCCCTTATAGAGGGAAACTAAAAAAAAAAAAAAAAAACATGGTGTCATACCTGAGAGAGATGGGATTGTTATGGCACTGCTACACTGATAATGAAGCAAAAGGAAAAAGGAAAAAAATAGTTGAGAAACTATTAACATAAAAATAATGAAAGAGAAGGAAAAGTTCAATAGAACACACAGAAAGAAATCTGATTTCTTCATGTGAAAAATTGGAGAAACCGTCTATAATATTAAATATGGTGAATATCATATTATGGTGAATTATAACAATAAACCCACCATATGCCATGTCTCTCCATCAACGACAACATGGGTAACTGCATTCTTATCCATTATATTATGGATTTCTTGGTTGGAATTCCATAAGATATAAGAACCACAGTAACGAAATTTCCGAGAAGACATGGTGAGAAACACCTGTGAAGGAAACAGCCCTTCCTGCATACGAATAATGGAAAGGGATAAGAAATAGTAAACCATATCCGAAAGAGGGTTAACAGAAAAATAAAAACCAATAAAACAATGGAAAAGAAATTATAGAAGAGAGCTATTCTACATATACAAGTCATACCTCTACAGGAAGATAGGAGAACCATTTGCGTGGGTTGAGCTTTACTCATCACATTAACAATGGAACCTGGTGAAAATAGTTTATCGTGGAAACGATAAAAGTCCAAATTAAGTTCCCATTGAAACACTCAATTGATATACGATAAAGCCCTAATACTTACCTTGTTAATCACCATACACGTGGCATAGGATCCATGTGCTTCACTCGGATTCATTCAAGGAAAAGCCTGCCCACAGCGGTAGTTTTCCGAGTACAAGTTAATTTATGTGAAGGCGTCTCAAAGAAATCCTCATTGGGGTTTCTAAACGTAAACATAAATTGAATTAAGGACAGTGACATAAATTCAGATACGGTTATATATCATGTCCCGAGAATTTTCAAGTAATGGATTTAATGCACTGACCCTCTGGTTTTCGACGTGTGCAGAGAGTATACGTTCAAAAATTAAGAGAGATACGGTCACAAGGAAATCGAAAATTAATTTTAAAACCCAAACGAAAATAATGAAGTGACAAGTAAAAGTTCCATTATCATAAGAAATGTAATCCAATTAGCATAGTTTGATTAGGTAATAAGAAATTGTCATTTTTTTTACAAGGGATTAATATGGTGACGTAAAAAAACTTAGAAGTAATAATATAAAAGGAATTAGATGATTATAAGTTAAATGAAATATAACTATAATTATTCTATTAAAAAAAAAGTACATGGGTATATGGATACAGTGGTAGTTTGTGAAGTAAAATATAGTTCCTGTGCATATTTAAATTTATGCTACTAAATAAATAGATGCATAAGGGAGCAACAATTTAATAGCTCACTAATGTGAATAAAATTGGATATACCTTATATATATATATATATATATATATATATATATATATATATATATCATTAGAAGGATAACTAATAAAAATAATGTAAAACAGTTAAAAGACAAAAGTTATTGAATAGCATCAGGGTATTAAAAAAAGAAAAAATTGTGTAGTGAGAGCCATTATAGTTGCACAAATCCTGGAGTTGCAGGCACATAACTAACTTTTTGGGGCCCTGGTTGTGACCTTGCCTTGTTAGGCCCATGTCTATAGGCTTCTAGCCGCTCCCTTTCCCTTACGTGCCCACGACTAAGGCTCAAAAGGGTCAAAAAGTAGTTCACCCTCATGGTTCAGGGGTCAAGGAGTTTGGGTTACCTCCTGGAGGTGTTGTTGATGTTGTGTAACGTTTGTTTGTTAGGTTTCCATCGGTTCCACTTCCTTAAGGTCATATGCGAGGTTGAATATCATATCAGTTGCCTCTTGTCACATGTTTACCCTAGTTGGATAGTTACTTGGGTAGATGTGGGAAGAGGGTATTACAAAGTGTTATCATAGTATGGTTGCGCTCTCCTTGGGTGGTGTCTGGGTTTTTTTCTCCTTGTGTGGTATTTGATACAACAGAGTGGTATTAGAGAATGGTTCAACCCTTGGACTAGATGGGAAATGTGTTGGTCATGTTTTTCTATTGGTGGCATGTGTTTTTCTCATATCTAGGGTTTATGTTCTTTCTATATCTGTGTTATGTCGGGCATGGTGACAGTGGTATCGCCATGGAAGTGTTGATGGCATTGTTGTCAAAATGTTGTCATGATTGTATGAATGGTTATGTGTTGTTCTTGCTTATGTATTTCGGTGCATGCTTGCTTACATGTTTCTACATGTTGTGCATGCATTGCTTGTTTATTCTAGGTCACATATTGGTCATGCTTGTGTGTTGTCTGTGTATGTTTTCTTATGTGATGTTATATGTGGGACATGCTTTGGTCATTCATGATTGGTTATACATGTCAAGTGGGTGCATATGGTCAAGTTCTCATTGGTTTGGTGAAGGTTGTTTTGCATAAGGTCATTGTATGCAATTAGGTCATCATGATCATATTGGTATGTTATGATGCTCATGTGTTGACTAAGAAGAGAAGGAGATGCAGACCATCAAAGTAAATTTGTGGCATTAGATCTCAAGGCAAGAGCATGTCGTCATACATGTTTGGATGTCAGGAATGTAGGTATGTAGGTTAGGGATTTTTATATGCATTATGGTTATGAGTATTCCTTTCAGTCTATTGATGTTATGGCTACATACATTATAGATGTTAGCTGATTAATGTGGTTATATGTCCATGTGTCGGATAGTCATGAATGATAACAACTTGTGGTGGTATGCATTTCTATTGTTGTTTTATGTTAGTTATGTTATATGTTGTTGATCAGTATGATGTAGGTTAACTTGTTGTTTTTGTATGATAGCTAGCTTGATGATTAGGCTACATGTTGTTGATGAGCATGATATATAGCTTGTTATTGTCATATGCTAGTAACTTGATAATTAGGGTTATTTCATTAAGATATTGATGTTATATGTATCGTATTTCTTTGGATTGACTTATGAAGATGGTTAGGGTTATTACGTTCATGTATGATATATTTTTGATATTGTATTGTACTAATCTAGCTTGATTGTGCATATGTGATTGTTATGCATGAATGATAGTTTTTTAAGAGTTTATGATGTTAACATGTTAATTAATTAATGTTATGGATATCATGATCTTATTGGTGTTTGAGATTATGTGTTGTGAAGTCATATCGAGCTAATCTAGATTGATTTTGAAAATAAGATAGCATTCCCTGAGACACATTAAGGTATGAGCTTGCTTATGTCTTCTAATTTTTACTTGAATGTTTGATTATGTCGTTTATTTGGTGTTTGAGTGATTTTGTTTCTATTACATCATCTTGTTGATTTATTTAGCATGGTATGTTTGCAATTTGTTTGAATGTTTGATTAACTACATGATATGAGTATATGTGTCTGTAAGATTGCATGAAGGAATGATTGTGCTTTAATACGGCTGTGCTAACACATATGTTTTGAGATAGTTGGTATATACTTGAGTGGAAGTAGGTGGTAGTTGTATCATTATGTATTATGACCAATCAATGTGAGTTGATTTTTTATTATGACATGGTTGTTTATTCTTGGTAAATGTTGATTCTTAATTGATAAATATTCTTTCTTGATATTTGGAACATGTGACTGACTTGTGTGTGTTTAGTTATAAGGCAGCATGATTGGAACAACAAGGTAAGATAACTTATATATTTTTATATTTAATTATGCGCTGACAGATTTGTGTTTATGGAAGTAGAATGGAGGGGTTTGCACGTAAAGGTATTTCCATAAAATCTTGAAGAAGGTTCGGGTTGAGCTTTCCTTTGGAAGTGTTGGGAACCATGGGGATTGAGTCATGGTGTCTGTTGCTAGTCTTATGCTTTTGGTCTCTTGTGATTCGTTGCGCTTGATTTGTGGCTTTTCTTATTTATAGTGTATGGCCATACCACTTTTTTGTGGTGTCATATTGTTATGGGTTTCCATGGTTTCCTCTTGTTTGTTTCTTTTCTTTCCTTATGTTTGAGTCTTGGGAATTAGTTGGGAAAGAGAAAAGTTAATGGACCTCAATGCCTAAGTAAGCGCAGCAGAAGGTAAGACTATGACAGTCGGTTGGAATAGTTGGGTCCATTGTGGTAAATGGACAATGGTAGTACAAACATGAGAAAGGTAACCGAAATGGTAAGATAAATAGATTTGAGGTGTTATATTCCTTGGCTATGTTGGGAACTATTGTTCTTAACGTTGTTCATGATGTGCACGAATAAAGGAATATCTCTTAGCCTAGAACTTATGCTATCTAGTAATTACGATATGATCATGATTATGTTGGTGTTTATATATGTATACATGTATGTATGTATGTATGCCTTGTCAGAAAAGGTCGTCATGGATCATGATTTTTTAATGTTAATGTTTATATGTATATATGTGTGTATGTATGCCGTTGTCTGACAAGATCATGATTGCTTTATGCTAATGATTATATATGTATGTATGTATCTATTTCACTGTATGACAGGGTTTTCAAGGATCATTCTTGTGGGTGAATGATTGCTTATGCATGTGAATGGCATGAATAGGTTCCTGGCTATGAGGAATCATGTGGGAAGAGTAACCCTGAAATATCTATAACATGAGTACCATGTGGGTATGATTTGATATTATGTGATTATAATATGTATATGTTTATGTTATGGACAAGAAATGTTGAGGGTACATCATCGAAGTGAAAGTAGTGTGATCCGCGACATGCTATGATAAGCATGGAGAAGAAGGGTTGCTTTGTGGGGTCAGTGTGTGGTCAATGGATGTGTAGTACTATTTTTTTGTATATGTCGTGCATGTTGTATATTCAATGATTGTACTTATGGTGATTGTAATATTGCATATGTAGTATTGTGTACATATGATGTTGTATGTTTGTTGTATATATGGTGTTGTGTGTAAATTTCATATGCAGTGCTAGGTATAGATGGTGGTATGTACATGTGATATATGTGGTGTTGTGTACATATCGTACTGTGTGCATGTTTGATGTGCGGTGTTGTGTGCATATGGTGTTGTCTGCATGTTGTATATGTGGTGTTGTGTATGTATGGTGCTATGTGCATGTTTAATATGTAATGCTATGTACATATGGTGTTGTATGTGTGATGTACATATGGTGCTATGTACATTTGATGTTGTGTGCATGATTACACATATGGTGTTGTATGCATGTGGTGTGGTGTAAACATTGCACATGTCGTGTTGTTTGTAGGTGGTGCCATGTACATGTCACGCATGTGATGTTATGCGCATGTGGTTTCGTGTACATGTCGTGCAAGTGGTGTTGTGTACATGTTGTACAAATGGTACAATATACATTTTGCATTGTGAACATGTTGTGTAGGTGCTACCATGTAAATGTGATGTTGTGCACACGTTGTGCAGGTAGTGTTGTGTATAGGTGGTACTTTCTACATGTTGTGAATATGATACTAGTATACATGTGGTATTGTGTGCATGTTGTACATGTTGTGTTGAGGGCATGCAGTACTATGCATGTCCATAATGTAGTTGTGCTATCAAGACATGTGTATTTTTTGTGTTGTGCTCTATGTGCATATATGTATATGTATATGTATTGTGTTGTATTTTACACCAGGTGTAGGTGTATGTGTTGCATAATGGTGTAGGCGTATGTATTGTGTTGTATAGTACACCGGGTGTAGGTGTGTGTGTCGTATGTTGGTGTGTGTGTATGTATTTTATGGTTTTGTATGTCATATGCATGTGTACATGTTGTGATGTACACTTGCATGATTGAAGAGAAGGAATTTTGTGCTTGTCAGGTGTGGCAATGGATCCAATGTGTGTACAGAAAGAACAAAGACAGAAGTAAGGACTGATGAAGGATAAGTATTGGTATTTTATTGTCGTTTTATTATGCTTTTGATCTACGATTTTGACTTATGATGGTTACATGTGATTTATGATTATGTTTTATGATGATTTCATGTGATTCATGATTTTGACCTATGATGGTTGTGTTTTGAGCTAACCAGATGTGATATGTTTATACATGATGATTTGATAAAATATTTGGTTTGACTTGTTGTGATAGCAAGTAAACAAGATTGTAAGTGTACCTTATTGAAGAGTTACCAATGAGGTATGATTTGAATTTATTTGAATTTATTTTGAATCTAATGGAATTTATATGCTTGCAATTAGGGATAAGCATTTTAGATAGAAATTCAAAGTGCTCAGAAATGCTTCAGACTTGAACGAACGGATAGAATTTGTCACCAAGATTCCAGCGCAACTCATTTCATCAAAATCCGAGTTCGTATGAGTGAGTTATGTTATGTTGTTCGCTTTCCAAAATAGGTAAAAATGGGTAGAACATGTACAGGGATGATGTGGCAGCCCAATCAACAAAAAAATAATCTTTAGGAATATTCTTTAGGTTTCTGCCAATAAGGCTGTGACAAGTGGCATTTTTGGATTTTCCATTTTGGTCTATGTGGATGAAATGTTTTTAATATTTCTAACGTAGAATTATATATATATATATATATATATATATATATATATATATATATATATTATATTAAGATCAATTAAAGATCATTTAAATCAAATATCAATCTGCATTTCAATAATCAAACTCCACATTACATTATACCAAAGTCAACGTATAAATCAAATATTGCAATATTCCACGTATGCCATGGTTCGATGCATATTAATTTTTATGCCAAGCCTAAAGTTCATTATATATGGTTCAATGTTTAATATAAACATTAAAACTGCATTTTCCGAAGGTCCAATGTAATTTTATGGCAAAAGATATGGGGCAGGGTCAGGTTTTGAACCCAGGACCTCCTCCCCACAAAGCCACCGCTTCAACAACATGCCACTCACATAAGCTTTGAAAAGGATGTTGCCGCTCAGAAATTTGAATTTTCAGGAGGTGGCAAACGGAAGGAGGAAGGGGCCAGCCCCATGGGCTAGCACCATGTCCCATGTCCTCACACGTCCAAAACCGGGGGCTCTGATAATAAATTCTGGTGGGAATATTAAAGATGTTAATTAAGCCACTAATTCATACTTAAGGCCACATTAAACCTCCATTAGCGCTTAATGCGCTTAAAATTAAAACTACACTTATCTTATCATAATCAGGCTTATATGAGTGTTAAGCGTCGATTAACTTAGAGATTAATCTATCAAAATTTTAGCAGAGCATGCCAAATATGGAAGAATGCCTATTTTGGGAAATTTAACTGGCAGTCTTCCAAAATTGGTGGAGAAATTGGGGGAAATAGAGGTTTTTCCGTAACTGAGGCAATTTTCCCCCAAACAGAGCTCAGAAAGAGGCATTCTTGGCTAATTGACATGCTAGGAACTCAATGAAGTTGGTTTTAGAGGTAGAAAAGTTCTTCTACAGGTGTTTTGTGCATTTTAATATTTTGAAGGCGAGGGCCACCAAGTGTTGGAGGCATTGCTAGAGCATCCAGAATCCAAATTGAGCAAACAAACAATCATTTCTAGTAGATTTTGATGTCTTAAACTCACTGAAATAGGTTCCAATAGAATTTGAAGCTTTTAACAACAATTTGAGCACACTTGAAGCTAATACAAAGGCCCACACTATGAAGCTAGACGAAGGAGATGTAGCCTAGGAGGGGTGAACTCCTTCAGAAAAATTTTGTGTATTGAGCTTTGTTATGTGTGTTTGTTTTGTTTATATTTACTTTTGCTCATTCATTTAAAATTTTGTTTTTAAATTTTATGAAAAACACTAAATTTCACCAAGTAAATTTAATTGGCAATCGCATGCTCATGGAAAAACTCTTCATGAATAACCAAGCCAAAGCAAAGGGAATTTTATATTTGGAAATGATACTAGCACAACAATAACTAGCAATAATTTCATATCAGGTTGGTATCAGAGCACAAGGTTTATTTCTTTTTTTTCTTGAAGGGTTTTAATAGTTGCAATTTTTGTGATGCTTACAAGGTTGAGATTGTAGAGAGGAGAAGGGAATCTATTGGTAGCTAGTCTTGAGATTATGAAAGAAGGAAGAAGGCTAAAAGGCACCATTCTAACCCAAAGGACCGCTCTAGGCAGGAATTGAAGCACCACAAATTCCATCTCCACCAGTTGAGATAGAAGAAGTGCAATTTGTACAAGAGGCTGAAGTGATTGAAGAGGTACAAGTTGCAAAGATTAAGCTTGAATCCAAAGCCAAAATTTCAGGCTATGAAGAGACTTATGAACATTTTGAAGAAGAGGATGTTAAGAGAGAATTCAAAGAGATGAAAAGAATGGTGAAAGTTATGTATGAAGCTTTCATGGCAAAGGAAGCTATAGAAGGTTCAAAGCATCCTCATGGAGAAGGATATAAAAATAGTAAGAAGGATGAAGAGAAGAGCTCAAAAGGTAGTGGAAGAAATCCACCTCCACCTCCACCATCCTCATCAGCATCTTAATCTTCCACATCCACCACAAAAACTCATACCCACACTCATTCCAAAATCCCAAAAGGAAAGACTCCATTACTCAAGTTGGATATAAAGTTTGAACTTCCCATATAAAATGGCGAGGTTAATGCTAAGAAGTTATATAATTTAATTTGTAAATTTGGAAGTATACTGCAGAATTCAAAATCTACAAGAGGATGATACCAAGATCTAGTTGGCTTAATTAAGGCTAGAAGGAGAAACACTAGTTTGGTGGGAGGCAAAGACACAAGAGGAAATGCGAATCCATGGTAATATTTCCATTTCTTGGGTTGAATTCATTTCTTCCATTAAAATATAGTTTTATCCATTAGCCTATATGAAAAAATAAATTATTAGTTGGCAAAACATTAGGCAGCTCAAAGGCCAAACTATTCAAGAGTACACACAGGAGTTTAGAAAGAGATCTTTGTTGTTAGGAGTAAACTTGAATTCTCAAGATACACTCTTAAATACATAGGAGGTTTACATTCATATTTGAAGCATACTATCCTTATGTTTAACCCAAACAACTTAGATGAAGTTTGTTTACGAGCCACACACTTAGAGGCAAGGGGAAAACAAGGTAGAGAGGAGAAAGGTGAAAGTGAGGATAAGGGAAAAGAGAAGGGAGGAAAATGGAAGGGAAAGAAGAATGCAAGTATCAAGAAAGAGAAGGAAAAACTCATTTTCAAATATTGTTCAAAGACTGGCCATGATGAAGACCATTGTTGGAAACTTAATCTAGAATTGAAACCAGATAGATTGAAAGCCAATGAGAAAGTCAAAACTGTTGGTATAGCTGAAAAATACTTAGGTTCAAATTCAGGAGATGAGACAAAAATTACTGCTATGGGTTTGAAAGGGAAACATGTTGAAAGTACTAGTTCCTCAAATAGTCACATCAGCACTCCAAATGAAGATATACGAGAATAATTGTTCCATGTTAGAGTGATTTCTAATCATACAAATATTGATGCATTATGTTATACGGGATCACAAGAAAAATTAATTTCAGAAGATTTAGTCAAAAAGCTTAAACTTGAAACTATGGCACATCATAAACCATACCCTTTGGGATGGATAGTTAAGAATGCTAATTTACAGGTTACAAGGAAATGCATATTTAGATTTTCTATTACTGCAAACTTTGTTGATGAAGTCAAGTTAGATGTAATTCCACTTGACATTTTCGGGATTTTATTGGGAAGTCCATATTTGTATGACATGAAAGAGGTGTTTTATCACCATGAGAACAAATATCATTTTCTTAAGGATGGAGTGGAGTATATTATGAGAGCTCATCACAAGAAAATGAATATTTCTTTAGTTAATGCAGGGCAAATGAACAGGCTAGTCAATGCAAGTCAAAACTTGACATTGATGATGATAAAACAAAGAGATTTTTTGCATCATACTTTTCAAACAAATGATGATATGTGTAATGAGTTGTTTTAGACTAATAACATGTTGTCTCTGAAAGAAGGTGAAAAATATATGCAACAGTCAACATTGGTGTTGAGCAGTGTTGAAAACTAGGTGTCAATGCAAGAGGTTACAAAGGTCAAAGAGAGGACAAAGAAGCTTGGCAAAGAAGGCATAGGTTTCACAAATTTTCATTATTTTTTTCCAAAAGGCATATTACAATGGCAAAGATACTTGGTCAAGAGTCAATGAAATTTCATGAAAAAGCAGCTAAAAATCGTCATAGTGATGGAGTGCAAGGTGAGAAAGATTCCAAGTTTTCTTTGATTGTTGACCAAGATAGAAACAAGATGTTTTATGCAAAATTAGATTTTTTTTTTGCAAATTCAGAAATATTGCAGCATGATGGTTTCAAAGACAACAATAGATGGTTTTCAGAATCAAGGAAAAAATTATATTTTTTATGAAAAGCTCCAAATGAAGAAATTAGGAAAATTTCAATGGATAAAGACTGGAAGAGTGAGGGAACAGTCCCCTCATCTTCATAATCAGTAATAAAGAGATATTTTGGGGTAAAAAAGGCTGCTAGTGGGGAGGAATGATTAGGGATTAGTGTTTTACCTAAAAAATCAAAGTTCTCAGAAATGCTTCAGACCTGAACGACCAGATAGATTTCATCGTCAAGATTCCAGCGCAAAATGTTTCATCAAAATCCCAGTTCATATGAGTGATTATGGTGTGTTGTTCACTTTATAAAACATGTAAAATTGGGAAGAATGAGTACATGGATGATGTGGCAACCTAGTCAGTAAAAAAGGAATCTTCTGAAATATTCTTCAAGTTTCTGCCAATGAGGCTATGACAAGTGGAATTTTCGAATTTGCCAGTTTGGTCTATGTGGATGAAATTTTTCTGATATTTCTAAGGTGGAATTATATTTTTTTATATTTTATTTAATTATGCATTTAAACATATATATATATATCAATTAAATACCAATTAAATCAATTATCAATCCGCATTTCAATAATCAAACTCCACATTACATTATACCAAAATCAACGTATAAATCAAATGTAGCAATAGTCCACATATGTCATGGTTCAATGCATATTATTTTTTATGCCAAGTCTAAAGTCCATTATATATGATTCAATGTTTAATATAGACATTAACGTTGCATTTTCCGAAGGTTCAATGTAATGTTATGGAAAAATAATGGGGCGGGGTCGGGTTTTGAACCTAGAACCTCCACCCCACAAAGCTACTGCTTCACAAACATGTCACTCACATTAGCTTTGAAAAAGATGCCACCACTTAGAAATTTGAATTCGCAGGAGGCACCCAATGAAAGGAGGAGGGGGGCAGCCCCGCAGGCCAACCTCCTATCCCATGTGCTCACACGCCCCAGACCACGGGCTCTGACAGTAAATTCCTGCGGTAATATTAATGACGTTAATTAAGCCACTAATCCACACTTAAGGCCACATTAAACCTCCATTAGTGCAAAATGCATTTAAAATTAAAATTGTGCTTATCTTATCATAATCGCGCATATTTTAGGGTTAAGCATTGATTAAATTGTAGATTAATCTGGTGGAATTTTAGCAGGGCGTGCCAAAGATGCCGGAATGGCTATTTTTTGGAAATTTAACTCGCAGTCTTCCAAAATTAGTGGAGAAATTGGTGGAAATACAATTTTTTCCATAACTGAGGAAATTTCACCCAAACATAGCTCAGAAAGAGGCATTCTTGGTTAATTGACATGTTAGGAACTCAATGAAGTAACCTGTAGAGGAAGAAAAGGCCATCTATAGTTTTTTTTGTGCATTTGAATATTTTTAAAGGCTAGGGCCACCAAGTGTTGGAGGCATTTCCAGAGCATCCATAATCCAAATTGAGCAAACAAACAATCATTTCTGGTATATTTTATGTTTTAAACTCATTGAAATAGGTTCCAATAGAATTTGAAGCTTGTAACAGCAATTTGATCACACTTGAAGCTAATACAAAGGCCCACACTATGGAGCTAGACCAAGGAGATGTAGCCTAGGAGGGGTGAACTCCTTCAACAAAATTATGTGTATTGAGCTCTGTTATGTGTGTTTGTTGTGTTTATATTTGTTGTCATTTAGTCATTTAAAATTATATTTTTAAATTTTATGACAAGCATTACATTTCAGGAAGTAAATTCAATTGACAATCACATGCTCATGGAAAAACTCTTGATGAATAAGAAAACCAAAGCAAAGAGAATTTTATATCTAGAAATGATACTATCACAACAATAACTAGCAATCATTTGAGATCATCTTAGTACATGAAGCATGGTAATTCCCATTTGGGTGGTTGAAAATGATTGCAATCAGTAGCAACAACAACAAACAAAATTGAAACATGCAACAATATGTTGGTAAGGAACTTCAGGAGAAGGGTCAATGTGGGACACTGGTACCCAATAGTGTCCACTAGTTTCCATGAGCATGTTATGACTGGTATGAAGGTTTTGAGGTAGGTATATGCCTTGGTTGTTTTAACTTCCGATGCGAGGAAACCTTTCCAAGGGATGGACTGCCTGGGATAGGGGTGCCAGCGGAACTTGGAACGTGAGTTACTGCACTGAAGGGGTGACCATATTTCTCGAGGGAATGTGTAGCATAGAAGGGAAGGCTAGGGATGGATTTGTTTTGGTCATTAAAATTTCCTTATGGAATCAAATGCACATTGGAAGTTTTCCCTGGAACAATGAGTCAGAAATTGTTCATTGAGAAGGCAAGTGGCACAGCATTGTATCATTGGACATTGGATCTAGCTTTGACTTTGGGAGTGGATTCTGGACTTCCTAGGAAGGAAATGAATCATAGTATTACTTTGAGGGTGGAGGTGTGAGCTTCTAGGTTCCCTTGTTGCTAATACAGACATCGTATCCTTTTATTTTTTGGATAAGAAAATGTGTATATGTGTATATTACTGTAAAGAGTGCATTGAACTAGATTTATAAAGCTCCATAGATAGTATGATTATTTTCTGGTTGAAGTAAATGTGGTTGTTATTGTAAATACCGTAATGGGTTGTGCTATAAAGATCCAGTAAATAATATGTTTGTCATGTTTTCAATATTGTTCATTGTAAATACTGTAATGAGCTATCTTATAAAGCTCCATGGATAGTACGCTTTTTTTTCAATGATTTTCTATTTTATAGGTGTGATTGAACACCGAGGGAGTTTTTCCCTCAAGGGGGAGGGCTCTGTAATAGCCTTGGTATAAATACATGTAAAAACAAAAATATAAGACCATGGTTGATGGGACACTCATTCTAAGCTAAATGGTGGGAAAAACATCCTAGCATGTGTGCATTAGGTTTATTATGGCTAAAGAAAATTGGCAAAGGAAAAGGAAAAGGCTCTAGAAAGGCATGAGGCATTATTTGGCATTTATTTATCAAAATAATGGAAAGTAGGAGAAAAGGAAGGTGAAAGGAAACTAGTTGCATATGAGGAGGAAAATAAAGGAAACTAATGGAAAATGAAGAAAATATAGGCCTCATTAATAAGAATGCTTCTGAGGATTAGTTGGTAAGATTTTTCTCAAGCTTTTGGTTAATTTAGTTTTGGAGTTCTCATTTCTCTCTCTCTCTCTCTCTCTCTCTCTCTCTCTCTCTCATACTCTTGAACACTTAGAGTATTCTTGGAGCTCTCTTGGAGAGTGTGGAATACTTGGTGATTTGAAGCAAGAAGGAAAAGGAAGAGCATGAAAGTGCAAGTGGACATCGGGATCAACAGCTACAACGAGATTTTATTGCAAGTACCGAGTTTCATGTATGTTTTCCTCACTATTTTTGGCATGCATGGTGTATGCATGTGGATTTTTCTAGACAAAAATGGTGTTGTGGGTTTATTTTCATTGATTTTTTAAAGGTTGGTTCTCATGATTCCTTTCACTATTGGTTGAGTAATTAGTTCCTGGAAGGCTTGGTTAAAAAAATTCTCTTGAAGCCCGACAGACAACGATGGGTTGAGTTACTAGTCTTGGAAGCCTTGGTTGGAAAAACACTCTGGAATCCATAGGTGGGTTGAGTTACTAGTCCTGGAAGCCCTGGTTGGACAAACGATTTGGAAGCCCTGTAACAATTGGGGTTGAGTTACTAGTCTTGGAAGCCTTGGTTGGGAAAACACTCTAGAATCCATAGGTGGGTTGAGTTACTAGTCCCTGAAGCCCTGGTTGGACATATGCTCTGGAAGCCCTGTAACAGTTGGGGTTGAGTTACTAGTCTTGGAAGCCCTGGTTGGAACAAACACTCTGGAGCCCTAGAATAGTTTGGATAGAGAACAATCCATGATGGTTAGTGATTTCCAACCATGAGGTGGAATCACTAGTTTGGAGTTGAGACGGTTTGGTATCTAGAGCCTTGCTTTGGTGTTGATTGATGTGTTTGATAAAGTCCCACATTCATTCTTGGAATATGGCACGGGGATGGTTGGCCGAAGTGAGACTTGGCTAAACCAATCTATGGTCGGGTGGAACGTGGAAGTCCCATCTCCAGATCATTTTTACATTCAATAATGAAGAGCTCATTCCTTTGGTATTTTGTATATAAATGTACTGGTTATTATCTGGATTCTGTTGTTGTTGTATACATTGTATTTATGTTGTTACTATGTTTGTTATAAGCATGTATTCAATGAGTGATGATGTATGGATCTATCTATGTTTTTCCTGTAAATGAATACACAATGTATCTATGGTCAAATAGACTATATTGTAGCTTATGATGTAGGGAAACAATGCTTCTTATCTATTATTAGATAAGTAAGAGGCCCCCTATTCGGAAAAATACTGAGAGGGGGGGTTGAATCGATATTTACAAGAATCACAAAATTTTACTTTACTTTTACTGATTTCTATATGTGACTTGGATTAGCCCAACTAGTGTATGTATGCAGCTATCCTAAATGAAACTTGCATATACCGAAATATCTGACTATTCAGATAAATATTTAGAAACATTACTCAGCCCAGTTCATCAATTATGCATTAGATAATAAACATGTACAGTAATAACATAATAAATCATCACACAAGGTCATCACACATGAACACCAAGATATAAGGTGGAAACCCAAGTCGGGAGAAAACCACTGCTATTGTCATCTTTGTATTCAATATTTATTATACATAAATATGCTTACAAAGTTGTACTGATGCAGACTCATATCATTACGGAGGCACCCACCTGGTGAAGGCTACAACCTTCTCTCGTTCTCCAGCTACTACTGGAAGGGAGATCCAACCCCCTAGTCTCGTTTACCAGCCAATACTGGAAGGGAGCTACAACCCCCTAAACAAAACACCAACTTCTACTACTAGGAAGCTTCTACTTCCATACTGAAGGCTTCGACCCTTAGAACCATTGTAGACCACGTTTCATAATTTTCACACTGGATCCAATAGCTTCAACACAACTCAATATGTAGATCAACACAAATACACATAGACCAAAATTTTAACAGAACAATAAGATCATTGTAACCATATCAGAGTAATAAACCCAGACTTCTGAACTTACATGCAGAATCAATTTCAACCATAATCATTCATACAATCAAATGCATACGATACTTCACTTACTGCAACCTGTGTATATACGCGCTTTCCTGTCCACCAACCTTCGTATATATATTTTTATACTAAATTTTAAGAATCTAATCAGACTTAAAATAGATCTGAGGCATTCAGGCTTACATTGTCAGATTTACAGAACCCTTATTTAGTCATAAACATACACCATATTCAATCACTTAGTCATTGATCATATTTTTACATAATCAACTAGCACTTGCAGTAGTATTCAAAAAATCCATATCTACATGAAGGCTTCATTGAAAGACAATATAAATATAGAAAAAATAATAAGATAATCTAGACAGCAATATTAAGAAAAACCCTAACTTTCATACGCGCTTTTTCTTAAATGAACCTGCGTGTACACGCACTTTCACCGTGATGAACCAATGTACAGATTTGTAAATTTTTAGGACTGCGTAAAATTTAAAATCAGTAGACTTACTAAGATCATAATCTTCACTTCAGAAAATATGTGCCACATAACACATCTAAGAATCTCACAAACAGATCAAGAAAACACATAGCGATTTCAGGTCTAGAGATCCTGATCCATCATTGTATTCATAAGTGCATCAATATTTCAGATCTACTAATAAAATCTAACCCATTCCATGCAGATATACTTCAAAGTGAAGTATTCAATCAAAATCCATAAACTTGCACACCTTTGCACTATGATCTTCTTCTCCTTATATAGTTTGAGCCTTTCCCAATACCATGAGCCAAAACCACAAAAGTGTCGATGGTATTCTTGGAAGGAATCAAATAGAAAGCACAACACTCAATGTTGTGGGCCAAAACCATGGTAAGGACCCCTGATATCATAAAATAAGTGTGTAAGAACATACACGACTTGGCTTCTTCGTACCCGCGTGTATACACAACTTCTCTTCATCAAACCTGTGTATACATTATGAAACATTACCTTTACCATTTCTTTATCACTAACTAGAATTCATTTTTCTATCACATCTTAACTGACCTGTAGAGACATCATTTTTACATATTTAACAATTAGGTTTCTATCAAAAAGAAACTTATCGACTAGGTTTCCATCAAGGACAACATATCAACACATTACATCATAATGTCAACAATGTCCCCCTTTGGACTTGATGGCAACCGTGATGGATCACCACATCTTGTAGATACCTAAAAGACACATCAATCATAACCATTATTCAAACACTGAAAACCAGTTTACTCTGCCCCTTTGACATCTAGGACAAAGGGAGGACTAATGCCAAAACAAGGTTTCTCTTTTCCTTGTAATGGGAAGAGCTCTATAGATCTGATCTACACTGACCATGCTCCCCTTGAGCACATGCTGAGTCTTCAGATTTTCAATAGAATACATGACTTTATGACCCAACCAAGTATGACATTTCCTATCACCAAGGACTCATACTTAGATCAATATTCCAACCAAGTGGGGTTACATAATTGACTCAAATACCCAACCAAGTGGTTTACATTTTTTACTCAAGCACCCAATACAAGTGGGTTTACATATTTGACTAATTCCATACATGAATGAATATGAAAATATTTACATCATAGGTCTCAACATGCCCCTTACATCAAATTACAGATATGAATTTTTATAACCAAGACCAAAGGATATCAAGAGAGAGATCATAATTCAGTAACCAACATAATGCGAACAATGTATTCTTCTCAGCAAGGCTAATGCTCCCTCTAAACCTCTGCATCCTAATCATTTTCAACAACCAATTCATCAAAGAATCTTCATAAAGTAGATAAATATCAAGGAAAGGAATTCTAAGATGAACACCACAACCACTGAATGTACCCATCAACACCTAAGAAACAGAGCCAAACATATTATATAGATTGTTCTGAAAGCTGAACCATAGGTTTTATGAAAATAGGATCCATATGCGACCGTATAGAGAGAAGCTCGCGTATATCCGCGACTATGATTCATGCAACCTGTGTACTGAATTTAATCTTCTAAAATCAAATAGATTTGATAAGAGAGGGAGATACAACTCCCACATTCTATCTGAGATATTCAAATGATTCCCTGGGACGAGGTTTAGTAAATATGTCAGCAACTTGTTCTTTTGAGGGAACATATTCCAATTTAACCTTTTTCTCAAGCACTTGTTCTCATAAAAAATGATATTTTATAGGAATGTGCTTGGTTTTGGAATTCATAATAGGATTTTTTTGACATATTGATGGCACTTGTATTATCACACAAGATGGAGATGGGAGGAGAACATTTAATTTAAATATCTTGTAATGTCTACATCATCCAAAGAATTTGTGTGCAGCATGATGTGGCAGCCACATATTCTGCTTCTTTTCTAGATAAGGAAATGGAAATTTGTTTCTTGTTGAACTAGGATACTAATAAGGGCCCCATATAAAATGCACCACCACTAGTGCTTTTCTGATCTTCAATATTTCTAGCCCAATCCTCATCTGTGTAAGCATGAAGAGTAAGATCAACATTCTTGGGATACCATAGACCAAAATCTTGAGTTCCTTGTAGATATTTGAATATTCGTTTTATGACCTGAAGATTTGACTCCTTTGGATTGGCTTGGAATCGTCCAATAATCCGAACTGCATGCATGATATCCAGTCTAGTCCCAGTTAGATAAAGTAGACTTCCAATCATAGATCTATACTCTGGTTGGCTTACCATGGGAGAATAATCATGATAACTGAGGTTACATCCGATCACCATTGGAGTGCTCACATGTTTTCATTCTTCCATCCCATATTTCTTCAGGATCTATTTGAGATATTTTTCTTGTGAGAGAAATATGCCATATTTTTCTTATTGAACTTGTAAGCCAAAAAAATATGTTAGTTCCCCAAGTAAAGACATTTCAAATTCTTGCTACATAACAGAAGAAAATTTCTGACTCATGGATTCTTCATTACTCCCAAAAATGATGTCATCAACATAAACAACAATAATTAACAATATATCACTCTCAATTGTTGTGTATAAGTTACTATCTGCATATCCTTTTGTGAAACCTTGTTGTTGAAGATATTTGTCAAGACAATAATACCATGCCCGAGGAGCTTGTTTTAGACCATATAGAGCCTTTTTGAATTTGCACACAAGTTTTTCATCATTTCTAAGAATGAATCCTTCTGGTTGTTATATATAAACTTCTTATTCTAGATCACCATTGAGGAAATAAGATTTTGCATCCATTTGATAAACCTTGAATTGTTGAAAACTTGAAAAAGCAAGAAACATTCTTATGGCTTCAAGTCTAGCTACAGGTGCAAATGTTTCTTCAAAGTCTATACCTTCCTGTTGATCATACCCTTTACAAACAAGTCTAGATTTGTTTCTAATTACATCTCCATTTTCATTTAACTTTTTTTTGAATATCCATTTTGTTCCAATAACATTTTTATCATGAGGTCTTGGAACCAATTCCAAAGTATTATTCCTTTCAATTCGATAAAGCTCTTCATTCATGGCCTGATTACAAAATTCATATTTACTAGCTTGATTTAAATTATGTGGTTCAATGGTGGATAAGAATACCATATAACTGGGAGATCCTACAAGAGTTCTTCTTGTTTGAACCCCTGATTCCTTTTTTCCCAAAATTTGAGATTCTGGATGATTATTTTTAACATAACTGGATGGATTAAAATGTATCTTCTTCTGGTGCTTCATTGGGTTCTCCTTCTATATTGTTGTTATTTGATGAGGGTGTTAGGGTCCTATAATTATAGGGATCATAATTTTGAATTGACTATGTTAAGTCTTGTAATATTGTACATATCTTTGCTTTCTGTAAATGTTTTCCATATTAGAAATGAAAAGAGGGTATGTCCTAAAATAATAATCAAAGGAACAAAACAAAGAAAGATAAAAAAAAAGATATAAAATATGAAGCCCACAATTTTTTTTTTTTTTTTTTGAAAGTGTTGCACATTCAAATGCCACTACCCTTAGTTTACTTTACTTTTGCAAATAAAATTGTGTGCAACTTGTCCAAAATTGCCACAATTCATGATGATCATACAGTCTAATCTTGGTCATTCATGTCTTTATATTTCATGTTATGATAGTTAGTGAATAAAGATTTGACCAAACCATTTAATATTGGCAGATCATTAGTTAGGAAGAGAATAAAATGAGCTCATAATTTTAATCTGAGCCATTGGAAGATATAAGGTTAGAAATAAGATAATTTTCTTATAAAAAGAAAATAAAAGGGTCAGCAAGCTCAAATTCACCCAATAAAGGAAATGAAAATGTTAGGATAAATAAAGGGTAGGTAGGATACTCTCAAAAGTTATGGAAAACATCATTTGGTTTATCCCTTATCACTAATATCCTTTCTAACACCTTCCCCTTATCCTAAATCCCTTTTTCCTCTCTTGGAAATAATTTCCCCTTGAAAAATCCCTTTCCCTTTGATAAAAACCCTTTCCCCTTTGAAAATTCCCTTCCCCTTAATAAAATTCCCTTTCCCTTGCTAAAACCCCTTTTTCTCTTTTAATAAGACTTTGTGTTTTCATAAAATACAAAACCCACTTTCAATAGTCGAGAACACCAAATAATAAAATGGAACCCCCCCTTTTTTTGACTTAACCCCTCTCCCTAATCTATTATAAACCCCCGCTTGATATATTTCATAAACCCCCATATCATATTAACCCTAATGCATATATTTTCCTGACCCCACCTCTTAACTAATTACCCGATCCAATTTAACTTAACCCTTCACCTAACTAGTTTCCTGACCCCACCTCTTTGAAAACCCGCAAATATGTCAACCGTCTGGTCACTGCAAATCATATCCAATGACTCCCAAAACCTTTCGTACTCCCCTCTGTTCAAAATTTAAAACAAGGGGGGGGGGGGAGGTGCGAAATGGGTGGTTTCATTCCCCCGCTTCCCTACCATGCAACGCCACCAGATTCTATCACATCCCCTCCTACCCAAATTTCCAAACTACCTTGCATCATGCGATAAATCACCTGCACCATAAGGAAAACCACCAAGTGTTTAAATATGAAATCCCATTATTTCATTCATTTTCCTACCTCTGTTGAATTGCAAAAGAGACCAAAAGCCATTGTTAGGCATAACTGAAAACCCACTCGCCTCCCTGCAAACCTTTGTTTTATTTTGTAGGTGATTAACATAACCAGGAGATGGATAAATAGTTTGATACTAGCTCCAACCTGTTTACTCCAGACCCATGGGATATGAATTCAAAGGGTTTTTACTCAGCAGAAGATTATGTACAGCAGAAAGAGACAATTGAAAAAGAGACAATGATTGTTACCAGGGATAACACATCACCACCAAAAACAACAAAGTTCATACAAAATACTCTCCAGGATACATTTTTTATTCTGCATGACGTTAAAACATGTCTTTTTAGTAAAAACCACTTTTACTAAATACACAAAAACAGAGGAAATTTACTGGAGGATGACGAAAATGAAACTCCTAGATGAAGAAACATGGGAAAAATGGTATGATTTACTATGACAGGTTAAAGAGCAGACATATGAAAGAAGACAAATGAAAGATGTAGAAATTGTGAAAGAAACAAACAGTAACAACGATCAAAGAAAATAGGGCTAGATTTCAGTCAGTTCATAGGTGTCAGTATCTTTTTGCATAAAGATATTTTATTTCCTTAAATAAATCCTAGTTAGTTGACAGGATATTTTTGTAATGTTTTTATATAAATACTTCATCATTCGAAGTATCAAGGGTCAGTCAAGTGTGGGTTTTTAAACATTTTGTAGCTGACTGATCTCTTGCCAAAGCATTATTGTACCAATTTCTAGTTGACAGACTGATCGAGTAATAAAGAAACTTCTTTACATGATTCATGTGATGAACCATCTCAGTGAAGTATAATTTCAATTGTTCATGTTCTTTCTTTAATTTTTCCATAAAATTAAATGTGTTATAAATTTGAATGTTATAACAGGAGTTTTACTGCAGAATTTGTTTAATTACACTCTTCTTTTAACTGTTATTCATTTTTATGTTTTCTATTGATATCCGGTTTTGAGAATTCTTAGTTGCTCTCTAATCCCAATTGAACTCTTCACCCTTATTCATTATCTGGTTTGTTATCACTCCAATAATTCTTAAGAGTTGTGAGATTTTTTATTTTAGTTTAAAGAATATTAAAGGTAACCACAAACCTACTTTTGAGCATTAGGATCTAGCCTTCCTAATGCTTAGAGAGAGCTCTCTCTATATGATTTATCTTTGTTGATTGTATTTGATTTTAGGCTAGTTATGTAGGGTAAATTGGTTTTGGATTTTGATTTGATTTGGTGGTGAAATGACTTACTGAGATGGATAGATGTAGGTCTCTAATTCCATTGGGCTAATGGAGTCAATGTGTCAAGCAGTCAGATCAGGATCAAGCTCTAAAGGGAAATGTTTATAGGGCAAGATATATGAGTTACTTCAGATGTTCAAGGCTGATGGTGAAAATGGTTTTGATCGAGATAAAAGATCAATTAAGGGTTCTTAGATCCAGACTATGAGTGAAAGGCAGAGTTCAATCGAAACTAGGGAGAAATTAAGGGTTCCTTAGTCTAGATATCAATGGAAAACATATAAATGATAATCAGTCAAAACATAGTGGTTTTAACATATTCTGAAATAACAATTCTTGATTTATCATTTAGATTTAGAACAACATTCAAGTATTGATGAAAAACATAAGAAATTGACAAAGAAACAAGTGTAAATACTTCACTGTAGTGGCCCAACACATGAATCCTGTAATATGATGCTTTATTTCCTTAGTCCAGTCTGCTGACTTGAAATTGGTACAATCACCCTTAGGTTCAGAATAGTACAACTACAGAAATGTTTAGAAATTCATCCACCCTCAATACTTCTAAATGAGAAGTATTTATACAAAAAATCTTTACAAAATATCCTAAAACAAACTTAGGAATTATTCATGGAAAAGAAATATCTTCATGCAAGAAGATAGTGAAAACTTTCTAACTAATGCTAGTTGTCCCTTTTTTATTGAAATAACTTGTTTGTTGTCTTCATTTTGTTACTGCTTTCAATCTTTTTTGTTCCAAAAAGACACAACTGGACAGTGAAGTGACCTTTATGATGGTAGATTCATCTCTTCTTTGTAATTCTTCTTTTGAATTTTAAACTTTGACTTTGAACTGATATTCAATCCACCTGATACTCTTTCATCTGATACTCTTTATCCTGATACTCTTTCACTGCAAAACCGTAAATGTTGTATTAACCTTTACTGCTCTGTTTTTACTGCAATCTATTTTCATAGTAAATCAGTTATTTTTTCCCAAAATTCTGCCTCTAGCAATTTTATCTTCAACATCCTCATGAAATTCTCATCTGCTTCAGTGTATTTTCAGAATGTAGGCTTGTTGATAAGTATGTGTTTTACCTCATGCTATAGGTAAAACAAATTCTCAAAGCTTTTGTAAAGTACATTCCTTGATGGTATTCCCTGTAAGGCTGAATTTTTTACTTGCTCCTTGGAAAACTCTCTTATCTTTTTATCATAATCATCCTACATCATTAATATATCATTAATAACTAGAGGATTGGGAAGGCCTTTTTGCCTTAGAACATCAAAATGATCATGAACCTTGTGATAGCAACCTCCATGTTCTAGCATTTCTCTTCTGACTGTATCATCAAATTCTTCTGAGAAATTACCTTCCTAACTTCTAGGACAGTTTTTGTCCTATCATTAATTCCACTTTCTTCTGGCTCTTTCCTATTCTTAGAATTTAGAATTTGATGATTTTAAGAGCTTCTTCAGGTTTCTTACCAAGCTCTTCTTTGATATTTTGGATTGCTTCTCTTGCTAAGTTTACTAAGTCTTTCTTCTCATATATGAACTGTATGGATGGCCAAACATCATTGACAGATTCAATGAAATTCGACCATAGCTGTTGTTTGACATGTGCCATTGGTTCCTTCAACGTTAGTTCTTTTTCTAACTTTTTCAACTGCTCATTTAATCTGTTGGATATTTTTTCTTCATTTTTATGCATTATCTTGGCAAGTTTCTTTCATTTTCAAGACTTTTAAGATGTTCTTTAAGTATGTTTATCTCATTGGTCTAAATAGACATGTCCTGCATAGTTTTTACCAATTTTCTTGCTTCATCTGAATGTTGTGCTGTTGTTGTTGAAGATTCTATGGCTGAAGTGGTTGATGAAGTGAAAGGTAATGTTGTATCCATAGGGACTATAGGTTCTAGTGATTCAGCTAGTGTAGAAGGTACAATAGTAGTAACTACAGGAATCACTGTGACTATAATTTCTTCTTATTTATCTTTTTTCTCTTGGACCAACTTGTCCATTTCATTCTCCATTTCCTTTATCTGAGTAGTCAACTATAAAATGAGATTCATCATCTCATCTTGTTGATTTGTATCTTGTAAGACTTCCTTGGCTGGAGGATGTTCTGTAGAGGGCAGATTTAGTTGTTTCTTTAATGCAACAATGTCTGCATTTTTCTTTTTGATCAGTTATTTTTCCTTTTTAACATTATTAGGATCATATCCTTTTTCAATTACTAGTTCTTCCAAGGATTTAATTCTAGTGTCTTTTTCTTGCGAAGAAGCATTTTCCAATTTGAGTTGATCTCTGATATTGGAAAAAGTGTTTTGAAAATTTTGTATAGTCATGGCCTTGGTGGTCATTGTAGAATAAATAATCTCCCCTGCCTACTTATGAAACTCAATTTGGTCCAGAGGACAAACAACCTGGGCCAAGACTTCAAAATCTATCTTTTTGTAATTTGAGGATGACTTAGGAGTTTGAACTGTAGGTTGAAGAAATTTCATCTACATATTTTTATTCTTATATTCAAGGGTTGAAAGTAGCCTATTCTGGATGTGAGGAGTTTGTTTCAGATATTGGGAATACATTTCAGTCTTAATTTCTTCATTTCTGGCTTTGATTTCTTTGTATCTTTCCTTGATATCCATGTCCTTTTCTGCTAGTTTTTTAGATGAGGAAAATTCCATACTGTGATGCTTCTAAATGAGTTGAGTCTTTGAAGTAGTAGGTTTTTGTTGTTCTTCAATTATTGTAGGAGGTGCATTATCTTTTTCTGTAATTTTTGTATCAATCACCTCTATTGTTTCTACTTCTTTACTAGCAGGATTTAACTTTGGTTTTTTAATGTATCTCAATTTAAACTTGGTCTCTGTTGTAGTATCTGCAGTATAGGATCCTTCCTCTCTATTTCTCTTTAAATTTCTGTCTTCCTAGGCTGGAGTTTGCAAAGTTTGACTAGTATCATTTTTCTTCTCTACCTCTACCAAGGTATTCTCCAACCATTCAGATTGATTGGAGAATTTCTCTATTTCCGGTTTCTTTTCATGCACATATGGATTCAATTTGCATTTAACTCTCATTTTACTAATAAATCCAAGGGGATCATAATACCATAGGAAAATGTGACTGAAATTGAACTCCTGCAAATGTTTTACAGCCTCTGGACCTGCATCTCTATTGTTACAGATAAAAGGGCCAACCTAGTTCTTCAATTTGAAATGTGTCTTTTTATTTGCTGCTAAGAAATTAACTGCATCTGAATTAAGAATCTGCCTTATGTATTCAAGGGAAACTAACCTCATAGGGAGGTATGTAGGCAGTTTATATGTAACCAGACTTGATCCATATACTCTTATTTCAGTGTGATTTTGGTACAAGTACCAATAACCTGTCCTATTATGCTATGACATATGCAATACATTTTTAATTTCTTCACTAATTCTAGGCTACCAGATGCTGTTCATCAAATTTACCATGGGATGAATGAAGGAATCTGTAAAATCTGTATACGTGAACTCATTGGAGCCTTTCCTTATCAAGAAAGTCCAAAAGATGACTAATTGAGGATTCCCTTCCACATCAAGCTTCTGAAGGTTTATATTGAATTTATTAGACTGAAAGTATAAGACCATGTGAAATAGGAATAATGAATACTTAAAAACACCTTAAAAAGGAATTTTGACCAATTTATCATGGATACTGTCAGCAAGGTATTGGGCAAAATTAAAAATGGCAATGGGAGGCTGACTAGGTGTGAAAGTGGAAAAAAAACCTAACACTGCTACATCTGCATGTTCATCTATAAAATAACCAAGAATAAAAGAAAACATGGAGATGATATGTCTTCTCCTTTTAGATAATTTTGCGGAAGGGTATGGAGGATTTATCTTGGGAATTTATCCAGAGGAAGGCATGAAAGTTTGGAATATCTGGAACCTCTTGGGGAAGTCTCAATTGAGGTATAACTCAGTGAGAGCCTCAATGGATAAAGGGATTTCATCAAGCATGGGCTGTATTTGGAGCATTTAATTAATTGAATCTGTCGTAATAGTAAATAGGACTTCTTTTTCCGAGTTTACTATGGCTCTTTGATCAAGAAAATAACATGATTGAAAGAGTATAATCACTTATGGGCATTGGTAAATCTGAGGAACAACATATTTTGGAAAATTTGTCTCCCAGATGATTACTTCATTAGCCTGATCTATGGATTTTCTTGCCTCCAGCAGCAAAGCTCAAAAGGGTTGAATTCAGTTATTTTGTCAGTAATCCTGAAGTCTGTGTCAGCTAATGCAATGTGTTCTATATTTACAACAGGGGGTTGTAGAGAACTGATAGGTAAAATATTTTTAGAAGCCATTGCTTTGCTTGATTTATCATTTTTTAATAATCTTTTGACTTTGGAAACACTTATTTAGCCCTGTAGGAGCACCTCTGATAATTTATAACAGTTTGCAGAAGGATGTGAATAAAATAGGGGCTTATCTTTTGTCTACAAAGGTATAAATTTCTCAATTAACTTAAATTGTAATCTCTATAAAAAAGGCAATATCAAGACCTTAGAGTTTATGCAAAAGATATCTAGGGCTTATAGTGAAATTTCTATGACAAAAGTAGTCTCAAGACCTTGGAATTTCGTAAAAAGACACCTATATTCTATAGAAGATTAATTTAAATGCACATAAGTATTTTTTAGGTATACAGAGGCTTTAAACTTCTTTAGTTTACTCAATCTGTGATTTTTTAATAGTCCAAGGTTTCAGAATCTATGCAAGTAGGTCCAGGGTTTACAAAAAAAAGCTTTTATGAAGGAAAAGGGCTTTCTCTTGGCTTGACAAAAGGTTCTAAATTATTCAATTAAGAGGTATTACTCTTTTAGATCAAGGAATAAGACTGTTATTTTGAATAATAACTGAAAAATGAAGATTTTCTATGTAGGAGGGTTTCTGAGGTTGCAGAAAGCTTTCTTAAGCTCTGCTGGCCTTTAATAGCACTTAGATGACTTCTGCAATGTTTGTAGCGGCAAATGGTTGGATTCTGTTTCAATTTGGCTTCAAAGTGGAGTCGACAGCAATATTTTCAGTCTAAAAATCTCTTTTTGCATGAAAATGGTAACAGAAAGGATGAAAAGGTGCATTTAAGCGGTTTATGTGCATTTTTTAAGCAAACAATGAATGCATTAAAGGGTGGTCATTTCAAATGGGCGGGTGGTTTGGGCACCGGGGAAAAAACCATCAAGAAGTTTTCACAAGCTTCAAAGGTAGTTAATGGTAATGTTTGTGAAGATGCAATCCAATGAAGATATGCCATGTAGTAAAGAGGGAGAGCCTGAAAACTATTCTTTTCGCAAGGCTTGGGGTGTGTTAACTCTTAGACAATGAAATGCGCGATAGGGTTTCATAGCGGTCGAATCTGGAGGGTGAATATAGAACGGCTAGGATGATGCAATGGAGTCTTGGCTTTTCGAAAAGGCGTGGGGCCTGAGGTTTAAATGATGCAAGAGGTTATATGTATTTAAAATATGTTTTAATACATATAATCAGGGTTTTGATATACTATTGGTTATATATTTAAATCTTCGGGTTTTTAAATAATATAACCAATGTGGTTAAAGCAAGTGGGACCAATATATATAGACAGGGTTTTTTAATATATTAACCTATGGGATGCGGATTATATAACATGTGGGGATTTAAAACATAGGTTAAAATAAAAATACGGGTTGGGATATATATATAAAGAATTTAATATAATATGGGAGTAAAAGGTTTTATAACGGGATTTAATGCATTAGATTAATGTGTTAATAATGAAATGTAATTGTGGGATATGTAAAAACATTAATTATAGCGTAAAAAATGACATCATGGATAGATTTATTTATAGTGGGGCTTGATATAACATCCTCGGCATTGCTACTTAGGATAAAAGTTTTTGGGTTTTGGGTATTTTGAATAAAAGGGAATTAGTAAAGGGCTTTCACTTTTCTTAAGTAAAATGTGTTTTTAACTTAGGAAAATGGATTTTTCAAGGGGAAAAGGAGAAAAGGAAGTAAAATTAATGGGAATAATTATTTTTACAAAGGGAAATGATTTTGAAGGGGAAATTAGTAAATGAAATGGCCAATTTTCTGATATTCATACTTATGAAAAAGCGCTACGCCTACCCATATGCTACCTAACATTTTTTTCTTCATTTACATGGGTGCATTTGAGCTTGACATATTCATTTTTCTTTTAAAACAACAAACTAACTAATTAAATCTTATTATTTCTTGAGGCTCAAATTAGTGTTGAGCTCCTTATTATTTCTCTACCTAACTACTGATATGCCAAGATTAGACTGTTTGGCTAGATCTTTATTCTCTATCTAACAACATGAAATTAAAAGCATGAGAGGTCAAGATTAAGCTATTTGACCTTCATGGATTGTGGCATTTTAAAAAGTTTCACACAATATTTATTTTACGGTAAAATTAAATAGTAGTGGCATTTCGATTTCCATCACTTTCGTGTTTTATTTTGATCTCTTTTTGTTTGGGGTCCATTTTCATATTCTTTTTTATATTTTTTCTTTCAAGTCCTTTGATTTTTCTTTTAGGACTTTTACCCTCTTTACATTTTTTTTATTTTTCTAATACGGGAAAAAAAATTGCAGAATAAAAAGTATGTACATATTACAAGACTAATCAAATTCAATTCAAATTTATGAATCCTATTATTATAGGACCTTAACAGTGGCTCCACATGGGGATGGCATTTCCTGGTGAAATGTCAAGAACTTTGAGACAAGTAGCCTTTGAATTGGACTGTGCTGGCCTTGAAATTGTTTTCTGAACTCTGCATTATTCACACTTATGATATTTTGTCTTTCAAATCTAAGGGCCTTCTCTTTGGGCTTCAACTTTGCTAGAAAAACATCCAATCCAATCAAAAATCTGCAATGTTATGTACAATGAGTAAAGTAAATAAGGTGAACTACTGTTATTCTAGGGAATAGTAATGCTTCAACATTTTACCATTGATAGGTCTACCTGGAAGATCTAATCCATCCAAATCCTTAAAAAATAATGCATTGTTACGTATGTAATCATAAATTACATAAGGGAATTTCCATAAGAAATCAAATTTCCCATGTTTTCCTTTTTCTTCTCTCCTAGAATCCCACTTTAGAACTTTATCGCCTGTATAAAAATAATCTTCCTTAGTCTTCTGGTCAAATATCTTTTTAATCTTCTCTTGAACAACTTGAGACTTGAGGTAAAAATCCTCCCTGGTTTGCTACAAGTGTATGGTTTGATTTATCCTTCTCTGGATATCATTGGTTTCAACCTGCAGTTCTTGGATCATCTTCATTACGGGTACTCCTAAAGAGGATGGAAAAACAACATCCATCCCATAGACTAGTTGATAAGGGGATGTACCAATGGACTTCTTTGTGGTAAGTCTATCTTCCCATAAGGCATTCACTAACATTTTGTTCCAAGTTTTCTTATTTTCTTCTAGTAGTTTCTTGATGATATTCACAAGGCTTTTATTGGAGGATTCAGAAAGACCATTACCTTGGGGGTAATAAGCAGTGGAATGGCAAAGTGTAATGTGGTATTTATTATAGAAGTCAATCATCTTTTTGGACTTGAATGCAGCTGCATTATCAGTGATGATCTTTTGGGGGCATCCAAATCTTGACAATATGTTGTTTTCTAAACATGAGATTATGACAGTATCAGTGGATTTCCTGGAGGGTATGGCTTCTATCCGCTTGGTGAAATAGTCTGTGGCTGTCAAAATCCACTTGTGTTGGGCTGAGGATGGAGGGTGAATTTCACAAATGAAGTCAAGACCCCATTGCTAAAATGACATTTCTATGGAGATGGGTTTAAGGGGTAAAGGTAGTAGCTTTTTCTTTCCTTCAAAGATTTGAAATTTGTTACAGGAGATCACATACTTTTTCACATCTGCAAACAATGTAGGCTAGTTAAAACCAGCTCTCAAGATTTTATCTACAGTTGTCTTCTAGTAAAGGTGTCCTCCACAGTCCCCTGCATGAAACTATTCCATAACTTTATCAACTTCATCTTTAAGCAAACAATTCAATAAAATGCCACAATGATTTTTCCAAAACAATGCATTGTCTATGATACAAAACTTCATTTCCTTTAACTTTAAAAATCTAGCTTTAGTTCTTGATAATACAGGAGGAGCTTGTAAATTTAGTAATACAAATATGATATCTGCATACCATGGTGAGTCTGAAAAGGCTTCACTGATCTCTGGAGTCGCCGACTCTTCCTGATCATCTAATTGGGCAATACAATGAATATCTAAAGCATGAAAATTTGATTCAGCCATGAGTTTGGCTAAACCTTGACCTTTAATGAGTTTGGTGGGTTTAATTTCTATGTCATATTCCAAAATGGTGGCAATCAATTTTTCTTTTTTACCATCAGACCTATTATGATTTAGAATGTCCTTCACAACTGAATTTGGAACATAAGAAATGATATGTGAATACAGGATGTACACTCTAAAGTATTTGATAGCCTTCACTAAAGGTAGTGCTTGCTTTTCCATTATGTTATACTTTAAAGTGACATCTCTAAGTGATTTGCTGAAAAAAGTAATAGGCTTCTCATAACCCTGATCATTTTTCAGCAATAAGACTGCAACAATAGTATGTTCTGAAGCAAAGGAAAAAATAATGAAATATTTTTGAAATGAGGACTTATTAGGACTGGGGTTTTTGTCAAGATTTGTTTGATTGATTCAAATGATTGTTTAGCCTCCACAGTCCATTTAAGTACTAAGTATTTTTTCAACATGTTATTGAGTTCTCTAATTATTTCTGCTAGGTTTGAAATGAATCTTCTGAGAAAATTGATTTTACCTAAGAAAGCTCGCAATTCCTTAATATTGATTTTACCTAAGAAAGCTCGCAATTCCTTAATATTCCTAGGATGACTAATGTTCATAATGGCCACTATTCTAGATGGGTCTATCCTAATTCCCTCTTTAGATATGATATGTCCTAACAATTTACCTTCTTCATGTCCCAATATCGTCTTTTTAGGATTTAAAGAAATACCAAATTTCCTACATTTGATAAACACTTGTCTGAGATGATCTAGATGTTCATTGTTAGTCTTTGAAAATACAGTAATATCATCTAGATAGATCACAAGGAAATCATGAATTTCTTTAGCAAAATATATATCCATAGCTCTTTTAAAAGTGGCTCCTACATTCATTAATCAAAAAGGCATTTTCACATACATGAAAGTACCCCAAGGAGTAGCAAAAGCAGTTATAGGTTGGTCTTATGGTTGAAATAAAATCTGTTTATATCCAAAGAATCCATCAAGCTATGAAATCCTGAAAGAACCAACCATCCTCTGTAAAATGTGATCCATCTTGGGGAGAGGGTAGTTATATTTTAAGGAAAATTTATTTAAATTCTGGAAATCAACACATAGTTTGATTTCCCTTGTCTTATTCCTAGTGGGAACTAGGTTTGAAACCCAATCAGAATATTTGATAGGTGCAATTACCTGGGCTTCATACATTCTCTTAACCTCTTTTCCAATTAAAGGAATTAAAACTTGATTGATTCTTCTAAGCTTCTATTTGAAAGGTTTTTGATCTTCTTTTATAGGTATTTTGTGTTGTATTATGCTAGTGTCATAAGATTTTAAGTGTTCATAAATCCATGCAAATACATCCTGAAATTCGTTAAACAGGGCTATGTATTTCAATTTTTCTTCTTGAGGTAAGGCTTTTGAAAGTTTTATCATCTTAGGCTTTAGTTATGTTCCTATATTGCACTCTTCAATGTCAGATCTTAATGGTTCCATATTTGGTTTTCTTGCAACATCATTTGAATCAAAAAGATCTTCTAAAGGGGCTAATCCCTTTGGTAAAAATTTGTTCTTAGGGTTTAAAATGTCAGAATCATCATCTGCTAATTCTTCAATTTCTACCTTTTCTAAATTATCTATTTCTACTTGAGTAAATTTAGTGGGTTTTAGTGAAATCTAAGTTATTTACATCTACAAAATTCATATCAATCTCACTATCTATGGTTTGATCTACTGTACAATCTGTGTCTATGTTACAATTGTAAAATTCTCCTTCAACGTTCATGAAATGATAAATCTGTTCATCCTGTGAAAATATTTGCTAATATTTTAGATTATATGGTATTGTAGGCATGTGTTTAACTTCTGCTATATATTTATGATTTGGTTGAAAAGGCAGATTGCAAGTTCTAGCAAAAGTTGCTAAACTATGTGCCTGCATGTTCTATTTTCTAGGAATTGTAGAAAAGTCACATTAAAGAAGTTCACTAATCAGATCTAAAAATGTTTCTCTATATTGGATTTATCTAGGTTTATATACAGAATATTCTCCTCTAATATATTTCACAATTAACTCAGAGTCACCGATGATTGACACTCTTTTGTCTCCTAAATTTCTAACAATTTGCAATCCTAAAATTAGAGCTTCATATTCAGCCATGTTGTTTGTACATTTGAAATTTAATCTAAAGGCATGAACTTCTGCATGATTGTTTTCCATGTTATGTATCCAAACTCCTGCTGCTACTCCTAATTTGTTAACTGATCCATCAAAATCTAGATGCCACATTGATTCATGAAAAATGTTGTCACTGTCTGGTGCTTTCTTTTTCTGTTTTAGCTTAGTGTTTTTCTCTATACTAGCTTCATAATTACTTAAAATGAAGGAGTCCATATGAGTAGGTCTAGAATAAATAGGATAGTTTTGAGGTCTTTCTACACTATTAACCATGTACTTCATTAATGTCTCTCTGTAAAGTTCCTTGGGTTGTCCAAAAAACTGATATTGTTGCATAAGACATGTCTAGTTGTAGATACCCCTGCAATTTAGCTCCCCATGAGCGAGATAACAAAATTCCATACTAAGGAGGGATGTCAGCTACTACAATATCCATGACTATGTTTTTTCCAAGGTATTTAACTAAAGTAACACATAAATCTTTGATCAAGCCTAAACATTTCACTTTAATGGAATCAAATGAGAAGAGATATTTATAAGGTCTAGTGATGTCTAAATTCAAGATTTCCATTATTAATTTTGGCATCAAATTATGTGAAGCACCTGAATCTAGCATTGCATTATGTAAAATTTGATCATGAATAGTTAAGCTAATGCAGAAAGGAGGAACTCCTCTCTCTTGGTGTTTTCCATTAACTTCAGGACCAAATATTAGCTATGGTTGATCATCACTTAAATTTATAGAGTCTTCTCCATCATTCATGTTTAAAGTTTTAGTGATATGTGATTTGTATAGGTCATGTTTTACCAATTCTATCAAAGGAATTGGTATCTTCTGTTTGGCAATTTCAGCTTGGATGTTAAATGGTGCTTGTGATTTTCCTAACTGAATTATTTCCTCTTTTGTAACTGTAGTTTGGGTATGTTTGTCTTCTTTTTCTACATCTGGTTTTTCATTTTCTATTTGTATTTCCACTATTTTATTGCTTTTAATTTTATTTTTAGGGATAGTTTGAGATGCAGTGGAAGTTTTGGAAAATTTTGTGGTTTCAGCAGTTGTTTTGGCAGTGGTTGTTTTAGAATCAGCTGATTTTGGATCAGCAGCAGATGTTTTTGGATCTGAAATTGTTGTTTTAACAGAATGTTGTCTTGGAAGCAACATACTTTTGAGGATTTTCTGATGTTTGAACTACAATATCTGTTATATCAACAATTTTAGGACTAGGTGAAATTTTGGGACTTGAAATTTTCTGATCAAGATTTGAATTCTTCTAAGTTGAACTAGAGTTTTGCTGGGTTTCCCTAGGGAGGATTTGCAGAACATTAGTGGTAGGAGCCTCTACTGTCTTCTTTGTTTGAGTTTGAGCATATTTCTTTATATAAGGCTCTACAATTTTCTTGCTCCTAAGGTTATATTGCTTATGAACTTCATTAATTGCAAACTCATAACCTTGATTGTAATCAAAAGACTCACCAAAATCTAATTGTAGTTGTTGCAATTCATATAAACCTTGTTCTTCTTGTGTAATAAAAATGGTGTTATCATCATTAATGCATATTATATTGATCTGAGTGTCTTCATCATTTTCTTTTTGGTGAGAATGTTCAGCATAGTTCTCTTGGAAAGGTGGTCTTATTGTTTGGTCAGGTGTTGATTCTCTAGATTTTCCAGTGTTGGTGTTTTTCCTAAAATTAGGATTTCTAATTTGAGGTCCTTGTTGTTGGTTATCCCACTGTGGCTTCCTTTCCATGTTGTCTAACCTATCCATCATTCTTTTTAATGTTTTTTCTAAGCTATATATTTTCAAATCTGAAGTTGATGTTTCCTCTTTTATTGTAACTCTCCTTTCATTTCTTAATCTAGATTTCTTTGCTAATAAGTTTTCCTCTACACTTGCAACATTACTTTGCATCCGCTCTAAGGTTTCTGGATTTCTCTCTCTTAGTTGATAAGCCATATCAGTATGAAATCCATAAGGGAGTTTGATAAGGGAAGAGTCTGGAGGAGGTTTAATATTAGCAAGGATTGCATTATAAATACTGTTATATCTTGTACAATAGTCTTGAACTATTTCATTTGGTTCTCTTTTTATATTTTAAAATTCAGACAAAATTTGTAATGGATTCTTCTTCTTCTCCCATCTATTAATAAACATCCTATGGAAATCAGCTTAATCTGCAATACTACCAGGAGGTAAACCTTTAAACCACTTCTTGACATGACTAGCTAAAGTTTGAGAAAAATGTCTCATTTGAACATCAACATCATCTAATTCATACAATTCAAAGTAATCTATCATTTTATTAACATGTTGCTGTGCAGTGTAGTGAGTGGCTCCATCAAATTGAGGGATTTTGCTTTGATAAACTTGGGGCATGGCATTTAGAGGGGCTTGTAGGACCAATGGGGCATTTATGGCAGCCATGTATTGGATTCTAGCTTGGCTAGGAGGTAAGTTTGAAGTACTTGGTGAATAACTTGAGGTACTTCCAGATGTGGTTAAATCACTTGAAGATGAGATTCATATATTGGAATGTTTACTTGCAAATGTGGTTGAGATACTAGAAGATGAAGTTGGGATGCTAGAAGAGGTTCTTGGAAATGAGAATGATGTAACTTTCTAAATGATGCTAGCTGCCCCTTTTTTATTGAAATAACCTATTTGTTGTCTTCATTTTGTTACTGGTTTCTCTCTTTGTTGTTCAACGAAGCTGCAACTGGACAATGAAGTTTACTTTACACTGGCAGATTCATCTCTGCTTGGTAATTCTTCTTTTATTTTAAACTTTGACTTTGAACTAATATTCTTTCACCTGATACTATTTATCCTAATACTCTTTCACTGCAAAAATGTAACTGTAAATGTAAAAACAACATGCTCTATTTTTTTTTTAACTGCTTTGTGCTTACTGCAATCTGATTTCACAATAAATCAGTTAATTTTTCCCAAAGTTATGCCTCTGGAAATTTGATCTTCATCATCCTCCTGAAATTCCCATTGGCTTCAACGTATTTTGAGAATGTAGGCTTGTTGATAAATATGTGTTTTACCTCATTCTGTAGGTAAAAAAAATTCTTAAAGCTTTTGTAAAGTACCTTCCCTGATGGGATTCCTTGCAAGGCTGAATTGTTCACTTGCTCCTTCGAAAACTCTCTTATCTTTTTATCATAATAATCCTGCTTCATTAATATGTCATTAATAACTAGAGGATTGGGAAGGCCTTTTTATATTATAACATCAAACTTGATCATGAACCTTGTGATAGCAACCTCCATGTTCTGGCATTTCTCTTCTAACTATATCATCAAATTCTTCTTAGAAATTACCTTCCTAACTTCTACGATGGTTTTTTTCCTGTCATTAATTCCAATTTCTTCCAGCTCTTGCCTATTCTTAGAATTTAGAAATTTGATGATTTCAAGAGCTTATTTAGGTTTCTTACAAAGCTCTTCTTTGATTTTTTAGATTGCTTCTCTTAATGATTTTACTAATTTTTTCTGCTCATATATGACCTATATGAATGACCAAATATCATTGATGGATTCAATGATATTGGACCATAGCTATTGGTTGACATGTGTCATTGGTTCCTTTAGTGTTAGTTCTTTTTCTAACCTTTTCAACTGCTCATTTAATCTATTTTCTCTTTGTTCATTTTTATGCATTATCTTGGCAAGTTTATTTTCATCTTCAAGACTTTTAAGCTGTTATTTAAGTTTGTTTATCTCATTAGTCTGAATAGACATGTCTTGCATATATTTTACCAACTTTCTTGCTTCACCTGAATCCTATGCTGTTGTTGTTGAAGATTCTATTGCTAAAGTGGTTTAGGAAGTGACAGGTAATGTTGTAGCCATGGGGACTGTAGGTGCCAGTGATTTAGCAAGTGTAAAAGGTACAACAATAGTACCTACAGGAATCACTGTGACTGTAATTTCTTCTTCTTTATATTTTTTCTCTTGGACCAAATTATCCATTTCATTTTCCATTTTCTTTATCCGAGCAGTCAACTATAAAATGAGATTCATCATTCTTCGTAATGTCCCTTTTGGGATTTCCAAGACCAAGGTCAGAGATATCTCCAGAGGAATTTACCGGTTATGTCACCTCCCGAAATAGGTGAGAATCCAGAGGTTTTCACAACTATAGACTCTACCTATAGAACTTGGGAATAACTAACACCCAATCTCAAACAAGGCCTTTAGTGAAAACGTTGTATAAGAAAATTTGAGCAATGAAAACCTAGATCAGGGCTGGGATCCCTTCATTCAAGCTTTATGTGACATGTATATGAAATTTCAGCAGAAAAAAATAAGTTTAAGCATGTTAAATAGATCTCCCAGAAACAAGACTAGCTAGAAATCAGCCAAAGAGAGAAGCTGCTGCAAAATGAAAACCCCAACTATAGAATTGCGCAGATCTGACTGAAACTTAGAGGAGGTCAGCCAAAGGTCTGATAGTTCAGTAATGTTATAAAAAATCAGAATTACATATTAGCTTATTGCCTTAACAATTGATTACAAGAAGAACTAGGGCAAGATCCCTTTAGAAATAAGAGCTGCAAGTAGAAATAAACTGCAGAAATACATAGATAGCGTTATTTTCCAGGTGGTTCAGCAATTTTGCATTAAATTTCAGATCTAGGATAGATCTATGGATGAAAAATTAGATCTAATACAGATCTGGAAGCTACAAGACTTTAAGAACAAGATCCAACTGGAATTACATCAAAATACTGCATATTAAGCTGTAGATCTGAATTACAATATACCGTGCTGCAGAAAACCCAGAAATTTCTGAAGATAACTTTTATGACTGAAATATATAAGATCTATAGAGAAATGGATGAGCAAACCAATCCATGGATCACCAATGGAAGGCAAGCCTAACACCAAGAGATCTTCCTCCAAACTGATAGCAAACTGAAATAACAAAGCCCTCTCACAAAATAACGCAGTATGAAGCAGAAACTGCGCAGAGGGTGAAGGAGACTGAGTACATGGAATGAAAAGTATAGATATGATATAAAATATAGATCAGCTAACTCCTTAGAGGCTGAAGAACACTCTCCAATAGAGAAAGCCTCTAAAAAACAACTAGATCTAAGCAGATCTACAATGCCACTTGCTACAAAAGATAGTAGCTGCAAAACCCTTAATGGGCCAGTGCTGCTCATGAAAGATAGAGCTTGGTCTCAAACCAGATAGTGGCCAACTTCAGCAAATAACTCCTCCAATGATCCTCAAGGGAAGAGATGAAATCCCTAAACATGAATTCCAATCACAATCCTCCACTAAACAACAGAGAATGGTATTTGTCTAAGCAGACAAATACTTTAGAAATATAATTCATCAACAACCTCTTCTTGTGTCTTCTCCTCCTTTTTATAACATGAGAAAGCCTTTGCAAACCCTAAACCACTTTGATGAGTCACCCCTCTTCACACTAGAGGCTCCCTTCTAGAACTGCGCAGTCCCTCTTGGAGATGCATTGAACCTAGATAGCACAGTTGATTTGGTCAAGGTGGACCCAATCTTTGGCTCAATCCTCTTTCACACCTACAAGTGATTATTTACATAGCCCAGATTTGTCTTTGTTCACATGGGCATTGATTTATTAGGAGTTTTACATGTCCTCCTTTATTCATTTATTCATAAAGCATAAAATAAATCAAAATTTAATGTCTCCTCTTAGCTAAGGCTAAGTAGGGACATTACAGTCCTCCCCCTCAAAATGTTGTTTGTCCTCAAGAAACTGGTAGGGTAAGAGCTGTGTCTCTTCTCCTTCTCCATTGATGACACCATCAAGAATAAATCTCTCATCATGAAGCAAGTGTTCACCAAGGCAATACATCAAAAACTTCTCCTCCAATGCTAGCATGATAGGTTCATAGTCTGCCCCTTCAGGAGTGTAAAACTCAACGGAAATATACATGGGTGAACCAATGTCACATCTGAAACATGTATCATGAAGTACTGGATATAGTTCCATCCCATGTGGTACATGTACACTACTGACTCTTTTCCCATACATACCCATAAACAAAACCAATATATCATCTATGTATGGTAGCAAAATCACATAAAGGTAAACTGAAATTTGCACATGAGGAGGTGGGTCACAATCCCACATAAGGTACCAGCGCAGTACACTCCTTGTTCTGAGTAGATCTGAATGTGATAGGTGGTACTCCCACCACATATTTGCTGCATAGGCCACTTTGACATGGCTGAAAGTGAAACTCTCATTAGGTGCCTTTGGGAAGCACCCATCATGAAAAAGAATCTCCCTTTGCACCTCTAGGGAGTGGCTAGCTTTGTAGTTTTCATTGGCCCCATATTTTCCATGGGATCTGCATGTAATATTGCTCCTTGTAGGAGCCATCGCCTGCATACATATGGTAAGAGAGTGTGCCAAATCAGAAAAATAAACTTTCTCTACAAGATCAGATTTCTTACCATACAAACCTCCCATACTCATAGAGTTAGGCATGGGTTTTTCCCCTCTTTTGAGAGAAGAAAGAGATGGCTGGAATATATCTTGCATAGGATCCTTTGGCTTCCCCATCTCCACATAGCTATTGCACTCTTGTAAGTGCTGATTTAGTTCCTCCCAATCATAATGCTGATGTAGCTCTTCCTCCATACCCTCCCAATCAAAACTCTTCAATATTAGGGAGTATATTTTTGCTGATTTCATGTAGCTAGAAAGGAACTCCTTGTGTGCCCTTTGTAGTATTTCTTTCTTAATATTTGAGACTTGAGACAAGAATACTTTTCCAAGATGATAGATGACCCCTTCATGGACCATATAGCCTCCTCCTTGCGTTATACCATCTAGAATCATCCCGGTATGCAGATCTTTGGAGTACTCTACAAGGAGTTGAGACCTCCAATATGGATCTACACTCCTCAACAAGGAAAATGCTAGAGATGTATCTATGGTGGTGCTTGCCTTGTTGCTGCTTGTTCCTTTGGCATTATGCATGCCAAAATTTTGTGTGGGAAGGCTGATCCTCCCCTTTGCTTCCTCCCACAACGCAGTGACTCTTTCTTCCATTGTTCTAGCACTTGGTGAAGCTTTCTCCATAGAATCTAATGGCATCCCAAGAGGCTTGCCATGATGTAGGAATTTCCCTTCTAGCAATCTCATGAACATGAGAGAAGGAACCATGAGATCCTTACCCTCATTGCGCAAATCCATCTTTGTTGTGTGGGTAGAGACATCAAGTGAAGGGTAGGTGTGCATGCCTTGAATAACTTGTTGCTTCCCACTCTTCAAGTCCACCCAATCCATCTGCAAGGCCCTCCAATCAGTGGTGAATTTTTCGAAAGTAATCAACCACTGGACACCCAAGATGAGGTTGGTTTCTGGTATGTCCACCATAAAGAAGTGGTCCCTCAAAGTGTAGGTCCCCATAGTCACAGAAAGTGAGGGAACATATTGCATGCACTGCATAGTTCTGTCCCCCGGAACCAAAACAGATAACCCATCAAAAGAATCAGTAGGGATCCCTCTCCTCTGCACAAAGTGAGCATCAATAAAATTGTGGGTTGCCCCACTGTCAATAAGAATAGATATTCTTTGGTCCATAACTGAACCCTGCACTCTAAGAGTCAAATATTTGGGCACTCCCCTCAAAGAAGCAAGAGTCCCACTGGTTGGAGAAAATGATCCTTCTTCTTCCCTAGATGATGATGGATCCTCCTCGTCATCATCACCAACGTTGTGACCTCTCTTAGGTCCATCATTTCCTTCCTCCTCCTCATAATTGGAGAAGAATTCAATATAATGTGCTCTTCTAGCAGCACATCTATGTCCCGACACCCATGATTCTTGACAAGTGAAACATAATTTATTCTTTCTCAACTCCCTCCAAAGATCATTGTCAAGAATATTTTTATGTGAGCTCTCCTTGGGTGGAGCACCCTTCCTTCCCTTTAGAAGAGTGAGTGGCTTTACTACGAAGGGTTGCCTTTGCTCTAGGCAAGGCATCTTGGAGATCTCTTGTTCTTTCAATGGCATCATGCAATGTGGTGGGTTTGGTAGACTTGACCAACCCATGCAAATGTTCTTCCAAGCCATCTATGAAAATATAAAATCTCCTTGCAACTGAAAGATCAAGAACCATAACAGACAACCTCAAAAATTCAGAAATATAAGCTTCAGCATCTCCTGTCTGCTTTACTTGGCCAAGCTTATGAAAGGGGCCTCTAGATCCTTCCGATAAAATATTTCCACTAGTCTCCTAGTGAACTCAGCATAAGTGGACACATTTTTGTGCCCCAATGTAGAAATTCCATGAAACCACCAGTTGTGGGCTTCTCCATCAAAATGCAGCGCAACAATCTTAATGGCTTCTGCTTTAGGCACTTTATTCAGCTGGAAGTAGATGTCCAACTTTTCCACCCATGATTTAGCTGAACAAGAGGGTGATCCATCAAAATTAGGCAAGAAGAACCTGCCCATGGTGTGGTGCCTCCCATGAAGGAAACCTCCATCTCTATACTGCTGCAATGGTCTCCTCCGGTCCTTTAGATGGCAGAAATATTGAAAGCTCAAGTTATCCTTGAAACTTTGGCTTTGTGAATCATATTATGCAAAGTAACCTTCCAAAGAGGTTGACTCTTGAAGCCCTTCATTCTCTACAACCAAGAAGGTAGGCATTGTAGAGCATTGTGAGATCTGTGGAGCTTGTGGCAAGCTCACCGGTGGACCAGTCCCAAACTGAGACATTTTAGAATTCTCTCCTTGATGGATTCTTCCAAGGGAATCCCTAATTCTTTCTATCCTCATCCCCTTTATTTCCTTGGATATATCTTGCATGGTTTCCAAGAGAGTTTTTGCAAACTCTTCTGCCTCCTTATCTTTATCATTCAACTCAGGCCCTTTCCCCTTGTATTGACCCTTGTCAAGGTCAACAGTAGTATAGTCATACTTTCTATGACTTCTATTCTGGTAACTCCTCTCCCTCTCAGAAAGATGATCTTCATCTTCGGAATGCAGCATGACTAAGGCTCCAAAGCTAGCACAGGCTGTGCCAATAGTGGAGCTCCGATACCACTGTAATGTCCCTTTCTGAGGATTCTCAAGATTCTATGTCAGAGATGGAATAAATATGCATTTACTGGTTATGTCACCTCAGAAATAGGGTGATAACCAGAGGTTACCTGGCCAACTGTAGACTCTGCCTATAGAACTTGGAATAATCCCAATTCAGGAATCTCAACAAGGCCTTCAATGAAAATGTTGTATAAGAAAATATGAGAAATGAAAACATAAATCAAGGTTGGGATCCCCTCATTCAAGCTGTATGTGACATGTATATGAAATTTCAGAAGAAACAAATAATTTAAAGAATGTTAAACATATCTCCCGGAAACAAGACTAGCTAGAAATCAACCAAAGAGAGAGACTGCTGCAAAATGAAAAGCCCAGCTATTAGAATTGAGCAGATCTTACTGAAACTCAAAGAAGGTCAGCCAAAGGTATGATATTTCAGTAATGTAATAGTAAATCAGAATTACAAATTAGCTTATTTTCTTTACAATTTATTACAAGAAGAACTAGGGCAATATCCCTTCAAAAATGAGAGCTGCAACTAGAAATAAACTGCAGAAATGCATAGACAGCGTTATTTTCCAGGTGGTTCAGCTGTTGTACATTAAATTTCAGATATACGACAGATATATGGATGAAACATCAGCTCTAATACAGATCTGGAAGCTACAAGACTTTAAGAACAAGATCCAATTGGAATTACATCAAAATACTGTATATTAAGCTGTAGATCTGAATTACAATATACTGTGCTGCAGAAAACCCAGAAATTTATGAAGATAACATTTATTACTGAAATATATCAGATCTATAGAGACATGGATCAGAAATCCAATCCATGGATCACCAAGGGAAGGCAAGCCTAACACCAAGAGATCTTCCTCCAAATTGATAGCAAATTGAAATAACAAAGCCCTCTCACAAAATAACACAGTATGAAGCAGAAACTGCACAGAGGGTGAAGGAGACTGAGTAAATGGAATTAAAAGTACAGATCTGATATCAAATATGGATCATCTAACTCCTTGGATGCTGAAGAACACTCTCTAATAGATAAAGCCTCTCAAAAACAACTAGATCTAAGAAGATCTACAATGCCACTTGCTACAAAAGATAGCAGCTGCAAAACCCTCAATGGGCCAGCGCTGCTCATGAAAGATAGAGCTTGGTCTCAAACCAGATAGTGGCCAAATTCAGCAAAGAACTCCTCCAATGATCCTCAAGGGAAGAGATGAAACCCCTAAACAGGAATTCCAATCACAATCCTCCACTAAACAGTAGAGAATGGTATTTGTCTAAGCAGACAAATACTTCAAAAATATGATCTATCAACAACCTCTTCATGTTGCTTTCCTCCTTCTTTTATAACATGAGAAAGCCTTTGCAAACCCTAAACCACTTTGATGATTTACCCCTCTTCACATTAGAGGCTCCCTTCTAGAACTGCGCAGTCCCTTTTGGAGATGCAATGAACCTAGACAACACAATTGACTTGGTCAAGGTGGACCCAATATTTGGCTCAAACCTCTTTCACACCTGCAAGTGATTATGTACATAGCCCTGATTTGTCTTTGTTCACATGGGCATTGATTTATTAGGATTTTTACATGTCCTCCTTTATTCATTTATTCATAAAACATAAAATAAATCAAAATTCAATGTCTCCTCTTAGCTAAGGCTAAGTAGGGACATTATAATCTCATCTTTCTCGATTTGTATCCTATACATTTCATTGAGGATGTTATGTAGGGGGCAGCTTTAGTTGTTTCTTTAATGCAACAATGTCTGCATTTTTCTTTTTGATCAGTTATTTTTCCTTTTTAACATTATTAGTATCATATCCTACTTCAATCACTAGCTCTTCCAAGGATTTAATTCTAGTGTCTTTTGCCTGTGAAGAAGCTTTTTCCAATTTGATCTAATCCCTGATATTGGCAAGATGTTTTTGTAACTTTTGTACACTCATGGCCTTGGTGGTCATTGTAGAATAAATCATCTCCCCTGCCTTCTTATGAAACTCAATTTAGTCCAGAGGATGAATATCCTGTGCCAAGACTTCAAAATTTGTCTTTTTGTAATTAGAGGATGATTTAGGATTTTGCACTGTAGGTTGAATAAATTTCATATGCATATTTTTATTCTTGTAGTCAAAGGTTGAAAGTAGCCTATTCTAGATACCAAGAGTTTGTTTCAGATATTGGGAATATATTTCAGTCTTAATTTATTCATTTCTAGCTCTGATTTCTTTGTATCCTTCCTTGATATCCATATCCTTTTCTGCTGGTTTTTTAGATGAAGAAACTTCCATATTGTGCTACTTCTAAATTAACTGAGTCTTTGAAGTAGTAGGTTGTTCTTCTTCTTCAATTATTGTAGGAGGTGCATTGCCTTTTGCTGCAATTTCTGTATCAATCACCTCTATTGTTTCCACTTCTTTATTAGCAAGATTTAGCTTTGGCTTTTTACTATACCTCAATTTAAACTTGGTCTCTCTTGTAGTCTCTGCAGTATCGGATCCTTCCTCTCTTTTCCTCTTTACATTCATGTCTTCTTGGGTTGGATTTTGCAAAGTTTGACTAGTATCACTTTGCTTCCTTGCCTCTACCAAGGTATTCTCCAACCATTCAGATTGATTGGAGAATTTCTCTATCTCTGGTTTCTTTTCATGTACATATGGATTCAATTTGCATTTAACTCTCATTTTAATAATAACTCCAAGGGGATCATAATACCATAGGAAACTGGGACTGAACTTGAACTCCTACAAATGTTTTTCAGCCTCTCAACCTACATCTCTATTGTTACAGATAAAAAGGCCAACTTGTTTTTTAAACTTGAACTGTGTCTTTTTCTTTGTTGCCAAGAAATTAATTGCATCTGAATTTATAATCTGTCTTATGTATTCCAGGGAAAATAACCTCATAGGGAGGTATTTAGGCAGTTTATATGGAACAATACTTGATCCATATACTCTTATTTCAGTGTGAATTTGGTACAAGTACCAATCACTTGTCCTATTATACTCTGACATCTACAAAACCTTTTTAATTTCTTCACTAATTCTAGGCTGCCTGTTGTTGTTCAGCAAATTTACCATGGGATGAATGAAGGAATCTGTGAAATTTCTATAAGTGAACTCATTGGAGTATTTACTTATCAAGGAAGTCCAAAAGATGACTGATTGAGCTTTTCCTTCCACATCAAGCTTCTGAAGGTTTATATTGAATTTCTCAGACTGAAAGTATAAGAACATATGGAATAGGAATGAAGAATACTTGAAAACACCTTCAGAAGGCATTTTTACCAACTACTCATGAATACTGTCAGCAAGGTATTGTGAAAAAATTAAAATGGTAGCAGGAGGCTGACCAGGTGTGAAAGTAGATAGAAAACCTAACTCTACAACATCATCATGTTCATCTGTAAAGTAGCCAAGAATGAAAGACAACGTGGAAATTATATGTCTTGTTATTTCAGAGAATTTTGCAGAAGGGTATGGGGATTTATCTTGGGAATTTCTACAGAAAAAGGCATGAAGGTTTGAAATATCTGGAACCTCTTAGGGAAGTCCAGATTGAGGTATAGTTGAGTGAGGGCCTCAATGGATAAAGGGATTTCATTAGACCTGGGTTGTATTGGAGCATTTGATTAATTGAATCTGTTGTAATAATAAACAGGCTTTCTTTTTTAGAGTTTACTATGGCTCTTTGATCAGGAAAGTAGCATTATTGACAAAGCCTAATCACTTATGGGCATTGGTAGGTCTAAGGAACAACATATTTTTCTAAATTAGACTCCCATATGAACAGTTCATCGGCCTGATCTATGGATTTTTCTTGGCTCCAGCAGTGGAGCTCAAGAAGGTTGAATTCTGTCACTGTATCAGTAATCTTGAAGTATGTGTCAGCTAATGGAATGTGCTCTATATCTACAACAGGGGGTTATAGAGAACCGATAGATACAATGTTTTTGGAATCCATTACTTTTCTTGTATCAATTTTAATACTCTTTTTACTTTAGAAACAATGAATTAGGCCTGTAGGAGCACTTCTGAAAGTTATAACAGTTTGCAGAAGGATTTTGGATAGAAAAAGGGCTTATATTTTTTCTGAAAAGGTATAAACTCACTCAATTAACTTAAACTATAATCTCTGTAACAAAAGAGCAACTGCAAGATTTTAGATTTTCTGCAAAAGATATCTAGGGCTTGTAGTGCAATTTTTATGACAAAAAGTAGTCTCAAGACCTTGGAATTTTGGTAACAAGACACCTAGAGTCTGTAGAAAATGAATTGAAAGGCACAGAAGTCTCTTTCGAGTATACAGAGGCTTTAAACTTCTTTAGTTTACTCAATCTGTGATTTTTAATAGTCCAAGGTTTTAGAATCTGAGCAAGTAGGTCTAGGGTTTACAGAAAAGAGATTTTATGAAGGAAAAGGGCTTTCTCTTGGCTTGACAAAAGGTTCTTAAATGATTCAATTAAGAGGTATTACTCTTTTAGATCAAGGAATGGGTCTGTTCTTTTGAACAATACCTGAAAAATGAAGATTTTTTTGTGCAAGAGGTGTTTTCTGGGGTTGCAGAAAGCTTTCTGAAGCTCTGTTGGTCTTTAATAACACTTGGATGACTTCTGCAATGTTTGTAGCAGCAAATGGTTGGATTATGTTTCAATTTGGCTTGAAAGTGGAGTCGGCGGAAATATTTTCGGTCTAAAAAGCTTTGTCTACGTGAAAATGGTAACAGAAAGGATGAAAAGGTGCATTTGAGCAATCTATATGCATTTTTTAAACAAACAGTGAATGTATTAAAGGGCAGTCATTTCAAACGGGAGGGTGGTTTGGGAACCGGGGAAAAAACCACCAAGAAATTTTTGTAGGCTTCAAAGGTAGTTAATGGTAATGTTTGTGACGATGTGATCCAATAGAAAGATTCCATGTAGAGGGGATGAGAGCCCCACAAACCGCGCTTTTCGCAAGGTTTGGGGTGTGTTGACTCTTGGACAATGAAATGTGTGATAGGGTTTCATAGCGTTCGGATCTGGAGGGTGAAGATCGAACGGCTAGTATGATGCGATGGAGTCTTGGATTTTCAGAAAGGTGTGGGGCCCGGGGTTTAACCGATGCCGGAAGTTATATGTATTTAAACTATGTTTTAATACATATAATCGAGGTTTTGATATACTATTGGTAATATATATAAATGTTCAGGTTTTTAAATAATATAACCAATGAGGTTAAAGCAAGTGGGACCAATATATATAGACGGGGTTTTTAATATATTAACCTATGGGATGCGGGTAGGTGTAATGTTATAACCGGTGGGGAATATATAGTGGGTCCCGTATATATAAGCAGGGTTTAACAATTTAACCTATGGGATGCAGGATTATATAACATGTGGGGAATTTAAAACATAGGTTAAAATAAAGATATGGGTGGGGAATATACATAAAGAAATTATATTAATACGAGGTAAAGGTTAATACAGGAGTTAATACATTAAGTTAAGAGTTAATAAAGTCATGTAACTGCGGGATGTCAAATACACTAAGCATAGTGTAAAACATGATATCGAAGATGATTTCTTCATAGTGGGTCTCGATATGTAGTTTGTTAACCATTTTTAGACTTAGGGTTAAAACATTTTTGGGTTTTTTGGGTATTTTTGAATAAAAGGGGAATTAGTAAATGGCTTTCACTTTTCTTCAGTAAAATGTGTTTTTAACTTAGGAAAAGGGGTTTTTTGCAAGGGGGAAAAGAGTGAAATAAGGAGAAAGAATGAAAATAGATGGGATGGAGTATTTATACAAGGGGATGATTTTTTAAGGAAGTTATTAAATGAAATGACTAATTTTCTGCTTATCCATGATTGTGAAAAAATGCTTCTGCCTACACATCTACTACCCTAACATTTTTTCTTCCTTTACATGGGTGAATTTGAGCTTGCAAACCCTTATCCATTTTTCTTTTAAAACAAAAAACTAACGAATTCTATCCTTATTTCTTCCAAGGGCTCAGATCAAACTGTTGAGCTCCTTATTATTCTCTACCTAACTACTGATCTGCCAATATTAAATTGTTTGGCTAGATATTTATTATCTATCTAACAACATGAAATTTAAGGCATGAGAGGTCAAGATTAAGTTGTTTGACCTTCATGGATTGTGGCACTTTAACAAGTTGCACACAATATATATTTTGTAGTAAAAGTAAATAGTAGTGGCATTTGGATTTGCATCACTTTCATGTTTTATTTTTATCTCTTTTTGTTTGGGGTCCATTTTCATATTCTTTTTTATATTTTTTCTTTCAAGTTCTTCGATTTTTCTTTTAGGACTTTTACCCTCTTTACATTTTTTTATTTTTCTAATATGGGAAAACAATTTACAGAAAGAAAAGTATGTACATATTACAAGACTAATCAAAGTCAAATCAAAAATTATGAATCCTATTATTATAGGACCCTAACAGTGGCTCCACATGGGGATGGCATTTCCTGGTGAAATGTCAAGAACTTTGAGACTAGTAGTGTTTGAATTTTGACTGTGTTGGCCTTGAAACTATTTTCTGAGATCTGCATTATTCATACTTATGATATTTTGTCTTTCAAGCTTAGGGCCTTCTCTCCTGGCTTCAAATTTGCTAGAAAAACATCCAATCCAATCTAAAATCTCCAATGTTATGTACAATGAGTAAGCTAAACAAAGTTTACTACTGTTATTCTGGGGAATAGTAATGCTTCATCATTCTACCATTGATAGTTCCCCCTAGCAGATCTAATCCATCCAAATCCTTCAAAAAGAATGCATTGTTACGTCTGTAACCATAAATGACATAAGGGCCTTTCCATAAGAAATCAAATTTCCCATGTTTACCTTTCTCTTCTCTCCTGGAATCCCACTTAAGAACTTTCTCACCTATATAAAATCATCTTCCTTAGTCTTCTTGTCAAATATCTTTTTAATATTTTCTTGAACAACTTGAGACTTGAGATAGACATCTTCCCTGGTTTGTTGTAAGTGTATGGTTTGATTTATCCTTCTTTGGATATCATTAGTTTCTACCTGCAGTTATTGGATTATTTTCATCACTGGTACTCCTAAAGAATATGGAAATTTAGCATCCATCCCATAAACAAGCTGATAAAGAGATGTACCAATGGACTTCTTTGTGGTAAGTCTATCTGCCCATAAGGCATTCACTAACCTTTTGTTCTAGGTTTTCTTATTGTCTTCTAGTATTTTCTTGATGATATTTACAAGGCTTTTATTGGAGGATTCAACAAGACCATTACTTTGAGGGTAATAAGCAGTGGAATGGCCAAGGGTAATATGGTGTTTATTACAGAATTCAATCATCTTTTTGGACTTGAATGCAGTTGCATTATCAGTAATGATATTTTGGGGGCATCCAAATCTTGACAATATGTTGTTTTATAAAAATGAGATTATGATAGTATCAGTGGCTTGCCTGGAAGGTATGGCTTCTATCCACTTAGTGAAATATTATATGGCTTTCAAAATCCACTTGTGTTGGGCTGAGGATGGAGGGTGAATTTAACCAATGAAGTCAAGACCCCATTGCTGAAAAGGCATTTCTGTGGAGATGGGTTTAAGGGTTAAAGGTAGTAGTTTTTTCTTCCCTTCAAAGATTGGGCATTTGTGACAGGAGGTCACATAATTTTTCACATCTGCAAACAGTGTAGGTGAGTAAAAACCAACTCTCAAGGTTTTATCTACAGTTCACTTCCAGTAAAGGTGTCGTCCACAGTCACCTGTATGAAACTCTTCCAAAACTTTATCAGCTTCTTCTTTAAGTAAATAATTCAATAAAATGCCACCATGATCTTTCAAAAACAGTGCATTGTCTATGATACAAAACTTCATTGCCTTCAACTTTAAAAATCTAGCTTTGTTTCTTGATAATCCAGGAGGAGCTTGTAAATTTATCAATATAAATATAATATCTGCGTACCATGGTGAGTCTGAAAAGGCTTCACTGATCTCTGGAGTCACCATATCTTCCTAATCATATAATTGGGAAATAAAATTAATATCTAAAGCATTAAAATTTGATTCAGCCATGAGTTTGGCTAAACCTTGACCTTTAATGATTTTGGTGGGCTTATCTATGTCATATTCCAAAATAGTGGCAATCCATTTGCCTCTTTTACCATCAGGTCCATTCTGAGTTAGAATGTCCTTCACAACTGAATTTGGAACATAAGCAATAATATGTGAATACAGAATGTACACTCTAAAGTCTTTGATAGCCTTCACTAAAGCTAGTGCCTACTTTTGCATTATGTTATATTTTAAAGTGGCATCTCTAAATGATTTGCTGAAAAAAGAAATGGGTTGCTCATAGCCCTGATCATTTTTCCGCAATAAGATTGTAGCAATAGTATGTTCTGAAGCAAAGGAAAAAATAATGAAATCTTTTTTGAAATCAAGACTTATTAGGACTGGTGTTTTTTTCAAGGCCTGTTTGATTGATTCAAATGATTGTTTGGCCTCCACAGTCCATTTAAGTACTGAGTATTTTTTCAACATGTTATTGAGTTCTCTAATTATTTCTACTAAGTTTGAAATGAATCTTCTGAGAAAATTATTTTTACCTAAGACAATTTGCAATTCTTTAATAGTCCTAGGATGACTGATGCTTAGAATGGCCTCTATTCTAGCTGGGTATATCCTAATTCCCTCTTTAGATATGATATGTCCTAACAATTTACCTTCTTCAAGTCCAAATAGAGTCTTTTTAGGATTTAAAGAAATGCCAAATTTCCTGCATTTGATAAATACTTGTCTGAGATGATTTAGATGTTCATTGTCAATCTTTGAAAATATAGTAATATCATCTAGATAGATCACAAGGAAATCATGAATTTCTTTAGAAAAAGCTATATCCATAGCTCTTTGAAAAGTGGCTCCTGCATTCATTAATCCAAAGGCATTTTCACATACATGAAAGTACCCCAAGGAGTAGTAAAAGCAGCCTTAGGTTGGTCTTCTAGTTGAACTAAAATCTGGTTATATCAAGAGAATCCATAAAGTAATGAAATCCTGGAAGAACCAATCACCCTCTGTAAAATGTGATCCATCTTAGGAAGAGGGTAGTTATCTTTTAAGGGCACCTTATTTAAATTCTGGAAATCAACACAGTCTGATTTCCCCTGTCTTTGTCCTAGTGGGAATTAGGTTTGAAACCCAATCAGAATATCTGATTGGTGCAATTATCTGGGCTTCATACATTCTCTTGACCTCTTTTTCAATTGAAGGCATTAAAACTGGATTGATTCTTCTAAGCTTCTGTTTAAAATATTTTTGATCTTATTTTATGGAAATATTGTGTTGTATTACGCTAGTGTCATAAGATTTTAAGTCCTCATAACTCCATGCAAATACATCCTAAAATTCCTTAAACAAAGCTATGTATTTCAATTTTTCTTCTTGAGGTAAGGTTTTTAAAAGTTTTCTCGTCATAGGTTTTAGTTTTGTTCCTATATTGCACTCTTCAATGTCAGATCTTAATGGTTCCATATTTGGTTTTCTTGCAACATCATTTGAATCAAATAGATCTTCTAAAGGGGCTAATCCCTTAGGTAAAAAGTTGTTCTTAAGGTTTAAAATGTTAGAATCATCATCTGTTAATTCTTCAATCTCCACCTTCTCTAAATTATCTATTTCTACTTGAGTAAATTTAGTGGGTTTAGTAAAATCTAAGTTATTTACATCTACATTGTTTATATCAATATCACTATCTATGGTTTGATCTACGGTACAATCTGTGTCTATGTTACAATTCTGAAATTCTCCTTCAGCATTCATGAAATGATAAATCTATTCATCCTATGAAAATATATGCCAATATTTTAGATTAACTGGTATTGTAGGCCTGTGTTTAACTTCTGCTGTATATTTATGATTTGGTTGAAAAAAATATTGCAGGTGCTAGCAAAAGTTGCTAAATTGTGTGCCTGTATGTTCTGTTTTCTAGGAATTGCAGCAAAATCACATTCAAGCAATTCACTAATCATATCTAAAACAATATCTCTATATTGGCTTAATATTGGATTATATATAGAATAATCTCCTCTTATCTGTTTTACAATTAACTCAGAGTCACCCATGATTTACACTCTTTGGCTCCTAAATTTCGAACAATTTGCAATCCGAAAATAAAAGCTTCATATCCATCCATGTCGTTTGTACATTTGAAATTTAATCTAAAGTAATGACCTTCTACATGATTGTTTTCCATGTTGTGTATCCAAACTCCTGCTCCTGCTCCTAATTTGCTTACTGATCCATCAAAATCTAGGTGCCACATTGATTCATGAAAAATGTTGTCAATGTCTGGTGCTTTCTTTTCCTGTTTTAGTTCAGTGTTGCTCTCAATGCCAGTTTCAGAATTACATAAAATGAAGGAGTCCATATCAGTAGTTGTAGAATAAATAGGATAGTATCGAGGTCTTTCTACACTACTAACCATGTACTTCATTAATGTCTCTCTGTTAAGTTTCTTGGGTTGGCCAAAAACTAATACTGTTGCATAAGACATATCTAGTTGTAGAGATCCCTGCAATTTAGCTCCCCATGAGTGAGATAACAGCATTCCATATTAGGAGGCATGTCAGCTACTACAATATCCATGACTATGCTTTTTCCGAGGTAACACATAAATCTTTGATCAAGCCTAAACATTTCACTTTACTAGATTCAAATGAGAAGAGATCTTTATAAGGTCTAGTGATGTCTAAATTCAAGGTTTCCATTATTGCTTTAGGCATCAAATTGTGTGAAGCACCTGAATCTAGCATTGTATTATGTAAATTTTGATCATGAGTAGTTAAGCTAATGTAGAAAGGAGGAACTCCTCCCTCTTGGTGTTTTCCATTAACTTCAGGACCAAATATTAGTTATGGTTGATCATCACTCAAATTTACTGAATCTTCTCCATCATTCATATTTAAAGTCTCAGTGATATGTGATTTGCATAGGTCATGTTTTACCAATTCTATTAAAGGAATTGGTATCTTTAGTTTGGAAATTTCAGCTTGGATGTTGAATGGTGCTTGTGATTTTCCTAACTAAATTATTTCTTCTTTTGTAACTCTAGTTTGGGTAGGTTTATCTTCTTTTTCTATAGTTGGTTTTTCATTTTCTGTTTGTATCTCCATTGTTTTACTACTTCTAATTTTCTTTTGAGGGATAGTTTGAGATGCAGTGGAAGTTTTGGCAGATTTTGTGGTTTCAGCAGCTGTTTTGGTAGTGGTTGTTTTAGAATTAGCTGATTTTGGATCAGCAATAGATGTTTTTTTATCTAAAATTGTTGTTTTAACATAATTTATTTTCTTGGAAGCAGCTGATTTTTGAGGATCTGATGATGTTTGAACAGCATCTATTATGTCAACAATTTTAGGACTAGGTGAAATTTTGGGACTTGAAATTTCTGATTAGGATTTGAATTCTTCTGAGTTGAACTAGAGTTTTGTTGGGTTTCCCTAGGAAGGATTTGCAGAACTTTAGTGGTAGGAGCCTCTATTGTTTTCTTTGTTTGAGTTTGTACAGATTTGTTAATAGAAGGCTCTACATTTTTCTTGCTCCTAAGGATATATTGCTTATGAACTTCATTAATTGCAAACTCATAACCTTGCTTGTAATCAAAAGACTCACCAGAATCTAATTTTAGTTGTTGTAATTCGTATAACTCCTATTCTTCTTGTGTAAGAAAAATGATGTTATCATCATTAATGCCCATTAGATTGATCTGAGTGTCTTCATAATTTTCATTTTCGTGAGAACTTTTAGCATAGTTCTCTTGCAAAGGTGGTCTTATTGCTTGGTCAAGTGTTGATTCTCTAGATTTTCCAGTGTTGGTGTTTTTCCTGAAATTGGGATTTCTAATTTGAGGTCCTTGTTGTTGGTTATCCCACTGTGGCTTCTTTTCCATATTATCTAACCTATCCATCATTCTTTCTAATTTTTTTCCTAAGTTATCTATTTTCAAATCTGAAGTTGATGTTTCCTCTTTTATTGTCACTCTCCTTTCATTTCTTAATCTAGATTTACTTGCTAACAAGTTTTCTTCTACACTTACAACATTACTTTGCATCTACTCTAAGGTTTCTGGATTTCTCTCTTAGTTAGTAATCCATATCTGTATCAAATCCATCGGGGAATTTGATAAGGGCAGAGTCTAGAGGAGGTTTAAGATTAGTAAGAATTGCATTGTAAATATTGTTATATCTTGTACAATAGTCTTGAACTGTTTCATTTGGTGCTCTTTTTATATTTTCAAATTCAGACAAAATTTGTAATGGATTCTTCTTCTTCTCCCATTTATTAAGAAACATCCTATGAAAAATAGTTAAATCAGCTATACTACCAGCAGGTAAACCTTTAAACCACTTCTTAACATCACCAGCTAAAGTCTGAGCAAAATGTCTCATTTGGACATTAGTATCATCTAGTTCATGCAACTCAAAGTAGTTTGTCATTTTATTAACATGTTGTTGTGCAGTGTAGTGAGTTGTTCCATCAAATTGAGGGATTTTTCTTTGATAATCTTGGGGCATGGCATTTTAGAGGGGCTTGTAGGACCAATGGGGCATATCTGGCAGCCATGGCTTGGATTCTAGCTTAGCTAGGAGGTAAGTTTGAAGTACTTGGTGAATAACTTGAGGTACTTGCATATGTAGTTAATGCACTTATAGTTGAGATTGGGATATTAGAAGATGTACTTGCAAATGTGGTTGAGATACTAGAAGATGAAGTTGGGATGCTAGAAGAGGTGCTTGGAAATGAGAATGATGTATTGGAAAATGTAGCAGAAAAGCTAGGGGATGAACTTGAAGTGGTGGAAGATGGAAATAAAATTCTAGGTTGAAGTGGAATCTTGGGAAAAAATGAATATGTGGAATGAAGTGTGGTGGAAACAATGGATGAAGTGGTAGTAAATAAGGATGAACCTACAAATTCTAAAAGACTCGTATTTAAATGACTGGTAGAAGGATTAGGGGTATAGGATTTTAAAGCAGTCAATTCAACTGAATGTTGTAAATATGCTTCATTAATCTCCTTAATCAAAGTTGCAGTTATGGCATCAAGTTTATCATAAACTTCAAAAATATTTTGATCAAAATCAACTGAAACAATTTCCTTCTTAGTTTCAATGAATGAAATGAAATCAGGATCTGTTACTGTATTATGTATGTCACTTTCTAATTTAGTTCAAAACAAAGTTTGTTTAAAAGCTAGATCAAATTCAATGTCTTGTAAACTTGATAGTTTATTTTGAAGAGAATTTTCTTTGATCAATGACTTTTTATTACCTAAACTCTCTACTTTTTTGCTTTTCATTCCAATTCTGTCAGGATTATCTACTATGACATCGGGTTGTGGATCTGGATTGGACTTGGTATAGTAGACTCTTCTGGAAGCCAGAATTACAGTTTTTTATGAAATGTTCTCACAACTCTTTTAAAACAATCTTAAGGTGAAAAGATAAGTGAAAAGATATCTTTTAAGATCTATTAAAAAAAAAAAAAACCGGGGATTGGTTAGTCCCCAGCTGAGTCACCAGTATCCTATCACTCCAATAATTCTTAAGAGTTGTGAGATTTTTTATTTTAGTTTAAATAATATTAGAGGTAACCACAAACCTACTTTTAAGCCTTAGGATCTAGCCTTCCTAATGCTCAGAGAGGGCTCTCTCTATATGATTTATCTTTGTTGATTGTATTTGATTTTAGGCTAGTTATGTAGGGTAAATTGGTTTTGGATTTTGATTTTATTTGGTGGTGAAATAACTTACTTTCATGGATATATGTAGTTCTGTATTCCATTGGGCTAATGGAGTCAATGTGTCAAGCAGTAAAATCAGGATCAAGTTCTACAGGGAAATGTTTACAAGGCAAGATAGTTGAGTTACTTCAGATCTTCAAGGCTGATGGTGAAAATGGTTTTGATCAAGATAAAAGAGCAATTAAGGGTTCTTAAATCCGTATTATGATTGAAAAGGTAGATTTCAATCGGAAATAGGGAGCAAGTAAGGGTTCCCTAATCTATATATCAGTGGAAAACATATAAATGATAATCAATCAAAATAGAGTGCTTTTAACATATTCTGAAATAACAATTCCTGATTTATCATTTAGATTTAGAACAGCATTCAAGTATTGATTAAAAACATAAGAAATTGATAAGGAAACAAGTGAAAATACTTCATTATAGTGGCCCAACGCATGAATCCTGTAATATGATGTTTTATTTCCTTAATCCAGTCTGCTGAATTGAAATTGGTAAAATCACCCTTAAGTTTAGAATAGTACAATTATAAAAATGTTCAGCAATTCATCCACACTCAATACTTCCAAATGAGAAGTATTTATTCAAAAACGTTTTACAAAATATCCTAAAACAAACTTAGGAATTATTCATGGAAAAGAAATATCTTCATGCAAGAAGATAGTGACAGCTTTCTAACTAATGCTAGTTGTCCCTTTTTTATTGAATTAACTTGTTTGTTGTCTTCATTTTGTTACTGATCTCTCTCTTTGCTGTTCAACTCATGTCTTCAGAGATAAAACTAGATATCTTGACAAATTCAGTTAATGAAATGATACGTGAGATTAGCAGGAAAGAGGAACTTTTTGTTCAAATACCTCATGTTTCACTAGCTCCATAAGAGACAAGGATCAACGTACCCAAGAAATTTGCAGCTCATCCTTGGTATCCTGAAATAGGAAATGATTATTTCATGTGCTCAATTCACAACATGGCCAAAGATGAAGTTCAAAATCAGATGATGGTGGAAAAATCTTCCGAGGTAATGTGCATGTTTGATGACCTTGCATGTGCATATGATTTTCCCGGATATGATCATCAGAATGATGATTAGGTGGTTGAGGTTGAGGTTGATTATTCAAAGCACCCAACACCATATTTTTGGAAAGAACAAGCCCGGTTGTCACAATGAAAAGATGGAAATCAAACTCTGCATGATGAGCAAGATTGCGGTGAGGAAAACACGAAAAATTTTCAAGTAAGTGAAAGATTCCTCCGTCTATTTTTTGCCTCACTTCTGAGAGAAAATTATAAACAAATTGTCAAAAGTAGGATTGGAGAACTCTCCCACCAATCAGATGAGGAAATCATGGATGATAAAGAATCTACTTTAGATCCAGGGGTTTGGCCTCTGAGTCCTTATGAGTGTCAAATCTCAAATAAAATCACAAAGTTTGAAACAGATGATAAATTTATCTAGTTTGATTCTCTACCTTTATGTTTTAATGCATTTTAGATCATGAAAGGAAATTTGGGTCATTGTTTGGTCAACAGTCACAGGAGAAATTGTGAGGTCTCAGGAGAACCAATACTACAGCCATCTAAACCACCACATGATCCAATAGCTAATACATTGGATGGCTTGTGTTTCCAAATGCAATCTTCATGTATTCGTAATGCCCTCAAAAGCTACTATGATATGTATATGATCAGATAGGTTGCCCCATTGTCTGATTCAGCAGAATTAGTGGCACAAAACTCATCAGGTAAATTGCAAGCATGTTCCGAGTTGTTTGAAGACATGGAGAGCACATCTGCAGTACCAGGATATGAAGTTGAATTGGCTGAGTCAAAATAACCAGAAATAAGTCAAGTGTATCCTGATCCAGTGGTTGTTTATATGGAGAATTTGTTCTTTACAAAACCAGCACATATTTCCAGCATGTCAGTTATTTTTCAAGCATACCAAGATCCATGTAAACAAGATCGTGTCGAGAATTTCTATCAAATACCATTATCAAGTTTGTTTCTAAACATGGTGAAAAGAAGTGAAAGAACAGAGTTGTTAAGGCAGTTGCTTGACTCGATACACTGGCATTATTGTATCATTTAGAAGGGTAGCAATTTCAGTATATTAGGGTAGGTAGGGGTGAAAATAAGCTCAGTACTCTGAGCACCTTTCCAATTTTAGTCTTAGATTTCTTTTCATTTTTCAAATCACTGTGTTTCAGACTTTAGTTTCAGCACAGTTCTGATTTTAGCATTCAAATTTTCAAGGTGTAGTAGTGATTTATGTCAGATAGTTTGCAATGCATATTTTAGTGGTAGTTTCAGTTCAGATTTACAGTATGAAAATAAGTTGGTCAGGAAAGCATGTCGTCTATTTTTATCAGTCAAAGTTAGAAGGAATAATCAGCAAGTTTCCAGTCACTGAGTTTCATGAAAAATCAAGACACAAGTTGTGGGATCAGCCCAATGGATAAGGCATTGATTTATGAATCCAGAGATCTGAGATTCTTGACACCTCCTCCGGAGATGCCATCCCCAAAAGGAGTCGATGTTGGCACGGGATAAATTTTAATTTACACTTTGTCCTGCATATTTTAAATTCATTAATAAAGGGATGATCTCTGGTTAAGATCGATGGTTCACATCAATTTCGGACCCCTTATATTTTTCTAGGTTTAATATAGGAGGGGGAGTCCGAAAAGGGGCAGTTTTCACAAACAGGGTTCAACGACGTGGCAAACAAAGGTAACTTCGCACCCCCTCCATCTGATACCACAAACCAGATAGCCCCCCCTCCGAAATCTGATTTTGGGTTTTCGAAAAGCAAATGTAGCAGTGGTGGAGTTGGTCTTCAGGGTTGAAATTGAATTGGCCTCTACTTTAATTTCTTCATAGCAGAGGGTGGCACAATGGAGGAGTGGCATGTTGATCTCAAGAATGGATTGTCTTGTGATGTTGCAGTGCTAACTTATGGCTCAACATGCAAGCAGATGTTGTTGTGCTCTCTTCACAGGTGTCCAGAGCGGTATCAGTCGAGTTCTAGTGTTAAGACTTGCCACCTTGTTACTATGAAGTCTTGTTGATGCAGCAGCTTGAAGAAACTGATTCTGAGCTATCAAGATTTAGTTTGTGAAAGAAAATGTCAGCAAATACATGATTATGTGTGCCATGCTTGCAAACTGCAATTTCACGTTGAAGTAAATCCACGCTCGCCCATCTCTAGTTTATTTGTTTTTTCATTCACTGAAATCAATCCAGTCTCGCCAATCTCCCGTGTTGGTTTGTGTAAAAATTTCTGGAAATGGCAATAATCTCTGATAATGAAGAAGAAGTGAAAGTCCAGGAGCAACCCTCTCCAAACCCAAAGACCTTTTGATAAAACTAAGTCTTCCCCCATATTTGATTATGAATATTTACGGCTTTCCAAGTTGAATAACAATTGGGAAGATGATTGAATTACTTGGTGGGAAAGCCAGTGTTTTGTGTGGGAAATTTCATTATGGTAGTGCTTTTGGAGAACCAAGGAATCATGCTAACAGAGTTTAAACTATCAGTGCCACTCTTGTGAGACCAGGACTGCGCCGCTAAAGCCATAATTGTTTAAGGGGTCTCTGGTTATTGTCATCTTTCATTAACCATTCCTGTTTTTCGAATTCAACCCGTCTGGAATTGGGAAGTGCAATTTTTATTCACGCATCCAAGCCCATCCAGAAAGGAGAATAGATAACCATTTCTTACTTCGATACTCTTTTCCCCTTTCCGTAGCGCCAAGCTAAGTACAAGTGTTTGGGTTTCAAATGCAAGTGCAACAGATGAAAATTGGAGGAATTTTTTAGGCCACTTCTAGGGCCCATAACCAGATAATTTGGAAAATTTCTTGGAAAAGCAATGGAGGAAATAAAAATTGCAATTACTCTTCAATTGCATTATGGTTTCGACGTTGCTCTTAGTGCATTCCATAAAAGTGCAGAGCTTTTTGTAGATGTGGAAGAGATTATTAGGAGTTTCCCCGAGTTGGAAACCAAATAAAATAATTGGGTTCGTGCATCTTTTGTGTGTGCCTATTTTGTAGGAATGCCATCGAACGTGTTCTTCTCCACAACGTTGGAGCACTATGTTCCTTCCAGAATGGAAATCATGAAAACAATTCAAAACACTATGCCGGGAGACATTCGAACTCTGATCATGGTAGGAAAACATTTAAAAGATGTTAATCGTAGAATGAGGGATGAAAATCAAGAATCGATTACAAGATATCTATCAGAACAAGCCAGGGAGGCATGCATCAGAGTGTTTGGTTGACATAGTGAACATGTTTTCGAGGAACTCGTGCTCCAGGCTTCAAACTGCCATATGTTCTAGTAAGAGTTTGACTGACATTTCCATGATCCGATAATATTCAATGTAGAAGATATAGGGTAGGGTGCCATTTAAGAGGGTTAATTTATTTGAAGTAGGAGCATGGGTTCAACTATAGTGGTAAATATTTTATGATTATAAGCGAGAGAAGCAACCCACAAAAAACAATTTTGAAGAAATTGAGGGCACTAGTCGAAGGGGGAACGCAAGTGATCCTAAAACAAATTATGAAGATCCTGATCTCATGCAAAAAAGGTTCACCATATTCTCCACCCATGGATTAACATGTTGTGAGAATTGTGAATGAGGATGGTATTGTTGATGATACAAATTTCATTTCTATTGGTGCTATTGATGCTTGTGCGGAAGATATTAACACCACTAATGAAAATCCTGGAAGCCCCAAGCTTGGATTAGACAAGAAATCTACAAAGATGCCATAGAAATTACCTATGGTGGTGACTCTGATTTTGATAGGTACGATGATGAATATGAACTTATTTATGATACTGAAAAGAATTTTGTTGAACAGGTTAAAAATGAGCATCAAGTTTAAGAAGGAGAATACAGAGAAACATGGCTCCATAATTGGGATAAAGAAGATACAGGGTAAGAACTGGAAGATGAATATATTGATTATGGTGTGTATACCAACAGTGTTGGTCTCAAAGGATATGAGAAAGGGGTAATTCAAGCATCAGAATTTCGTACGTATCATACACCTTTAAACAAACAGAGAGATTTTTTAAATGCAATGGGGGTTGAAAGGGAGTTTGTTGCAAGAGTTTCAGCACCAAAGCAGCAGTCTTACAATTGTATGAGGGACAAATGGAAAATTTGAAATCTTTGTTGCAGTAATCTTTGAGTTGTCCCATGACTTGCTCGACCTCAAGATATCAGAGAGATCAACCACCGAATGCAAATCCTTATTCATATATGTTGTCCATCTCACGAATGGCAAAGAAGATCTTGTTAATAACAGCATCCTGAGAAGTAGGAGGAAGTTTTACACATGTCACCCCTGTTGCAATCACTTCCTTAAAGACTGATGATAGTTATACATGTGTCATTAGTTTTATAACAGTTTTTCTATTTTTAGAAATAATATGGGAGATTCGATCAAATTGAGCATTTCAAGGGAATCAAAGTGGCACTAGGTGTCCAAAAAGAGCCAAATCTCCAAATGTCTTTAATGACTCCAGTTGTTTTATTTACACATGTCAAATATGTTAGTCCTTCTCTGTTATGTAGTGAATAAGAAAGTGACTCTTAGTTACGGCATTGATTGTAATAAGTTAGTAGGATTAGCATATATATTGGATTCAGTTGAAGTATGGGAGGGCGAGGGGGGAATTTTAATGAGAAACAGTCCTATTCTGGAAAATGGTTCACTGAGTTTAAAATGACTATTTGCAAATTAATACAAGACCATTTATTTAGGATTCATGTGGTGTCTGAAAAGGTGAAGTTTTCTTTGTTTTTATGTGTTTTTCCATAATCTTCCTTTCTCAGTATTTCTTAAGTCTTATTGTAAAGCAGAAAATGAAGAATAGGATTTGTTATCTAGAGCACCCTGTTCTGGTTGTGTTTACAATAGTCTATGTTTTCTACTGATGCCAAATCGAGAAATTCTTAATCGCTCCTCAGTTTCTGCTGAACTTTACATTCTAGTCTAATTGATGAATTCTTAATTGCTCCTCTATTTCTACTGAGTCCCACTCTTCTTGTATCTTCCCATTCCATTTTATTCTCAAAGATCCAAAGTAGTGCACCTAGCTTGCCCTATTTCACTCATGTTTGATTACTTATGCAAATTGATCACCCAAGACTTTTGACTCCATTGCCCAATGGCCTTTTCCCTTACTTTCCTCACCAAATCAAATTCAAAATCCAAAATTTGAACCCTTTAACTAGCTTAAAATGCCAAATCAAACAAAGCTATATCTAATAGAGAGATCCCTCTCGGAGTCTAGGAGGGCTAGATCCTACGCTCGAAGTGGTTTTGATGTTGCCTTCGGCATTCTGTCTTTAGCCTCGGAATTACGGAGTGCTAACAGCATAGATGCATGGGATAATCCAATATACATCATTTACTATGTATGATTCCTGCACATTATACGATCTTAGGGCATTATTCTATCGTTGAGATAGTATATATTCTTGTATTTTTCTCCACAAGTACAACACTAATAGATTCCCCTCTAAAATAATTGATTTCCTCTCCTATAGGTTGAGATAATTGGTCTCTACCAATTCTAGTGGTTCTCTGCTAAAATTCATCCCTGATGGGAGTGGAAGAATTCATAGTATTCCTTCGTCCAAATTTTCATCTTGCAAATTTCCTCCATTTTCCTTTAAATTTGGGCTTGCCTTTTGCCTTATAATCAGTTTAGGATTTAGTCCCATGCTTGGACTATTCTTAACAATTCTTCAACTTTCAAATGGAATCCTTGAGATTTTGTGTCTCATTCAACTCTATTTTGTCCTTGAATGCTTGTGGAAACCCACTAAGATACCTATGAATATTTTCATTTTCATCCTTAAGGTATGGCATATACCTCAATAGCTCAAATAATCTAGTTGTATAATCATCAACTGTCAGCTCCCTAAATTGTGCTCATAAAATATTTGGCCTTATTGTCATAGTACCTCTGAGGTAGGTATTTTTTTCTTAAATATATCTCAAATCCCCTTAAAGATAAATCCTCTTCTTGAATGTTCTTAACATTCTTCAGGTATTCCCATCACATATCAGCTCTACTCTTCAAGCTGAAAATGGCTACCCTTTCTTTCATATTCTCATAATAGTCATGCATTATGAAATACTTCTTCATTCCTAGAAAACATGCTTCTACTTCTTCTAAATTCTTCACCTTTCCATCAAATGTAGGAGGTTTTCCTTCTTAAAATCTCTTGGCATCAAATATTTTCCTCTCATTTTTCGTTGGCAGTGCCTTTTGGTGGCTGCACTAGATAGTTGCTTATGATTGTTTGTTCTTCTACTTTGAGTACTAAGTGGAGTTCCATCTCTCATGGTGGCTTCACTTTTCTATCTATCCCTCTTCCTAGACTTACTACCTTTTGCACCATCAGTATTCGATGCATTCCTTCCAATTCCTGAGGGACTTTGCTTTCCCTTACTCCTTCCTAGGTTACACCTAGATCGTGTTACCTTTGTCTTTTCAAGTCTGACAAGATCTTCAATATGATGGAATTTACTTATTCTTGCTTCTGTTGAGCCACAACAAGGCTTTCATTTTCAAATTTTTAACTTCTCAACTCAGCTCGTATACTTCTAAGGGTGTTCATCCAATCAAGAGAATCTACATCCATCCTCTTGCCAATTGATTCTTATTCCTAGTATTGGTGGCATTCATCAGGGTTGTGCACACCATTTTTCTTCTCAACCCTTATTCCCTTAATCTTATTTAATTTCTTCTTATGTTTTGTTACATACACATAACTGTTAGCCAACCAAAATATAATTAAACACATTTACCCATCACCTTGGCTTAATTGCAAGAAGCATGTGGATATAAGGCTATCTTAAGCATAAATTTTTAAGTTAGTATGCTAGTTGGGGATGAAATAAAAAATCAACAATCTATTCTATCAAGCACTTATCATCCCATGATTCTGATGTTAACATATAGATGCATACAACACATAACATGTAATTGGCACACACAGGAAAAAAGTGTTGCCCATAGTGTTGTCATTGATGACAACAAGAGTAATTTATGTCAAAGGGCATGTTTGAGATAGTAGCAATATTGTTCATGGGTCAAAGGAAGTAGTGTGACAACTGGATATCTTTCATACCCTCATTAGTTAAATTCAAAGGAAGATAGGAGTTTACTGAATCTTTCACATGGTCATTATGCCCTAATGATCCTACAAATAATAAGGTTGTATAGTCCTTTTCAAGACCTTTCCAATGGTATATCTTGGATGAGAAGTTATGGCCATTTCAAAATAAGCACTAGTTGAGGGGCCAAAACTATAGGGAAAAACCCAACAAATTTCAAAGTATTAAACAAACTGCAACTCTCAGGTGAATCCATGGTTCAATGGCTAAGTCAATGAAAAATTTTGACAAAAATTGCATGAACTTTAACAAGACTAAATAGTTTTCACGTTTCTTAGATCGAACAACAAAGATAGGCCAAGATGCTCACTAGTTACCTGAAGCATAGTGGCCAATCTAAGGATGACACATGGAAATGCTTTATTAGTCAATGATATGGCCCCCTATGCATAGTCACTCGACAGATGGCAATATTTGATTAAATGACATGGCCACTTGCACAGTCACGAAAAGTAACACATGGTGATGGTTAGTTGGATGATGTGGCTTCCCCACATAGTCAACAAATGATATTAGCACCATGATGTAGTTGTACCAATAAATTCTATGTGGCAAATAGATTTGTTGAGTTTTGATTTGTCAAATGCTCAAAAAGGGGTGACGTGTGGCACACCTCATGGGATGTCATGCGGCATGATGACGTTATGCTGAAATCATCATGCATGTGACCATGGACCCCCAGGTCAGGGTCACATGGTAAGGTAAAGGTAAGGTCATATGGGGCTAAGCTCAAATTGTAAAGCAAGGTCATATGGTCGTAATTTCTTGGTCAAAGGTCCATGTTCTAGGATGCATAACGACATGTTTTAAATGAAAAATTGTATATTGGAGTGGTCGACCCCGAGGTAGGCCCTTGATTCGCTGATACCACACCCCACATATTTATTACAGTGTCTCAATGCCATGCAATACATCAATCCACAGAAAACATAACATGAAATGTGTTTGTGGTTTTGTGGCAAGTTTGATGTGGTAGCATGACTAGTCTGTTGTGAGGTCAAGCCCTCGGGCAAGTATTCTGTAAAAAAAAAAATTGTGGTTATGTGGAAATTTAATGTGGTAGCACAATTGATCTAAGTTCGAGTCCTTGGGTGAACGTTCTGCAACAATTTTTTTGTGATTTTATGGAAATTCTAACATGGTAGCACGATTGGTATGATTGTGAGGTCGAGCCCTTAGGTGATCATTCTGTAACACAATTTTGTGTCGCCTCTAGGGCAAGTTTGATGTGGTAGCATGATTGATCTGAGTTCAAGCTCTCAAGTGAGCATTCTGTAACATATTTTTTGTGTGGTCTCCAAGTTTGATGTGGTAGCAGAATTGGTCGAGTTCTAAGGTGAGTGTTCTATAACATAGTTTTGTGTGGCATTCGTGGAAATTTTGATGCATTATCGTGATTGGTTGAGCTCTTAGGCGAATGTTCTATAACAATTTTTTTTTGTGGCTTCCATGGAAAGTTTGATGTGGAAGCATGATTGGTTGAGTTCTTAGGTGAGTGTTTTCTAACACATTTTTATGTGGCCTCTGTGGAAAGTTTGATGTGGTATTTGAATTGGTTAAGCTCTCAAGCGAACGCTCTCTAACAATTTTTTTGAGTGGAAAGTTTTATGTGGTAAAATGATTAGTCAAGCTCTCGAGAAAGCATTATATAATATAATATGTGTGGCTTTGTGGAAAGTTAGATGTGGTAGCACGATTGGTAGATCCCTTAGGTGAGCATTCGGTAACATAGCTTTTTTGTATAGTTTCCTAGCCGGAAGTATGGTTATATGATAGTGCCTCACCCTTACACCCGACAAGTATTTTTTGTAGTTTCATGGCTTGAAGTCTGGTTAAATGATAGTGCCTCACCCTCAGACCTGACATAGTAAATAGGTCAAATGGTTGTGATGTCTGGTTTGTACAATGCAAGTCATGGGTTCGAGTCTGGTAAGACTCAGGATAAATTTTTTTAAAAGGGTTTTTTGTGTGTTCGTTCTATCCAATTTTCTGAACTGTTAAAATTTGATGGTGGTCAAAAATTTCTCTTTGTACAATGTACCTGAAATTGTCTATTTTGTAGAAGAATTAATTTTTGTATGATTTTTATATAGTTTCAAATGGTTTTTTTAGAGGTTTATGGGGGAATTTTATGTCCAAATTTAATTGCAGAAGAAGCGGGATGATCAAGGTTCAAAGTCGAACAGTCCTAGGGGTAGGAATAATCTATATTATGTGTTTTTTATGGTTATAATATTTTTATATTTTTTTGGAGCTTATGAACAAGTTATAGTTGATGTTGAGCATATGACAGAAATAGGTTCTGAGATGAGTTTTGTGTGACCAGATTGATGAACAAGTTGGAATATAGTTTGGACAGGGTATGACAAAGTGTTGAAAATAGTATGAAAACAACAATTTATTTAATTTTAATATTTATATTAGTTAAAGAGAAGGTGGATCTAGTTTGAAATATTTTGAAAAGAAGTCCACACGGATTTGAAGAAGGAGGTGGGTTCCTCAATCGGCTTTGAGCCTAGAGAAATTTGAAGCTTACTCATCACTAAGGTTGGTGCCTCGATCAGGTTGGAGCTTAGAGCAAGTCAAATCTTGCTCATCACTAAGTTTGGTGCCTCAATTAGGTTGGAGCGTAGAGAAAGTTGGAGCTTGATCATCATTGAGGTTAGATCCTTAATAAGGTTGTAGCCTACAGTGAGTTGTTGCTTGTACATTTTCAAGGTTGGTCCCTAAATCAGGTTGTATCCTACCACAAGTAGAAACTTGCATATCTTGATAGTAGGTGTCACTAGTAGGTCGGTGCCTTCAAATCTATGTAATGAATTGAAGAATAAGAATAAGAATAATTTTTGGTTTTTTCATGTATGGGTTTCCATGTAAAATCTTACGTCTCCTTGTTTTTATGTGATGACTTCTTGATGTGTTGTTGATATGGTTTCTTGATGCGTTGTTTTATTCATTGATATGTTGCTAATAATTTATGGTTCATCTCTACATAATTGTTTATTGATAAAATTTGTGAAATGGTAAAATTGTGTCACGCTCATTCACCCCCCCCCCCCTCTTCCCCCTCAGTGTGATATTTGGTCCAAAACAAGTATCCTCTAAGGACTACACTCTATCACATAGCTCCAAAACTAATCATTTATGATCCCATTCAGGTGCAAGTTGAAGCATGCTCTGATACCACTCTACAATTATCTCTCCCCCCCCCCCCACCTTCAACTTCTCAAATACTAGTGGGAGGTGTTAGCTTAATCTAACCAAACCTCCATAGTTTCCCCATGGAAATAGCATTATGAAATTACATTCCTTCATAAAGTTGGAAAAATCAACTTTGGACAACACCATCACATTCAAATCGTCAATATCTTCCAGCGATATAAATTTTACCTCCATCTGACTCTTGGATTAGAAGATATGATCATTTGAAGTTCACCCTCTTAACCCCTTGCCACATCAGCAAGACACTTGCCACGTGGAACTTCCACCTTAGGGGAGGTCCACGATGGCAGTTCCACGATATAGTGACATTGTGCCATTGCGCCACACCCAACTACTAAGAGTATTCAACCCTTGGCATTTCGCGACATGAGAAATATTTCCATTTCAAGTGACGGGGATGATTCTTCATCATGTGACTTTAATCATCCATGCCCTGCCTATGAAACACACTACAAATATCTCCGAGGACCCGGGCTCTATGGTGACATGGATTCAAGCCATGTTGACTTTCCCATCAACACCACATAGCTTCCCTACACTAGGTAGAACCAACAAGAACCTCCATGTGTCACCATGAAACATATCACATCGTCATTTATAACTTTAAGTGGAAAATGTGTAGTCTCACATGCTTGTGCGGCATCTTGCCACCTCAGCTTAGTTAAGGGTCCACTAGGTTTCGACACTTTATGTAATTAAACAATTCCTTGTTATAAGGTTATGTGGTCAATTGGAAACCCTCTGCGTAAATCAATGCATCTTCGTCTATTCCTGGACATGCAATATTCATTCCCCGAGATGTCCCTTTTTCTCGTCCCTTAGGACATACATATGTCCATCACCTGAAAATAACTTCCCCATCCTATAAATACCTATCTCCATTTTCTAGGACATAAAGGTTCGGATTCATTAACGGGAAAAATCTCCTTTTATGCCTCGCACCTCCCATCAATAACGCTATCCACCCACACTCAGGAGAAACTTCTACCGCACCTCCATGATAGATGAAGAATTTGGTGGAAGATGATAGGTATTTTACCATCTCACGCCTTCTATTAACTCTAGGCCTTATGATAGGTATTCCATCTCACGCCTTTTTTTTTTTGTATACACTGTTAAGCTTGTTTGGCCAGAACAAAAGACCATCACTCTACGACACGCATGCTTCTAACATATGGATTATAGGGACTAGCCCCAAGCTTCCATGGACCCCAATATTACTTAGAATATTGACCCTTACATAAATGATCCCTGTTACACACCACCAATGGGTGACCCATATTGGAGAAATTTTCACTTGTATTTATCTTCATTCGACAGCCAATAGCCCCTTGTATCCACCTTATTACTCGATGTGCTATTGTTCTCCACTACCTGAGCCAGTCATTATGTTCCCTCATTCATCTATCATGATCGTATGTTTGAAGGTGAGCCTTCCAAACCTGAAGATGTGATTTTTCATTATGTAATTGGGTGTTTATGCTTGATTTTGGGGTACATTTGGACATAGATTGGGGAGAATTCAATGGAAAGAATGGGATTTGACTTGTACTCTTGTTCCCTTACCTCATATTAGGTGTTAATCTTGGATCGTATTCCTATGGGATCTCCTCTATGAGCTATTAGCTTTAGGAGTGTCACTGCATGGGAAACCCTGGATTTGGTTGCGTTGCCCCTCTTCCCAACACCATATATCTCACTCCACCCCCCCCCCCCCACTCATTACAAACCCTTTTCCACATTTTAACATTTGGGTCCACATTTTTCCATTGGATCTAAAAGGTGTTAGACACCGCCTCCCCTTTTCCACACCTTAGGTTGGGCCTGGAATGCTGCCCCGGAGGTTGATGTAGCTAAAAATAAAGATAAAAGCATATTATGGCTACATACAACAAGAAATGTACCACAAAATGAAAAATATGGCCAAGACGATAAAATTTAACACGTGGGAAAAATACAAACATGAGATCTACCCCTGTCACTATGGCCATCACCCTAGTTCCTAGTGCCCCTATGATTTCCCCCTGCATCATTAAGGAATCCATGATTATCCCAACCCCTAGTAGGCAATTAACTACCCCACCTTAAGGGGGGTATTCACTGCTATATTTTACGCATCATGCTCTCATCCCCTGGAGCCTCAAGCATTAAAATCAAGAAAATTCAGTAAAAGGAAAAATACATATAAAGAAGGGTGGAAAACAAAGGTCGAGGTAACTCGTGTACCAGGATTTCTCCCTCCGGCATGCATATACCCAAGGCGTGAGGCTACTTCATTATAGCTACCCTTTTACCATGGCATGTGGCTTGGATCCTTCCCTCTTACCCCATTCCATTCCATCATTATTTCACATGAAGCCTGCCATTTGATGGATGTACTATGGACCTTTCAATCCCTTATAGGTTGAAACCACCTAATAGGGCCCTTCATTAACCTCTCTTGTCAAGGAAGGAAACATTAATACATATTTAAAGCCCTTTTGGAAGGGAATGCCACCATGAAGTATCCACTTCTACCCTTAATTATATAGCTTATTTACTCAATTGCACTAAACAATTTTTGTACTGGAAGGTGAGGAGATGCACTAGATCTTATACAAAAATACAGGTGGGTCTTCATTTTGGACTAGCCTCTTTATACAGGATCCAAGCCCTCCAGAGGGTCATAATTGCACTTGTAGGGTGAGTGTTGAGAGTCGTGGGCCTCCATCCTGTTATCACTAAGTTGGTACAAATGGGTTGCTCCACTAGACAACCTAGAGTGACTCTTTCAAACCAACTTTTGACTGAAAATTAGCCTCTTCAGCCTAAGAGGGCTCTCTCAAAGTAACTATGATTTGTTCAATTATGATTCAATCATATAGATAAATCTATGATATTGTCTTGAATATGTTTGATTATAGGTGAAAAATGTATAGGGTTTACTACCATTAGGATTATGGAGTCAGTGTTAGGAAATTTAATGACAATGGCTCTCCTTGTGGAAGCTGAGGCTTGTAATGTTTCAATGATAGGACAACATACACACAGAAATATTCAATGGCTTAATGTTCAAAGGAAGTCAGAGCATGAAGAACATGAATTCTGAGTAATTAAACATCAAGATATTGAAATAAAAATATTAAGACACGTAGGAAAAAATCTCATTGAAACACCAAAATAATCTCAGGTGAAGAAGAAAAACACAGTCACTGTATATTATTGATCATCAAAAAAATTTACAAATTGGTAGTGTAGAGTAACATTCTCCAACCCTGTATTCTTCAAAGTACTACCTATTAATAGGATTTAGTCACTTACATAGGATCTGCCATGGCTAGATCATCAAACCATTTGTTTTGACACCTCACTTAACAATAAACTAGATACCTAGAAATAAAATAGACACCAAATGACTTTAGACTTAGAAGCCTATTAGGACTCTACCTCCTATTTATTACATTCACTAACTATAGAAATAGATAATTACATCAATAATAGTCAAGTGCTCGAGTGGCACTAACATAATCAAAACATAAATACCCCCACTAGATTCAGAAACCAATCACCCTACTTTTATGGAAAGGATAATCATGATAATTAATCATTGTCTTTATGTTGAGATGGAGAAGAAGACAACTTTGTTGAGGAGAAATTTTTTGCTGGAGTGTTCCACTGATACTCTGTAACCTTCCATGTGGCTGACTGACCTTCAATACACCTTCAACATACCAAAATGCTACCAAATGCTGCTCACTGCAAAAACAGAGTAAAGCAGGCTATTTCGTCGCGTGATTTTGTAGCAACTCTACTTCACCTATACATGCCAATTTTTAGCCTTCTTCTCTGATTTTCATGTGTTGGTTATAAAAATGAGCTAAATAAAAATTTCCTCCATCTTTTATTTCGCCCAAAACTGTGATTTTTGACAAAAAGTCACCTGCATCGATTTCATAGCAAAATCTGGGCTTCAAGCCTGGGATTCACTATGAAATTGCTTAGTTGGCAGAAAACCCAAAAATCATCCTTTTTTCTTCAAAAAATTTCCTATGGCTCTGAAAGATGATATGATTAAGCATGATAAGGCAAAATTGGCTCAAAATACCTCTTACCCTCCTCAAGAAATGGCATTTTCCCCTTCAGCAAGTTCATCTACCAATAAAAATGTAGTTGTTTTTTATGAAAACTAGGGCTCATAAATGAGCTCCTATCTCCGGATCCTTGATAGTGTTAGAGTCCTGTAATTTACAGTATCACAAGGTGACTAATTATTGCTTATATTTTTACTAAAAATAATATTCCATGGATATCATTTATTTTCAGAGAAACAAAGGAAAATCCTTACTGTAAAGAGCTTCAAAAGGATCAATCTTCTTTTCTGTTCTGTAGAAGGAAGGAAGTTTTGCTAATAAGGTGTCATGGGAACCAAACTTCGTTTACGCCCTCATTTCATTTCATTCACCCTCTTTTCCCCCTCATTTCCTCCATATTCTGAAATGCTATGAATCTCATTCAAACCCCAAAACCCACATGCATATCCTTTGGGACTTTTTGCTTTATAATCCCTTTTATATTAAAGTCTGAAATTCCAAGGTTATAGCTCCGCCCCCCACAGTCGATCGCTTGATACATACATGTCACATAAACTGAAATAAACCCGCACTTCCTTTATATCCTAAGTCTAAAACCTCTACCTCTCATCGCAAAGATTCAAAGGATAAGCACCCAAGGGTAAATGTTAGTCACCGAAGTGCGATACACGGGACTGGTGGGACCCATCCCAAACCTTTATATATTACCAAATCCACCTGCAAAACCTTTGTTTTTTACACTTTCCTTACCTTCCACCATTTTCTCACTTCCCCGCATTTAGCACGTCGCATGGCGAACTTCACACCATTTATAACTTACCTATAAGCGCCCACAACCTTTTTTTTTTTGCAATGCGATGCGATCCCAGTCGCACTTCGCAAGTTTCAAATAACGTCCGCTGGAGGCAAGGGTTAAAAGTGTCAACATGCGATATGCGATGCAATGGGACCGCAATCGTAGATCGCAAAGGATAAAGGATGGGCACGGAGGCAAAAGGTTAAACTAGCAAAGTGCGATATGTGATACGTAGTGGGACCCGACCGCAATCGCAAATCGCAAAGGATGAAGGAAAATCACTAAGGAAAATGGTAAGAATGACGAATTGCAAAATACGATGTTGTCACGGATGTGATGCATCTCCAATATAAAATCCACAGGTTTTCAAATCCGGGTAAATGAGTTTTTCACGTTGTTTTGTGTGTAAAACAGGTTAAGTCGGGCCTACACGGTTTGAATCTCATTTCACGAAGAAATAAGGTTAAACGCAAAAAAGAAGGAGTTGTGGTAAAGAATCAGTAAGGAGAAAAGGTTTTCCATTTCATCCATCCACCATCATCTTTAAATTCGATGACCTACGTTCCATTCTGACCCCCCTTACCAACCTAACTTTATCCTCACAGGGGGGTCCGGAACGAGAGTTTTTCAAGAAAGGGACCCCCTTATGTGTCACTCTCTCATAAATTCGCACCCCCCCCCCCCCACTTCTATTACCACTTACCACTTCAAGGGGGTCCTGAATACCATTGTTTCTCCTTCAAAAACCACCTTCCAAAAATAAATTGGTATCATTTTGTAACAGAGAAAAGGGAGTAAGATCAGAGAAGTGGCAGTGCCAGTGCCACATTGGAATTTATCATCCAGTAAAGGTGATCCGAATAACAAAGCCAAATGTCGAAACCTCCATTGGTTACCTCTTCTAAACCATCACAACTTCCTCCAAATCTTACTGTTTGATCTACCGATGAGCCATTGAAGCATTTAGATCTACAAAGAGTTGCCCAGAATTAATCCCAGAGGTGGTGTTGTTGTCAGAGATGCCTTATCACCGCCGGCATGTTTCCACTTGTCCATTTTCTGCTTAAATGTAATCACTACAATAGGAATATTAACCGACTTAATTTTTTGTATAAATACCGCATACATTAGCAGTATGAAAGGAGGCCCGAAAGGGGGAAAAACCATTGTAATAGACTTTGTTGATTGTAAGCACTCTCTTTTGGATGAATGAATGAGTATGTTGATTTCCAGATTCTTATGTTATGCTTTGTGGTGAAGTATTTTCCCATGTAATTTTTTATTCTTCTGTTTTCTCATATGTTTTCTTTTCTTAACTGTGGATAGAAACTTTTGTGTAGGATTTACCATAGGGTACCCTGCATAGTCTTGAAATAGTTCATTATGTTTTCTTCTGAGACCAAAATGTAGAATTCAAAGACGGTATGCTCTGCATTCCCGTTGAACCTTTAAGATTCTCCTCCTTTCCATTTCATAAGATTTTAAGATCCATTGACATGGCTAACTTGCTTGGTTGCACCTGACCTCAGTTATTCATCCATCTGAATTTGTTCACACTTATGACTCCATAGTCCAATGGCCCTTTTCTGTTGCCACCTGACCTGGAATGTTGTACTCGTGATTCCCAAGTTTGACGGTCATCCGCTCTTTGCAATAAATCATGTAGCAATATTTTTTGCACATGCATCAAAGGCTTAAGTGGTTCACCAATATGTCCTCATAATGATATGCATGAGGTTCCTCCAAGGTAATAATTCATGGCTATATGATTACAATCCTAGCAGCATATCTTCAATTGAATCATTCTTTGATGGCTTTCTTAAACATTTTCAACCATGTCGAACATTATATATTCAAGAGGAATCCTTCATTGAACATCACCACGATCTTGGAAAATATGATCCCACTACCCCTTTGAACATTTATATCAATGGCTACTCACATATTGAAGAGAGGAAATTGGAAATCCATGGGTATTGTTTTGACAAGGACCCTATCTACGACACCGATGATGATGATATCAATAGGACCCTTGTCTTTCCTCACAATCTTGGAGATGTATTTGATTCATAAGTGGATCCTTTCCTCAATCCTCATTACACTATCACTAATAATAATGAACCTTTTCCCCTTTCTGAAGGTGGTCTTGAGGAGAGAGAATTCATTAGATGTATCACTTCTCCCCAGCATAATGAGCACACGGCGGTCGCTTCTCTTACATATAATCACCCTATTGAGTAACCATATTTTCATGTGTCTCAGTGTCATCAATCCCCTTTTCCTTCCCATCGTGACCTTATGACAACCAAGAAGCATGAAATCATTGAAAAGGGTCGTGATGGGGATGATTTTTTTTAGATTTCCCTTCATTGGAAATTTATGTGCTTGATCATTGATGTATCTATCTTTTGGTTGAAAGAGAAGATCTAATGGAGTAGGTTGCACCCCTTTATTCTTTATTCTTCCATAATACTCCATATGTGGTCATATTATTTTCCCACCTCCCACCCTTGTGACCTCTCATATGATTATTCCTATATTTTCTTTGGATTTATTGCATGAATTATCATAACGACGGGTGTTCTTATATTGATCTAGTGATATTTTGATTGCATTGGTATATGATTACACTTATCATTCACATAATGTTTCCATGCATATTAGAATAGGATGCATTTCATATTTATTTTTGAATTAGAACTTAATACCATATTATGTTATCATGTTAGGTTAAGTTTGCATTCTATAATAGGTTTTATTTCCTGTTGATTTTGATGGACTAACAAAAGCATGGGTGACCAAAGGACACCATCAAAACATGTTACCCTATTTCCTTTGTCTATGATGTGCAAGTAGGTCTTCAGTCCCAAGAGATTGTTGGTGTTCTCATGACCTCCACGTTTGATTACATTAGAGCTCATGTCCTAGTTGGAGCCAGATGTTACCCACCACCAGTGGGTGACCCTTATAGGAAAAAAAAAATTGTTGGATTTGTCTTTAGCTGACAACCAATGACCCCTTGCAACTACCCAATAGCTCGATGTGCTACTATTCTTCGTCACTTAATCCAGTCATTATGTGCCCTCGTTCATCTGTTTGAAGGTGGGCCTTCCGACCCTGAAGGTATGATTTTTCATTATTTAATTGGGTGTTTGTGCTTAATTTTCTTGGGAACATTTGGGCATGGATTAGTGGTGGAATTTGTTGGAAAGAATGGGCTTTTACTTGTACTCTTTTTCCCTAACTGTTACACATCATTTTGTCACCATGAAATTTGATTGTTCATATGGGTCTATCACCATCGATATCATGTTACCTTAGAGGTCAAAAACACTCATGTTCCTGAATCAAGTCTTGGAAATTGGAGAAAATCTCTGTAAAACCCTTAAAAGATTGCCTGCGCGATTTTAATAGCCTTTCCCTGTGCATGCGTTGATGATCCTTCCATTAGCGGAGAAAATCGTCGCTCTGTTTTCCACTAAAACCTGCGCACCCCCATGAAAAGCAAGTAAAAATAAAAAGTAGCTTCTAGAAGCCTAGTTGGTCGAATATTATCCCAATTGGAAGCCTCTAGATTCACACCAGTTCAAGCTTTATCCCTCCACTCATGTAGCTTATCCCTTGGTCCAAGGAACTCAAATCCCTTCATGGGAGGAATCCATCCCTCTCTTAATGGATCTAAAACTACTTCAATCTCCCTATATATTGAGCTCAAGTTTCAGGTTCAAGGGTAGATACCTAAGATACTAATGTGAATAGAGACCGATTTGTATAGTTTCTAAGCTAGAGAGAGTTCATAGAGTGCATACTTTCTATACTAGTGAGTTGTTGTTGACACATTGAAGATCACAGGTCCTTTGTGCCCATGACTTCATGCTGGTCATTCTAGAGAGGAAGGCTTATCAGACTGAAGGAGAACAATTTCTCAGACCTCGAGAGGAAACTGTACAACATCAAGGCATTCGATTGTAAGATTTCTCTTTCTAATTTATGATAATACATATGGTTTTGTTTTTCTCATTGTCTTGTTTTTGAATTCATGGGAATTATGTCAATACTTAGGTTCCTTGATCACTAGGTTGGATTATTATTTTTTATTATTATATATTGTATATGCTTTGATTATTTGTCTTTTCTATGATTGTGGGTTCTACTCATCATTGGAGAACTACTTTGGAGCTACGGCCAAAGAACTACATCAGACATTTGGATTTAAAGGTAGAAGCATGTCCTCTCTACTTTACTGTTATAATGATCTTAAAATACAAATAATCTACAGAAAGAGATATTCAGATGGACCTTTGTTTCTAGTTATGCATTGGAGTACTAGGGAGATCACTCTTGTCCACAAGAAGGATTAATCATGGTAACAAATTGGCGACCATATTGGGGACTAGAGCTTGGTTTTCTTTGTTTGTGTTCAGTTTAAAATTTTAGTTTTCTGATTTTGACTTCTCTGAGTGTGGTTGGGTAGAAGAATTTTTAGAATATCTGAGAAAGAAAACCTATATTTTATTTCTTCCAACTTTTTCTCTGCATGCGCGATTTTCTGTGGAAAAAAAAGCAGCAACATGTGAGACTTGTTAGTTCAATCCAGTGCACATGTGCATTGTTGTCACCTGATAGGCTACGCATCTCCTGGAAAATTTTGAAATTTTTGAATTTATCTCTTTTAGAGCCAGATAAAAAAATTCTCGAATTTTTCCCTGATCTACTCCAGTTGTCAAATTTTGTGTGAGAACTCCTTTTCAACAATTTTGAGTCTTATGTGATTAATTATCCTGTTTGCATTTTACAAGTTAGGGATTGCCCTGGCTTATTGTTGCTTTGTATGGACTATACCTTTATTTTCCTTAGATCACCAGTTTTATGACTTTATCTCCTTGAGACATCATTATTATACCCAACCTTACCTTTATGAATATTTGTTTCTTATTCATTTGCAAAACAGAAAAATCTTCCAGAACACTAAAGCCTAAATTGTCACAAAGCACTCTTTCGTGATTTCATTTCTTCTGGGATAAGTAGAAACATTCTTAGTCTGATTACAACCAAGAGAAATTATCTACAAAACATTCATAGGTATCCTAGTTATGATTCAGAATTAGAATTTTGATTTGATTTTGAAGTTTATACTTTTTAGGGTTTTAAAGAATTGCTTTCTTTTGGGAATTGTTTGTTTATCGGAATTGTAGTTTTTGACTTGGTTGTTAATGGAATTTTTTTTCAGAAAGAGAAATTGATCATATTTGGAAATGTAGTTCTTAATGAAATAGTTTTATTTTCAAAAAGGATTTTTTTTATGAATGAGGAAGTTTGTGTTTTAATTTCAAAAAATCTCTCAACTTTCTCCTAAATAGAATTCATTCAAAAGAAAGAGTTGCATTTATCATATTGATGCATTTAGAGTATTTTGTGTCGGGTCACAACATCATCAAAGTTTCAACTCCATATACTTTGTGTTAAATAATAGCCAAACCAATACAGCGCCTAATAAAATCAGTCTAGACATTTTGACATTTTCTAGGGCTTATTCCACCAATATAGTTTAGGCTAGTGTTTTGGAATAGGTTGTAATAAACATTCCAAAGCAGTCAAGACAAACAAGTAGAATCTTGTGGTAGGGAAATCCAATTTTTGCATTTGTACTCTGGGAAGCTCTTCTTAAAAGATTCAAGCACGAGGTCATGTCGGACCCTGTGAGGTAATCATACCTATGTCATTGGTGAAGATAGAAGACATGCACATAATACAAATGGTAAACCTCAGATTAACCATTGTCGAGGAGCCTGGGGTAACTTGTTAGAAAACCTCGGATTTACCATTTCGTGGAGCTTTCAAGGGGATTGAGCTTGATACTCTGCCCTTGCATGTATATCGGATCATAGACCGTTCCCCCGGGTGCATTTGTCTTAGTTGGTGACCTTAGTGACCATAATATTTAGGATTTTTCCCAAGGTGACGGTGGAGGGAAGGTCCCACTGTACCTGGAACAGACATTGGCTAGACTCACTTGGACTTTCCCAAGGGTACTCTTCACTTCGATATGGCATAGTGGAGGGACTTGCACCATACTGTTTCATTATGCAGGTTGTCAAGGTAACTGTTCCAAACGCCATTTTTCCACATTAAATTCTGCAACATTGGATTTCATCACCAACTAGTGTTTTTATTGTGGAAATATATTGTTTGTGTGTGGTTTGTATCTTAGATTTTGTAGGTGTGTGTTCAAATTGCTTGTTTTATTAGTGACCTTAGGTGTATTTTGTTGAAATATTTTTTGATTTCGTGTGTTAAACATTAACCGTAGCTGAATTACTGAGACACTCCCGTAGAATGTAGGGGAAACCCCCTGAATATACACCGAGTCAACTGGAAAATCTTAAATCAGAAAGAGGTCAACAATCAAGAACCGGTTCTACTGAACAAGGAGAAACATCTATAATAATACATCCCGATTTCAAAGTTAATCAACCTCGGACAATAGAAAGAAATCAAGAACAACCAAAAATTTCTGAAGCAAACACAGTTGAGTCTATTATTGGTCAATTATTAGGTACTCAAATCATTGAACCTGAAATATCTGAACCTGAATCTGAATCTACTTCGTCTTAGTCAACTTCGGAGTTCATAGCCCAAACTCCTGGTCGTCCTCGTTCACCTAGAGTGAAGCTTCACATTACTGAGAATCTTCCTCCTGGCCTAATTAGTATCAAAGAAATTACTGACATGGAAGAAGAGATCACAATTACTTCGCGTCAAGAATCTTTAAATCTAAGGTACAGTGAACCGATTTACCCTTACAGTCCTTTTAAAACATATCCTTGGTATCAACAAGTTACCAACTTTCTACATAGCACTGGTCTCAATTATTCACCACGTCACATTCCTTTTTGCTCTATACCCAGATGTAGTTACATGGCTTCATCAAGCATGTCAGGTGAGTCATCCGTGTTTTCTTCATCACCGGAAACTTTTTTGTATGGTGGTCCATCAGTACCTGCTGGATATCAGTCGCTCTCTAGTACTTTCTCAGGAGCATCTCCCTCTTCTAAAATTATTAGAAAATCAACTCGTATTAATGAATCTACTACTGAATATTTGACAATGCAACAAGTCTATATGATGTTCGAAAATATTCCTCAAACTAGTTCTCAAGGTGGAAATTTACCACCTGGGGGGCAGTATACTCCTCAAGGACAGTCTCTTCAAGGGAAGTACCCTATTCCAAGGCCACAACCTATCCAAGGGTAGCACCATATTCCAGGGCAACAGCCTATTCAAGGACAGCAACCTCTTCAAGGGTAGCAATTTTATCAAGAGAAACTATCCTTTCAAGGAGTTCAACCTTTTACTGGAACTTATCTGGAAAATTATCAAACTTATGTTCCAATACCTCAAACTGGTTATGGTCAACCTTATGCATCACAACCTTTAATCCGATCTCCTTACCCAGGCATTAATACTGTGTGGAACCCGTTGTTGAATCAACAACCTTTGCAACCTACTTTACAAGTACCTTATAATCAACCTGGCCGGCCAGGTGGACAATTTGGCTATACCCAATTCCAACAGCCCGTTCGAACTTCACTTCAAATTACCCCTCAGGTATCTATACCTAGTAGCCAGCAAGTTGGTCTGAGTGGTCCAAGTACTCCTATCCAATCTATTGTGCAAACTTATGTTCAACAACCAAGTACGCCTATCCCTAGAGTTTCTCAAGTCCCTATTGCTACAACCCTTCAAACAACTGCATCAACTGTTACACAGGAAATCCCTCAAGTCACTGCTCATCAAACTGGACTTGTAATTCAGTCTACTATTGAAACCTCTATAGGAAAACCTAGTGCAGCTACAGTTCAAACAAGCCAACCTTTTGTAGTTAAGTTTGTGCAGAGTCAACCATTTCAAGGGAAATATCAATATGGAACAACAGGATAAAATCTAGTCTACCAAGGTCAACCATACCCTGGTTATACATATCAAATACCATATCAACCTCAGTTTGGTACGGCTAACCTTGGATACCCCAGAGGTATTCCAATCCCATCTGCTCAGGTTATTCCAATTTATCCTAGATATCCTCCTCCGAGTACTGGTATTGTTCCTCAAGGTTATCAATTTTCTCAACGGGACCCTAACCATCGGTTACCATTCATTGCAACTTTAGACTTACCAGATTTGTCTCACCTCACAAATGATCCAATTTATTATCTTCCATTATGGCCGACAATGCCAACTAAGTTGCCCAGTGATATACCTAAGTTTGAAGGAAAATCAGGAGAAGACCCCTCAAATCATGTGATTACTTATCATCTTTGGTGCACTTCCAACTCCTGAATCGATGATTCCATTCGATTGAGACTTTTTTAGAGAAAATTGATAGGCTTACATGCAAAGTGGTATATTGAGTTACTACGTGGTTCTTTCAATAATTTCAACACTTTAGTAATAGCTTTCCTAACTCACTTCCAGTTTCCAGTCCATTATGACAATGGCACGAAACTTTTAACTTCATTAAAACAGAGTACGTCTACATACATTTCATATCACATACATGAATGGTGATGTAGACGACGTTTAGTGAATATTTTCATTCCGGATCAAATTTTGATATAATGGTTCATTAAATCATTACTTCCAACTATCATTGAAGACATAGCTAAGGAAGGTGTTGTTACAGAAGAACAGGTCATAGCTCAAGCGCAATACTTAGACCTTGTATACACACAGTCTAGTAATCTATATGAAAAAAATCATGATTTTCCATGCCCGAGTCAAATTACTGCAACTCCTTCTTGTTCTCATTCTGCAGATGGTGTAATTGGTACAGTTAATACTACAAAGAGTAATAAGAAGTCATCTAATCTACTTCTCCCATTATAACTCTACCAGATTCACCTAAAGGAGATTCTTCCCTCGAAACTTCTGTCAAAATTCACGTTGTAGACTCATCCCCGACTAGAGTTGAATCCAGTAATAAGAATAAAGGGAAGAATAATAAATAAATAAAAAAACACATATCCTAAAGAGAAAATAGAAAAAACTAAACCATCTAATGAAAATCGGAAACCTCGTTATCCTTGTCTTATTTGTGACAAGGATCACTATACCAAAGAGTGTCCACATCGGGCTGAGGTATCCAAATTTGTCAAATATTCACCCACACCTGTTGTCTTGAAGGATCGTTTTCCATCTCAAGATAGTAAAATGATCGGATCTTCTTCCAATTCATCGGCAGATATCTTAATGATGTCTCAGGTCATGGTTGCAACGCGATCTCAAGACTATGGAACAAAGAGTCCTGTAACTGGTAAAGGGAATGAATCATCCAGTCAACCACCAATAACAACTCCTTCAGTTTTTGTACCATTACAAATAGAGAAAACTAACTCTAATTTTATAGTGATTAAACTGCCTACTAAAGGTGTACATCGAAAATCGTCTTTCAATTTACATGCGAGAGCCACTCAGAATTACAACATTGTTGAATATTTGGCCATATCCCCTTCAACAATGTCAGCCTTAGAAGTGATTCAATCATGTCCATCACAAAGGAAATTACTATTATCATCCATCGGAGCTATTGATCCTCAAGACTCGAATCTAATGGTCTTCGATCTCGAAATTTTTGTACATAGACTCCCACATCAAATGGCTTTTCAAATTCTAGTATTAGTCAAATCAAGACGATTTTTTCGTACTATAATTGATGGGGGGCATCTATGTGTATAATGTCATTAAAATATTGCAAGACCCTTAGTTCTCCAACACTCAACCAATCAGCGACTATCCTTAAAACCTTTGATGGAAGAGGTTTTCATCCATATGGAATACTCCAAGATCTGCCTATAGAAGTAGAAGAAAAAATCGTAAACCTAGAGGTGGAATTTGTTGATGCCCCTCATGATTACAACCCTATTTTGGGTCGTAGTTGGTCTTACACAATGACTGTTGTTGTTTCATCAGCCTTTCGGATGATAATGTTTCCTCACAAAGGAAATATTGTTAAAATCGATCAGTTGTCTTACTTCTCTTCAGACCCTACTTCTACAGATAGTATCCAACATGTCAGAAAATCGTTTATCCCATACGAAGATGTTGGCGTAGGACTAATGAGATTTTAGATCTTATCGGAACTTTCACTATGCCCTCTCCCAACATACCGCGAACTACTTCCAATATAAATATGATCACGTCAAGCACAATGCCATTTGATGACATATGGACTGTGCTTTTAGAATAAGAATTGGACTCTTATAATGGAGAGATGCCTTTAAGTCCTTTTGAATCAGCATATGTAGTAGTACAATCATGTTTTGACACCCAATGAACTTCTACTAATCAAATGAATGTGGTTAGTGAACAATCATATTCTATATTAAGCTCAACGTTGACATTCTTTCCAAATCCCTTTCAACATGTATTCACAGCTGATGAAAACATTCAATAAATATTTTCATCAGATGAATTTCCATGGGACAATCTATATCATCGATCTTATTTTTTTCCTGATCTTGATAAACTTGAAAATGATTTTTCATCTATCTTTACAAATGATTATGTCAAGGAACCTCAAAATCCCACATCGATCACATATTTGGATTCTCGGACAAATTTGGGAAATATTTCTACAACAATTCCTATTGACTTATCGATTAAACTTGGAATATTGAAAACATTCATATTGGTGCTCCTTGTTCAATTGAAGAGATTAAAACTTACAAAGCCCTATTTCAAGAATTCCGAGACATTTTTTCTTAGTCTTACGAAGAGATGCCAGGTATCGATCCTAAGATTGTTATCCATGAAATCAAGACATAGCTGGATGCTAAACCTACTAGACAGAGATTACGTCCAATATATCCGTGGAAAGTTGTAGCAATCAAAGCTAAAGTTGAAAAATTATTACGTGCAGGATTTATTTATCCTATTCCTTTGATGGATTGGGTATCTAACATAGTTCCCGTAACGAAAAAACAAGGTACTATTAGAGTATGTGTCGATTATCGGGATATTAACAAGGCTTGTTAAAAGACAACTATCCTACACCCTATATCGATCAAATTGTTGATGATTGTTCCGGAAACGAAATATTCTCGTTTATGGATGGTTTTTCTGGTTAAAATCAAATCAACATACTCCCTGCCGATCAACTTAAAACAAAGTTTATATGTCCTTGGGGCACGTTTTCCTATTGTAAATTTCCTTTTGGACTGAAAAATGATGGTGCAACTTTTCAAAGAGCTATGTCTTATGTGTTTCACGATATCAAACATATTGTACAACCTTACTTGGATGACTTACCTGCTCATTATTTACACAAAGAAGATCATCCTATGCACTTACATGCTATCTTTATGAGATGTAGGCATTACAAAATTCGTTTGAATCCACACAAATTTGTTTTTTGTGTACAATCAAGATGTTTACTTGGGTTTGTCGTTTTGAAAGAGGGCATTCGTGTCGATCCATTGAAGGTTGAGCCTATAATCAATTTACCTCCTCCTTCGACTCTTCGCCAACTCTAGAGTTTGCAAGGGAAAGCAAACTTTTTACATAGATTTATTCCAAACTATGCAGAGTTAATGAAAGGTCTTACCTGGTTTCAATGGTCTTACCCGGTTATTGAAATAAGATGTTCCATTCATTTGGGACGATATTTCCAATAAATATTTTGATGCACTTAAAAACGTGTTGACCCATGCACTGTTATTTCATCTGCCCAATTACCACTGGGATTACTTGTTATACTTAGATGCATCCAATTCCACGATTGGAATGGTTTTGGTTCAAGAGGATGAATATAACAAAGAACATGTGATCTATTACCTAAGTCGAAGTCTCAATCTGACGAAAATCAAGTATTCACATGTGGATAAATTTTCCTTGGCAGCAGTTCAAGTTGTCCAACGTTTTCGTCATTACATATTGTTACTCAAAACCACAGTGATATCTAATTGCAACCCAATGATGTATATATTGACAAAAAAAATTCTCGGGGGAAACTACTCCAAATGGATCGTTATCCCGCAAGAGTTTGATTTGGGGTTCGAGAAGTCCAAGTCTAAGAAATCACTAGTGTTTTCCAAACTTATGTGTGATTTTCCCAATACTGAGTCTGAAACGGTGGCATAGAATCCTATCGCTGATGAATCTCTGTTTCTAATCAGTACTTTAGATCCCTGGTATGGAAATATCATTATATATCTTCGGACCCAAACCTTTTGCCCAGAGCTTTCACGATCAGATCGACGGAGAATCTGATACCAATCTCAACAACACAATATTGTTGGTGACACTCTTTATCGTCATGGTGCCGATTATGTGCTTCGACGTTTGTTGGGCCTCCAAATAGTTCCTATTCTCACTCCATTATTCACCAATACCTTCACATTACTTCCATATTACCTTCATTTCACCTTCATTCCACCTCCACATCATTACATTTACCTCATCATTGGGTTATAACTATGCTTTTCCAAAGTTTATTAGTTCTTAAAAATTTTAAGTGGATTTGCGGTTAAACTTTAGAAAACAATATGCTTATACTTATACCTAACAATTAGAATGAGTTTGTTGACATGTGTAAGTACAAAAGAAGCTTCCTAGGCACCCTTTTTTTTTATCTAAATTATGCTAATTCTATTATATAAACATATTGTTACAAAACTGCCTCAGTTCAGCTGTGGGAGCCTGAAACTGGGCTTGATGTCCAAGCTTTTAACAAAATGATGAACTGCCCATATCGGGAAACCAGTTCTGTCAAAAGAAGTTGCACCGCCCTTGAAAGGGAAACCGGTGGATAGTTCAGTACATTCATCATAAGAAAACTAAAGAAAGACGGCACTATCATGCAGCTTCTGCTACTATAGACAACAAAAACCAGTTTATCGTGCAGATGATGGAATATAAATACCATAAAGAACTAAGGCAGAGAGGGCAGAAGCGTGTGAGTTGGAGAAGGCTGCTCCTCCTCAATTCGACACCCGTATTGCTCCTCTGCGTCTTCAGCAGCATCCATTTGAACGCCATCTGCGCCTGAGAGATTTGCTTCCACCTACATAGAGAGCTGACCCGGGTTGGGAGAGGCAGAGGCGAGGGGAGCGTCTAGACCGGTTGACGAAGGGGCGGGCCGGGGGAACAGGGGAAAGGGCGGAGGCTCATGCAATGGAGGGGGCTGAAGGGTCGACTCTTCACGAAGGGTTATGGTGATATAAGCAGTGATGGTGGGCCGATTGAAGGCGCAATCAAAGCGAAGCTCCGCTCTCTGCAAAGTTTGCCGAAGAATGTGGCTTCCAGAAGGACGGGGAACAGCGAAAGCAGGAGACGGAGGAGCGCCGGGAAGAGGAGAAGAGGGTTGATGGTCTTGGGCGAAGCCAGGAGGGCTATCATGATCCCATTGCTGGCGGGAGTCCTGATTATTCCGCCTCTCAGTGTGTTCGGTAGAGAGAGCATCGCCATGACTGGAAGAAGGATGCTCACTTTCAAGCCTGCCCCGAGTGGCACCCCGGCGGCACCTCATACGGTGTCTTAGCCTAGGCATAGCAATAACAGCAGTTGGAAAAGGCCAAAGACGAGGAGAGTCTGCTCGGACAGGAACAAGAACACAGTGAGAGCCAGGAGGGATCTGCGAATTGGAGTTGGAATGACAGGAGGCGTTGTGAGAAAAGTGACACTCCAGAATTGTTTCAAGACAGCTGAGCAACGAACAGCGCCGTCCAGTGTGAGTTCGGGCACTGGGCTCTGCACAGGCTGCCGGGAAAACGCTGTGAATGGGTTTCAAGGAGCTGCGAACAGGGCTGGAATGATCTGGAGTGCTCGAGGCAGGAGCCATAATGAATCTACTGAGCGTATTGAGGATGGAGAAGAGTCGTCGCTGGAGAATTAAAGTCCTGAATGCAGGCGAATTTAATTTGAATTCAATGGAGCCGTGGGGGGCCATATGGCCTCCCCATGGGAAACTCCTTGGGAGGTGCTCCGAGACAGTAGTCCCGTCAAAGAAATTAATCATCCGCATCCGGAACTTCCTAGGCACCCTTATGTGGCACTCTATGTTCAAATTCGAATTTGAGGAGATCATGGACCTCATGGAGGAGATCATGGAGGATAGGGTTATGTGTCACCATTGGTTGATAAATATGTGGGTCAAAGGAGGGAATAGTGGATTTACATTTATGAGTTTGTTATCATAGCTTTTGTATAAATAGGAGTGTTATCTCCTTCATTTGTAATCTTGATTTGTAATCGTAATCTTAATCTTCTTCTTCATTTTGTAATCTTAGTATCTTATAGGTTGGTAGTGAGAAGTTAGATTGGAGAATCAATGTAATGGTTGCAATTGCAATTTGCAATTGATGATAAATAAGACAGAGCTTCTTTGATCCTCTACATTTGACTTTTCTTTTTGTGTGCTTGTGAATCCTTGGAAGGATCCCCATTGCCTAGCAAGTACACTTTTATTTTAGTAAGCTTTTATTTTATGTTGTTTGTGAATTTCATTAGATTAAATTATTAGGTTCATATGTTTGGAATATTAATGAATGACCTTTCGTAAGAAAGTAATAATGTTTCCTTCAATGAATCTGATTTGTTATTTAATGTTTGATTTCATTAGTTTAAGTTTCTGATTTATATGCTTGAGATATAAATGAATAGTCTCTTGTAAGAAAGTTTTAACATTTCATCCAATCAATCAGAATTAGGTTTAAATGCTTTAATTTCATTAGTTTAAATAGTTTGTTGATTAAGATGATTAGAAATATTAATGAACAGTCTCGTGTAAGGGAGCCTTAATATTTCTTACACTTATCACAATGTCTTTAGATTTCATTTTGATTAAATAACTAAATAGGTGTTGGAGATCTTAATGAACAACCTCCTGTAAGGGAGCTTTGGCATTTCTTCACCTAGCTTAGTTTAGTTTGTCTCTAAGTCCATATATATTGGATGATCCTCGAAGTTTACTTACCTAGATTGATAGTAAATGAAACTCTAATTTGCATCCGCATTTTAGACCAAACATTTTGGCGCCGTTGCCGGGGAGGATGATTTAGAGATAGACTTAGGAAGTCATTTTTATTGCAATTTCCTTTTATGGACTAACTTGTGAAACCTGGTGACAGCAGGATCTTCATAAAGGAGTTTAAGTTGAGCTTTTTTATCTTTGTTTTCATACTTAGCTAGTTTCAAATTCATTTTTAAACCCCCCCATTTCTTACTAATTCATCTACGCATGAGAAATTTGAATATGTTAAACAGGTACTTTTTGGAGAAAAAGAATAATCTTGAAGACTGGTTCCAAAAGAACCTTGCACAAACTCCAAAAATAAGACAAGTTACTCACATTCTTGCAAATCATAAGGTAAAAATTTTAAATCTTGATGTGAGCATTTTCAAATTCTTAGTCCGTAGATGGCTTCATTGGAAGCATTCTTTTACTTAGAAAATAAAAAAATGTTTCAAATTAATGTAGAATAGATTAAAAAATAATAATAATAATAATAATAATAAATAAATAAAACGAGATCTCGTAGAATTTTCTTTTAGTCTTGTTTTTTTTTAAATAATAAAAAAATCATCATGAATAACTTAAAAGAGTTGCTTCATCATCGCATTTCTATATCTTGTTGTTGTATCACGGGTAAGCCAAGAGCTTGATTATCGGAAAGCTTTTTCTTCCGAGAGTCTAAACGCCCCCGCGACATTGCAGAAAGAGTATAGACAATGCGAGGTTTTGTCGCAGATCTTAATTGTGTTTATTATCCATCCACGCTAACCTGCAGAAATAAAATTAATTCAAGAAATTAGTATGCTCTCTTCCTGCGCTTCGAGCGATCAGGAAGATCAGAAAATCTATTGAATTATTTAAAAAATAATACTAAAATCTTGCCGGAAATGAATGAAAAATAACATATAACACTGAGCCAAATAAGATTGATATACACCTGGGCTATCTGTGTTAGAGGTCGTGTTACTAGATCGATAGATTAAACAAGCGAAATTGGGGTTTTCTTTTATAGAGTAATCCTCTACAGCAGTTAGGGTTCGAGAAAACAGGAATCATCTCTCACGTACTATTGGGGTTTTCATCTACCTGAATTGTGGATACAATTACTGGTTCTGCAAGTTGAAGTAGAAGCAATGTTAATCAAGGAAGTTTATTTGGTCGAGCCTGGAATTGACCCCAATTGCGAGAAATTGGAGTGCAAGGATCGTTCAATCAAGATTACTCGACACGATGTCTGGATAGAGAAGGTTGCTAAGAGGGCGTTTGTTGGAGTAGGTGTTGTTCCATTCCCTAAAGATGTTCAACGCTTGAAAGAGCTTGGAGTACAATGTGTTGCTACACTGAATGAGCCTTCTGAGACCTTGGTCCCTACCTCCTTGTACCAAGAACATGACATCAAGCATCTGGTTATTCCAACAAGAGATTATCTCTTTGCCCCTTCATATGATGATATATGTCGAGCTGTGGAATTTATTCATGAAAATGCAATTTGAGGGAAGATGACTTATGTTCATTGTAAAGCTGGGCGTGGACGCAGCACAACTATTGTACTCTATTATTTGGTGGAATAGACGCAAATGACACCTGCTAGTGCGTATGAATATGTAAGGTCAAAGAGGCCAAGAGTTTTTTTGGTAGCCTCGCAGTGGCAGGCAGTACAGGAATATGAAAAACGCAAACATGCAAGCCAGACAAGATGGGCTTTCCCTGTTGCGCCTTCAATTCCAATTCGGTTTCCTATGATGCCTATATACATATCCCACAGCTTATATGAACACAATGTAACTATCGACATGGGAAATAGGGGTTTCTGTTATGATAATTCAATTGTGCTTGTAACAAGTGCCGATCCTGATGGATCCTCCTCCACATCCATTTCGCTCAAATCTTAATCATCCTCTTCGGTTATAGCGCATGTATGGAATACCGCCTCAATATTCGTCCTGAGATTTTCCATTTTAATTCACGAGGAGGAGGAAATCAGCATTTTTCGCATTTGAGGAGATCAGAATGTTTGCCGCTTTTGAAGAAATCATCATTTTCCGCATTTTAGGAGATCAGAATGTTTGCCGCATTTGAAGAGATCAGAATATTTGTTGCATTTGAGGAGATCAGAATGTTTGCCGCATTTGGATGCGTTGTTTGACAAATTGATAGGAAATGTAGAGAGCTCGCTCATGGAAGCAATGCCATAGATATTTCGGCCTTCATTTTCCTTCATGAGGGGGTCATATTTTTATTGGGACAATTTCATACTAAACACTCTTAACTACTTCCTGTATGATAAGAAAGACATATTCATGTATGTGCGAACTGCCTTAATTGAGGTATTATATTTCACAGCTTAATAGCTTACAACCTACGCTGGAGTTTCTTTAATACTCCGTGAGGTACCGTTGAAGAAATCTCGTACACATTCTCAAATTGTGCCCTGGCAGTAGCGGTCTGAATATGAATGTGAATGCCTGTCTAATCGAGACAACAACGGAGCAACCCATTTTGTGCCCTGGCAGTAGTAGTCTGAATGTGAACGTGATATTATTGCCTTTGCGCCCACGGCCTTGCGGAAATGGTGTGCCCCTATACAGCAATAACGTAGTTCAGTTTTTATGTCCCTATCCTACATAACGCAATTCAGTTTTTCTATGCCTTTATTCATTCGATCCCATCGAGTCAATTGGAGAGTGGAAAATTTGTCAGGATGCCAAAACATATTGGAATGTGGTAAAAAATTTAACCCTCTTAGTCAATTGATATATCACACTTATTTCTTCCACTGATTCATGAGTATTGAGTGATGTCACATGCTGCCTAGATGATTCAGCCCTTTGAACATCGAAGGGGGGAACTGTTGTTATTTGTTTTCGTCAAAAAGTCTGATCATTGCAGTCTGAAGTAGAATTATCCTCTGTGCGACGCTATCTCTTGTCTGACATTGGTCCAAATCTTTCCCTCTCCTGCTCCCTTTCCATGGAATGAGATTTTATTGGGGTGTTGTTCACATATGAAACCGATGATGACGATAATGTTGTTCTAAGTGCTCACTGTCCTAAACATAATGTCTCCCACATCCAAACACAAATATTGTGGATTCGTCCTGTGCACCAATCACGAATATTTGAGCGAAATTTTCACACTTGGGGACTTATTCTCTATAGTCTTTGTTTTCATTAATTTTCCCTGTCGAGCATTACTTAGAATGTCTAGGTCGAAAATATTTTAAAAAAAATCGTTGTGGCTCTGATATGGATCAACCGCAGTATTAAAAACCTAGCTAGTCCATACCTCCTATACGAAATCAAATCCGAAATCGACGGCGGATGTGGATTCCAAAAATTTTTCAAATGAATGATAGTTAAATAGTATGGGATGTGTGATTTCATTAGCAATGGCAGTGTGTATATAAATATGGGTATTTGTGCTTGAGGTGCATCTATTTCTAACCATGTCTTTCACTGATAAAGAAGATATTCATCTGTTTGAACCAATAAACCCATGAAGTTTTAGTAGCCTTCCTATGCAGACCTCTGGCTGTTTTGTGGAGGGTAAATGTATTTACAGTTAAGGATCCACTAAGGGTAGCTTACCTAGCTGAGGAGAGTCCTCCATGGCCCCGACATTACTTGTTGTATGATAGAACAATCTGCCGTGCTCGTGCAAAGAACTGGAACACAACTTCAAAGTATTTCCATGCTTGCTCGCACAGAGAACGTGTATGCTTTTTGAAGTGATGAAGATGTTAGAACATATACTAGCATTTGCAAGTGACGTCCTTCAATTAAGAGCTACTCGAGAAAATGAACTAAAAGAATGTTTTGCAGAACGAGAGGATTGTTTCTAATGGGAACCAGCATTGCCTCAGCGTGAAGGTTGAAGGCCTAATTGTCTTGTGGGAAGCAACATATCATATCAATTCACCTTACCAGTAAGCCAACATATAATACTATAATATCGTTTTATTCAACCAGGCGAGTGAACCAAAGATGTTCCCTTTTATCAGGCATTTATAATGTGACTCTTTGATGTGGTGAGGTTTACAACTTTAAATCATCGTTAACTTCCATATGAGTTTTCAATCATAATTTAGTGCATGACTATTCAACCAACCACCACCAACAACAACAACAACAACAAAAAATGATTTGACTATTTCCTAGGAAATCTTACACAAATTTGATATTTCATTGATTTGAAAACGTATAATGGAAGATTTGGAAGATTAATTTAAAGAAAATTTGGTGGATTATTCAAATGTTGATTAACTTGCTTAGAGTTGGCAACTTCATATTGTTGTATGCTTTTATAACGTACTAATCTGCAGGACACAACAAATCTATAATGCCAAGCTTTTCGCCATGCACAAAAGTTAGCTGACAAAAACAAGGAGTAAATTTACTTTTCATGGTTATTTATTTAAGAATGGATTAATATTAATATCATGATTGAGTCAATTTCAACACTTTGATTTTTCTTAATCTGTTTTATTTCATATGAAATTTTTGCATATGAAGGAAATGGCCATTTCTTCTTGAACACACTTATGTTTTCTTTCTGCCAAGTTTTTTTCGCAGGTTACAAGTTAATCAAGTGATCAGTAAGGAGATTACATTGTGCACACAATTGGTCTTCAAAAGACTAATTTCATGAGAAATTCTAAAGAACAAGTCCATGAACATAAACTAAATTTCCAGAAAATTACAAATTCTTGCAACTTCCTGTAATAGCTTAATGGTTTGACATGTTGCATGACAGATTAGAAAAATTCAAAGAGTTGGGGTTTGTTCCTAAATGTTCAAGGATGGTGAAATACCTATCCACACTTGAATTCGACGTCTACAGGTGACTGGTCAACGCTAGTCAAACTTATCTATTTTAGCAGGCAGTCCAGAATTAAGCAACAGATTTGCTATATTTGAGAGTTTGCATGCCATAATTCATTTTTTTTCTTTTCCAGCAAGATTCATTATCCATTTTCCATCACCACATACACTTCATTACATTTTCTTCAATCCTAACCCACCAATAAAACCAACCAAGGTCATCTACAAGCTATTTGGTCCACTTTACATATTCATTGTCAGTTTCCTTTTTCCTACACTTGCAAATAAAACCTTCCTTCCATACACCATTGAGTCCAACGTCCTTGAGTCTAAATATTTTTCTAAAAACACCCTGAAGCTTGCATGCCTTAAGGGCAAGCTACCATGCTGATAAACAAAGGGAATACATCAATGTCCCTTGTTCATTATATCTTCTAAGTATTCGACAACAACAACATCATTCATACTTAGAAAGATGTGTTCGGGGCATCTTGACTCTCATCCACATTAAAGATGGGAGCTCTCATGTTGACTAGTGGCATCCATCAATGGCCACTAAGTTAACAATTTCTTGTTATGTTCAACACTGAAACATTTATTCACATGACAATAATTGTGCCAATGAGCGTTGAAGACTTGAAGATCAATCATTTTGTAGCAGAGGATGCAGAATTACTTTCATTACTTTTCAATTTTTGATGTAAATGACTTGAGTACAAGTCAATAAATAAGGCTGGGGTGGGGTGTGTAAATTCTGAATTTTGTATACCTTCCAAGACTTATACATTTTCAACCGCATTGAGCAGCAGATTCCGAACATTCAGTAGAAGATCCAGCAGTAGATTTAGCAGCAGATGCAGCAACAATAAAATATTCACTTTTTCGATTTCATCCACCATTTTCACAACCAAGTAAAGAAGACTATGAACATAATTTTGCAGCCACACATGCACAACTCTCATCCATTTTTGAAAGGGTAAGTTAAGGTATGATATTTTCTAACTTTTAACCATTTAATTCCTTGAAAAGTTAGAATGATAATTTTTGGAAAAACTTCACTTCTTTTCGTCATTTTGTCAAATTGCCAAAACCATCAGTTAAGGGGGGAAATACATTCACATTCATATGTTTCCACATTCATATAACATTCAAAACATTCAAATCCCACATACTTTCAAAATATATTTACTATTACATCATCATGAGCATATAAATGGCTTTTCAAAAAGTACTTAAAAGATAATTGGATGCCAACACAATCATGGTTGTCACACAAAAACCAACCATGATGCATTCCAACAAAAATACTCTGCAATAAAAATCACATTATCAATATGAAAAGATCATACATTAAAACTGAATGCAACAAACAAAATATGGTTGAAACACAAGAACCAACCAAGTTGCAATTCATCAAAAACACTTTGCAAAAGTTAAGTAAATGACATCATGCAGAGTTTAAGCCAAAGCTCAAGTATCAAAAAGTAATGTAATAGATTGCGTGAGAACATGCAATACCTTCAGTTTGGGGGTATGTTGGGCCTCAAAATAGTCCCTATTCTCACTCCATTATTCACCAATACCTTCACATTACTTCCATATTACCTTCATGTCACCTTCATTCCACCTCCGCATCATTACATTTACCTCATCATTGGGTTATAACTATGCTTTTCCAAAGTTTATTAATTCTTAACATTTTTAAGTGGATTTGTGATTAAACTTTAGAAAATAATATGCTTATACTTATACCTAACAATTAGAATGAGTTTGTTGACATGTGTAGGTACAAAAGAAGCTTCCTAGGCACCCTTATGTGGCACTCTATGTTCAAATTCGAATTTGAGGAGATCATGGACCTCATGGAGGATAGGGTTATGTGTCACCATTGGTTGAGAAATATGTGGGTCAAAGGAGGAAATAGTGGATTTACATTTATGAGTTTGTTATCATAGCTTTTGTATAAATAGGAGTGTTATCTCCTTCATTTGTAGTCTTAATCTTGATTTGTAATCTTAGTATCTTATAGGTTGGTAGTGAGAAGTTAGATTGGAGAATCAATGTAATGGTTGCAATTGCAATTTGCAATTGATGATAAATAAGACGGAGCTTCTTTGATCCTCTACATTTGACTTTTCTTTTTGTGTGCTTGTGAATCCTTGGAAGGATCCCCATTGCCTAGCAAGTACACTTTTATTTTAGTAGGCTTTTATTTTATGTTTGTTTGTGAATTTCATTAGATTAAATTATTAGGTTCATATGTTTGGAATATTAATGAATGACCTTTCGTAAGAAAGTATTAATGTTTCCTTCAATGAATCGGATTTTTTATTTAATGTTTGATTTCATTAGTTTAAGTTTCTGATTTATATGCTTGAGATATAAATGAATAGTCTCTTGTAAGAGAGCTTTAACATTTCATGCAATCAATCAGAATTAGGTTTAAATGCTTTAAATTCATTAGTTTAAATAGTTTTTTGATTAATATGATTAGAAATATTAATGAACAGTCTCGTGTAAGGGAGCCTTAATATTTCTTACACTTATCACAATGTCTTTAGATTTCATTTTGATTAAATAACTAAATAGGTGTTGGAGATCCTAATGAATAACCTCCTGTAAGGGAGCTTTGGCATTTCTTCACCTATCTTAGTTTAGTTTGTCTCTAAGTCCATATATATTGGAGGATCCTCGAAGTTTACTTACCCAGATTGATAGTAAATGAAACTCTAATTTGCATCCACATTTTAGACCAAACAACGTTGTATAACTCTTGAAGAGGCTGAAAGGGTTTTGAATGATTGTCATTCTAGAGAATGTGGTGGTCATATGTCTGGGTTTGCCACAACCTAAAATATATTGTACACTAGTTATTTTTGGTCGCCTTTATTTAAAGATTGTATTATCACGGTTCGAAAATGCCACAATTGCCAGATTTTTTATCGAAATATGTGTGCAACTCCAGCTCCTCTTCACCCAATCATTTTTGCTGGTCCTTTTGCAAATGGGGCATCGATTTCATTACATTTAACCCTCACTCAGTCGAGGGGCATGGGTATATTATTCTCGTCATTGATTACTTTACCAAATGGGCCAAGGCGATGCCTACGTTCGCAGCTGATGGAAAAACTACAGCTATTTTCATATTCAATCATTTGATTGCTCGGTTCAGTGTCCCTCAAGCTATTGTTACGGACCATGGGAGCCATTTTCGAAATATTATGATGACTGAACTTTCTGATCAACTTGGCTTACGCCATGATAATTCTACACCATATTACCCACAGGCCAATGGTCAAGTTGAGGTCGTCAACAAGGTTTTAACCACCATGATTAAACGAATTGTTATAACTCATAAATATAATTGGCATACCATGATTTCTTCGACATTATGGGCATACCGTACCTCTGCAAAAACTGCTATAGGGTTCACTCCTTTTCAACTTCTTTATGGTTTAGAAGTTCTTTTACCCATTGAATGTGAAATATCATCACTCAAATTAGCCATTGAGTTGTTACCAACTACCTCTGAAGAGGAGAAACGCTTTCTATACCTAGCGCAATTATATGAGACTCATCACACCACTGCATTAGCTGTCGAAGCTCAGAAAAAATGTGTTAAATCTCAGTGTGATCAAAGTGTTAACCCTCACATTTATTCATAAGGTGACCTAGTTTTAGTATACGATCAAGCTAATGATAAGCTAGGCACTGGTAAATTTGAACTGATGTGGCATGGTCCCTATATTGTGAAGCGTGTGCTTGAAAAGGGAGCCTATGAATTAATTTATTATGACGGCATCTCTTTAGATAAACCCAGAAATGGTACTATCTCAAGAGATATTATGCATGAATTTTTGTGTGAAGATCTCCCTTGTACATTAGTTACATTTTATAACAGTGTGCCTTAGATTAGACAAGTGTGCCTTAGGATTAGTTATTTTTTATTTACAACTGTTACTACTTTTACTACTTATCTTGATTACTCTTGATATTGCAGATGTCGAAATCCCTTCAAACTTACATTGGTTTTGTTGACAGCGCCTGTAGTAGTACACAGAACATCTCTTCCACGACTTGGGTTATCTATTCACCCACCAATGATTTAGTCTCTATTCATGGGATATTTTGTTCAAAAAACGAACAATATTGCAGAATATAGCGTGGTCATTTAGTTATTATCTGATGCCATTGGTATTTGACGTTTGCTCGTTAGGTTAGATTCACAACACATTTTATTACATTTAAATAGAGTTTATGCTATCTGAAATCCAGCTTTGTTAAGATTATTTTTGAAGGTTCGTATCTTGGAAAGACAAATTGATTATATATAATATCAACACATTTCAAGAAATTTAAACACATTGGCTGATGTATTTGCTAATCGAGTTTTAAATAGACATTTGCAACATTAAAAAATCAAAACAAAACAATATTCAATAAATTTTGAACAAGACACTCAAAGAACAAAGGTAGTAATATCATTAGGTTAAATAAGTTTGTGTCAAAAAATATTACATCGTCCGTGATCATAGGTTCAAACACCTTATGATCTAAAAGATATTGATACAAAAAACAAAATGTCAATCTACATTGACCATCATCTATCCATGATGATGATCATGATAGAAAACTATGGCCACTGTGTTAATATTGGACACTAGGTCCAAACTCCATGTTGTGATGCTCAAATAAAGATGCCAATATTTTTATTGGATTCCTCTTTCGGAGAGGTGCAAGATCGATCTAAAGATAATCTTGATTCGATGAGCAGAACATTTATTTTGAATTTATTCAAAATATGTGCAGGTCGGCCTGAAATGAAATGTAGGCTTGAAGCCCCAGCAGTTGTGTCACACACCCTCACTGATGCCATATAAATAGTTGGAGGTCATTTTCACTCATCATCATCACACATTCTCTCTCCTCATCTGATTGGTTCGATCACCTTTTGGAGTCTCTTCTTCTCCACACGTGGGAAACGCAGCAAAAGGAATTTATGTTTTCGACCTAGGTTTTCAGCATTGAGTTGACCAGCATTGACTTTGGTCAACGCATGGTCAAATTGACCCCAATCTTGGTCAAAATTCTTAATTCTGCAGTCTGCGTTTATTGGCACAGAAATCAAGGATGACCATTGACTTTGACCGGGTTGCGTTGAGTTTTTGTTGTTGTTGTTTTGCATTGACCGATGACTGTGACAGTTTTGACTTTGGGTTGACTGATATTGTTGTCCAAGAGGGTTGTGTGACACTTCTGGTTGGCTGACCGTATTGAGACTTTTCTAATTGAAGCATCATGTTGACCGTCGTAACGCACCACACACATATATTTTTTTGATCAAGTTAAGTATAATTTTTGGCTTGTCTCCTGTCAATCTACTGGTATGTTCTATCAGCATTTTATTTTCTTATTTATGTGTTTGTTGTTTGATATTGGGGATAAAATTAAAGTTGCATCTAGCATAGAACATCTACAAAATTTACATGGTATTAGAGCTAAGGTGAAGGAAAAGCCCAAGTTTGTAGCAATCACCAAAGAAGAGCATGGGTACCTCAAACTATAATGGCTTTAAAGCTAATGACAAATTGACTGGGAAGGAAAACTTCCATGCCTTGAAGATGACATTGGATCTTATGTTGGAAGAACAAGATGTCATGGACTATGTGCGTGGTAAAATCCAAGAGCCTACATCCACTGCACTTGTTGCCACCAAGTCAAAATATAAGAAGGGGGAAATCAAAGCAAAGTTGATGATCCAGGATTCAATTCACAAGTGTCTAGTAGCCTACATATCTGAGCTACACACATCCAAGGAGATGTATGATAAGTTGGTCAACATGTTCAAGGCCAACAATGAAAATCAAGTTCTTTTCTTCATGAACCAACTGAAGAATATGAAGAAAGGCAGGGATGAATCTATTCAATCATATTTTCTAAAGTTGATTGAAATCAGAAATAATCTTTTGTCTATTGGGGAGATAATCGCTGATCGAGAAATGGTTCTCACCGCACTTGGAGATCTCTCATCCGAATGGAATGTATTCAATACTACCATTCTCAATAACACTGTGATACCTAATTTTGACGAAGTACTATCGAGATGCGTACAAGAAAATACAAGGATTAAGGAATATGAAAATGAAGGAAATGTTGCCTTCACTACTCGTGCTAAGAAGAAGGACAATGGTGGTCCGAGGAACAAAGGAAGAGTAGGGGTCCAAGAAAAGAAAGGAAGATGTTACACATGTAATGAGACTAACCACTATGCTAGAGAATTCCCTAATATAAGGGATTATCCCAAGGATGACGATAACAACAACAATCGGAGGAATGGCAATCAAAGGAACAACAGGCTCAAAGGGAAGAGGAAGGCTCCCTCTGGTGGAAATGGGAAACCTTTCAAAAGGTCGAGAAATTCCAGGTATGAGGAATCTAATGTTGTTGATGACAAAATAAATGAATTCATTTGTCGAGAAATTCCAGGTATGAGGAATCTAATGTTGTTGATGACAAAAGAAATGAATTCATTCTTGTATCTTCCCTCTCTGCTACATCTCCACCCGACACTATGGATGTCTGGTTGATAGATAGTGGTGCCTCAAGGCACATCATTGGGTTCAAGGAAGCACTTTATGATATGGTGGAGTAGGATTTTAATCTGAAAATTATCCTTGGAGATAATTCCACATATCCCATGAAAGGGACAGGGACTGTGACCCTCCACTTGTCTCAAGGTCAAGTCCTCTGCTTGCAAGATGTACTATATGTACCTGATTTGAAGAAGAACCTTGTGTCTATTTAGGCCATGGAAGACAAAGGTTTAAATGTGGCATTCATTTATGGGAAGGTGTGCATCTAGAATAAAAGTTTCAAGGAAGCTATCACGATTGGGTTTAGAGTTGATACACTCTACCAAGTTGGAGGAAGTCCACTGGGAGTGATGACATGTGATAATATCTGACAGACCGACAATGGCACTGAATATGAGACGAACGAGTTTAATAAATTTTGCAGAGAAGTTGGCATCAAGAGGGATACCACAACCATATATACTCTTGAGAAAAATGGCGTTGCTGAAAGAAAGAAAAGGACCATTGTGGAAGCTACCTGTGCCATGTTATGTGACTAAGGTCTTCCAAAGTTTCTATGGGGAGAAGCTGTGAACACTTCCGTGTACATACTAAACCAATGCCTGCATTCCGCTCTGGACTCCAGAACTCATGAAGAGGTTTTCTCTGGTAATAAACCTGACGTCTCACATTTTAGATTTTTTGGATGTCCTGTTTATTTTCATGTGCCGAAGGAGAAGAGGAGCAAGTTGGATGCTTCTGGAAAGAAGAGAATGTTTGTGGGCTATAGCGAAACTTCGAAGGCCTATGGATTCTATGCTCCTGGTCAAAGGGAAGCGGAGATATGCCACGATGTTACCTTTGACGAAGATGCTTCCCTGCAGAAAGTATTCAATCATCCGAGATCTGAGGAATATCATGAAGCAAGGCCTGGAAATCAAGAAGAACTGAAGGATGAGACAATGTCCGATGTTGAAGGACCGATGGACCCTATTGATCCACCACCTTCAATGAGGTAAAGACCATCATGGCTCAGGGACACTCTCGAGGATGCCAAGAGGCATATGGCCCCAAGGGGGACATTCCGTGAAATCAATAAGTCAAATAGATACCAAGGGTATCTAGCGGCCATGAGTATAATTGTACAATCTGAGCCTGGATCTTTTGAGGAAGTCATAAAGCATCAAGTCTGGAAGGATTCTATGCATGAAGAATATGAGTCAATTATGAAGAATGATGTCTAGGATGTAAATCCAAGACCAAAGGAAAAATCAGTTGTCACCTCAAAATGGCTCTTTAATATCAAGCATGGATCTGATGGTAGTGTTGAAAAATTCAAGGAAAGATTTGTTTCCCGTGGCTTCTCTCAAAAGGAAGGTGTATACTATGATGATATGTTTTCACCTGTGGCTCAATATACCACCATTCAATCTATCATAGCTCTTGCTACGATGCAAGGATGGAATCTTCATCAGATGGATGTGAAGACCGCATTTCTGCATGGTGCGATAAAAGAAGAGGTGTATGTGGAGAAACCTCTGGGGTTCTAAGTCCAGGATCGAGACACCCATGTTTGCAGGTTGAAGAAATCCCTCTATAGGTTGAAGCAAGCACCCAGATCTTGGTACGAGAGGATAGATAGCTACCTGATGAAGTTGGGCTTCAGTCATAGTAATGTTGATCTCAACCTTTACTTCAAGATTGATAGAGAAAAACCTCACATTCTAGTGTTGTATGTGGACAACCTCTTCCTGACAGGTGTTGACCCTCTCATTCATCAGTGTAAGAGGGAGCTCGTTGCTGAGTTCGAGATGAAGGACCTAGGACTGATGCATTACTTCCTAGGCCTGGAGGTCTGGTAGAGACTTGGCGAGATTTTCCTTTCTCAAGGAAAATATATTGTGAAGCTTTTGGAAAGATTTGGAATGGTGGACTGTAAGTCTGTGTCGACACCGATGGAGCTCAACTTTAAGAAGTTGAGTGGCAGTGCTGCTGGGCCCGTGCTAGCAAATCCTACTGAGTATCGTCAACTCGTAGGGGCCCTAATGTTCTTAGTTGACACCCGTTTGGACGTATGTTTTCCAGTGAACACTTTGAGTTAACACATGGTTGATCCTCATAGCATTCATTGGATTGGTGCCAAGAAACTTTTGAGATATATCTGGGGCACAATAGACCATGGGCTGAGATACACTATTGGGAGCATGACACACCATGGATATAATGATGCTGATTGGGTTGGCAGTGTGGTGGATCGGAAGAGCACATCATGATGTTGCTTCACACGTAGGTCTACTTCGAGCAGGAAGAAGAAATCGGTAGCCTTGAGCACCGTTGAGGCCAAATACATTGCATCATGTATGACCTATTGTGAAGTCACTTGGTTGCGAAATCTCTTCAATGAATTGTTCGAGCATGTGCTATATTCCACCATTATCCTTTGTGATAACCATAAGGGGATTCGTTTTTCAGAGAATCCTGTGTTCCGCGATCGATCCAAGCATGTTGATGGTTGGTACCACTTTATCCGAGAGATGGTACAGCGAGGCCTCGTAAGGCTTGATCATATAGGAATTGATGAGCAGGTCGCGGATATTCTCACAATGCCCTTAGGGAAGGTCATGTTCTGAACCTTCCGTGAGAATATTGGAATTGTGGAACGACCCTATGTTGAGGGTCCTGTTGGACGATGAGATATTGGAGCTCTGGAGGGCTTTGGGGATAGCTTCTCGGAGCTATAAGCACTCACAGGGCTAGGCTTTCCAAACCTTGTGGTGCTTCTGCCCCACCGTTATGATGTTGAGTTGGTTCACCTCTCATTATCTATGCCCCGTATGCATCCTACCCATTGAGTCCCAGACTCATGGGAAGTACCTCTCATTTGGCCAGTGAGGTGGTAAAATCTAGAGACCAGCAGCAAAGATCGATGGACGCATCGGAGATTTCCATACTCTCTATGTCTAGGATGGCACGTGTCTAACCACTTGATCTGGGATCAAGTGTAGTGAGGTTTCAGACCTCCAACTGACTTCGGGTCAGTGTAGCTAAATTCAAGTCAGTATATGGCTATCTTGAGTCCAAGTGAGGTTTCGAACCTCCAACTGACTTCGGGTCAAGTAAACCAACTTCGGGTTGGTATGTGAATCTTTTGAGTCCTATAGAGGTTTCAGACCTCTGGGTTGAATCTGTCAGTCGGGAATGATGTATTTGTGACTGACCCTCTCTTGTCCTGAAATAAAGAAGCCAACAAAGCAAGTTATGGCGGGATGACACACAATGTTTGGATGGCACAGGTGGATGGAGTTCTCCCTAGTTGAAACCAGCTCCAAAAATAGAAGAAAAGAGGGATCAATGCCTTAGAAATAAACCACTTCGAGGGGGAAACCTCCTTTACATTACATAAATGAATAATTCTTGGATGATACAAATGAAAACACCTCCTTTATATATATAGGAGTCCATGGGGTCATAATATAATCCTAACTGGCCTAACAATAATAATTTAAGGGCATAATAATAACAATATGGGGGCTACAGTGGTACAAAAATAACAATAAGGGGGCTACACTAACAATAATAATGGACTACACTAGTAATATAGGGACCTAAAATGCCCCTCTCCTTCAAAAAATTGTTGTCCTCGACGCTTGAGTAGCTCTGGATGCTTTTGTATAAAATTTTCATCCTCCCATGTAAAATCTTCAGTGGGTAAGTTCTTCCACTTGATGAGATACTCTGAAATTGATCGATTTTTTAGCTGTCGAGTTCTTGTTTCCATGACTGCTTCAGGTTTCAATATGATTTTTCCTTCCTCATCAAGTTTTGGAAATATTGTTTGAACTGGAAGTTTGTCACCTATAACCTTCTTTAAGCATGAAACATGGAAAACTGGATGCACTCACGAAGAAGCAGGAAGCTCCAATTTGTATGCCATAGTACCAATCTTTTGCAACACCTTGTAAAGACCATATTACTTTGGCAATAATTTATTATCCTTCTTAACTTTCTTGAGGGACATTTGTTTGTATGGTTGTAGCCGTAAAAATGCCCAGTCTCCTACCTCAAAACTTCTCTCGCTGCGATGTTGATCTGCCTGTTGTTTCATTCCATTTTGCGCCAAATTTAGGTTACCCTTTAAGAGTTGGAGAACTTGTTGTTGATGCTCGATGTGATCTTCCACTGCTTGAACCTTATAATTTTCTCTTAAAGATGATGTGATGGACGGTAGATGATATTTATAAAGTGCCATAAATGGGGTCATTTTTGCTACAGTATGGAAGGTTGTGTTATACCACCATTCAACCAGATGTAACCACTTGACCCATTGTGTTTGTTTATCAAATACAAGACAACGAAGATATCCTTCTAAACATTTGTTCACTATCTCAGTTTGACCATCAGATTGAGGATGATAAGATGAGCTACAAGCCAGTTGAGTACCCAAACAAGAAAATAATTTCGTCCAAAAATTTCCAACAAAAATGGGATCTTTGTCTCTTACAATAATCTTTGGGTTTCCATGTATCTTTTGAATTGTTTCCGTAAATGCAGTAGCAATTGTACTTGATTTAAATGGATGAGATAATGCACAAAAGTGTTCATGATTGGTAAGTATATCAACTACCACCATGATGACACTCTTTCCTTCAGACTTAGGTAAACCTGTGATAAAATCCATTGAAATCTCCTCCCAACGTTGACTTGGAATGGATAAAGGTTGTAGAAGACTCATGGTCTTAATTGTCTCAACTTCATTTTGCCGGCAAACCAAACATTCCGCCACAAACTTTTGAATATCAGTTTTAAGGCCATCCTAAAAAAATATTTTCTTCACCCTGTGGTAAGTTTTTAAAAATCCCACGTGTCCTCCTAAAGGAGAAGTGTGCAATTCCAAAAGAATCTTTTGTTTTAGTTGGGAATTCTTACAAAGATATAAGCGATCTTTGTACCATAAGGAATCATTTTCCCAACTAAATGTATCAGATGTACTATGATCTTGCTGTGACTTTTGAATGAGTGTCCATACTTCTTCATCCTTCTTCTATTCATCCCTTGCTTCGGTTATCCAATCTGGTTTGATAATAAAAATGGAACAGAGCAATGCTTCCACCTCTTCATCCTTTCTTAAGAGTGCATCTGCAACAACATTTAGCTTCCCTTTTTTGTAGATGATTTCAAAGTCATAACCCAACATCTTTGTGACCCATTTTTGTTGCTCTTCTACAGATAGTCTTTGTTCCAAAAAGTGTTTAAGATTATCATGATCATTTTTTACCTTGAGGTGTCTTCCCATTAGGTAAGGCCGCCATTTCTTTAGTGCATGTAGTATTGCCAACATTTCCTTCTCATAAATATCTTTATGTAAATACTTTCCTTTGATTGGATGACTTTCAAAAGCAATGGGTCTTCCTTCTTGCATTAAAACAACACCAATTCCATTTCCTGAGGCATCACATTCAACAATAAAGGTTTTTGTGAAGTCCGGCATAGCTAAGACTAGTGCTAGGCACAATTCCTCTTTAATATGTTCAAAGGCCTTAGTTTCTCTTTGTATCCTCATAATGTGTTATCATTTCCTCTATAAAAATTGACCAAGTGACAATAGTTTTACGAGAGAAAAGCCATCGATACCATACAAATGTATTTTGTTCTAAATATAAAGTTGCAATGCATACCTTTTGTATATTTTTCACATTATTGAGATCAAAATATTTCTCCATCTGTAGTATCCATGTTACGGTATCCTTGCCATCAAACTTCCTCATATCGATCTTTGGAATATGGTGGGTCTTCCATCCAACATTTGAGTTTATGAAATCACGATTAACATTTATTTTGTTCTCATCATGAGTTTCCTCTACTATCTTTTCACCCTTAGGAATCATTTCTTGTATCAACTTTGTCAAACCTTCCTTCAAACCTTCCAAGTATGTTTTTAGATCATTCTTCATGTCTTCCATGTTGTTTTCAATTTTTCTTCGATCTTAGCTTCCATGTCTTCCATGCCATTATTCAAACCATCCATCTTACATTCCACGCCTTTCTTCAAACCATCCATATTAGCTTCGATTCCATTCTTCAAACCATCCATCTTAGCTTCCACACTTTTCTTCAAAACTTCCATTTCATTTTTTGTTTCTCTTTGCGAGAGTGAATTTGGTGCACTTGCTCTTGTATTTTTTATATATCATGTTGCACTTATTCATCTTCATGAGTCATAGTAGAGTATTCTGAGGGCTTAGTGGGTGTTGAATTATTTTTAGGGGGCATTTTAGAACCCAATACTGATATCAATGCTTCAATATGCCCTTGGAATCACTTCAAACTGATTTATCAAACAAGACTTATGAAATTTGGAAAAAAATATGCACCTTTTTCTTGCTTTTGAGGAGCTCATGAATGGAGACAAATGTTTTCAATGAATGGTAACAAATGGGAGATATTTTTCTTGCTTTTGAGGAGCTCACTAAAAAGGCGCGATATTTTAGGGATGGTCAACACGAATGGAGACAAATGTTTGCAATGAATGGTAAATTGAACTTTCTCTTGAACGCATAACGACACTGTAAATGGCTTGGCATCATCTGACGTAAAGATAATACCCCGAAACTGACTGAAGAATTTCAATGTGGTTTGATTAACTGTAAGACAAAGGATTTCCCAACCCAAGTACAAGTGTAACAAAGTGTCGTGTTCAAGAGAGACATGTTTCTTTCTAAAACAAGGACGAAAAATGGATTCTTTTTCTCTCTTTTTTCCCCACCATTACTAGCAAGTACCTCTTTATTTTTTTGTCCTCAACGCTTGATTATTTCTGGATTCTTCTGCATAAAATTATCATCCTCCCATGTGGAATATTCAGCGGGTAAGTTATTCCACTTGTTGAGATACTCTGAAATTGATCGATTTCATAGTTGACTAGTTCTTGTTTTTTTTACTGCTTCAGAACTTCTTTCACTGTGATGTTGATCTTCCTGTTGTTTCATTTGATTTTGCACCAAATTTAGGTTATCCTTTGAGAGTTGGAGAAATTTTTGTTGATGCTCGATGTGATCTTCCACTAATTTATCATCCATATTAGCTTTCATTTGATGCCTCAAACCATCCAACTTACCCTCCATTTTTACTTTTAAACCATCTATTTCATCTTTGATTTCTCTTTGTAATATCAAAATTTGTTGCACTTGGTACTGTAATTTTGATATATCATACTGTAATTCTTCCTCTTCATGCGTCATAGTATAACTTTCTGAGGGCTTAATGGGTGTTGAATTCTTTTTAGGGGGAATTTTAGAACCCAATACTGATATCTATGCTTCAATATGCCCTTGGAATCACTTCAAATTGATTTTTCAAACAAGACTTATGCAATTTGAAAGAAAAAAAATACACACATTTTTCTTGTTTTTAAGGAGCTCGATATTGAAACTAAATTATCTATGTGATTTCGGATCTTCAATATCTGAAATTTGGTCATGTAGTAGCCCTTTCAATCTTCTTTCGAATGCCACAGGTCTAACCTGATTTGGATTCTTCAAGAAAAAATTATGCCCAATCTCCCACAATGTCCTAATTACGGATTGGTTCAGTAGAGCGAACTTGTACGACGTGCCACGTGTCATTGTTTCCTCCTTCGGCTCTAAAATTGATATACAAGAAACTAGAGTCCGTGTGATTTCAAAAAATTTTTACAGAATTCCAATCTGATGCTGAGAGAGAGAGTTATGACGATTTTCCCAAGGTCACCTCTTTTAGATGAAATTCGGGAGCCTGAAAAAAACCCTAACTTCCACAGATCATATCTCCGAAAATATTTCGAACCAAGGTCTGAAATTTTTTCACAAAGTTCCTCAGGATTTCTTCAGAATGGGTTTTTTTTTAGTGTCTGAACTCTCGTAGAAAAAAAATTACAGAGAAAATTCCACAATGACCTGTTTAAAGCAGTGAAACCCTAGAATCCAAAGCTCTGATACCAAATGTTATCAAACCAGCTCCAAAAATAGAAGAAAAAAGAGATCAATTCCTTAGAAATAAGCCACTTCGAGGGGGAAACCTCCTTTACATTACATAAATGAACAATTATTGGATTATACAAATGAAAAAACCTCCTTTCTATATATAGGAGTCCATGGCGTCACAATATAATCCTAGCCGACCTAACAATAATAATTTAAGGACACAATAATAACAATATGGGGGCTATAGGGGTACAAAAATAACAATAAAGGGCTACACTAACAATAATAAGGGACTACAATAGTAATATAGAGACCTAACATTATTTGTTTAGATGTATGTCCATTTATTTTACCTTCTCCTTGTACACTTTTTTGGAAATTCCTACTGGCATGTTTCGGATATCAACTCGTTAATCCTTTGGGATTTTCATAATCTTCCTAAAAAAGTAATAAATTATTTTATATTAATATATGAAAACTAAATATAACAAAGGCGATATTTTGAATACTTTGTAATGATATATGCATATAATTTTAGAAAAAAATAATAATTAGGGATATTAATTTTTGAATGTTTTTTTTTGTATATTTTTGTTATTTTAAGTCTAACAGGTCGCATAGAACATTGCTCTGGAAATGCTTCCTGTAGTTTAAATACAACTTGTTTCTTGGAATCATTGGATTGATTTCTATATTGTAAGTAGAAAGTATATCTATACATTCATTCCACTATATCACTCATAGTTTTGTAAAAAAAATTCCCCTTTCATTAACCTCCAACACCACTCGAGATGAGCTAAGGACCAATTCATCGTCATTTGCATGTTCTACAAAAAAAAAAAATATATTCTTAGAACAACATTATTTTCCTTCATTGTTGGTCCCTGTAGAACATTAAACATATGTGAATTAATATATTGTTTGAATCACGTTATCTAATATTTTCAAGTATATTATTAATGGAAATTCAAAAAAAAATCATATTAAATAGTAGTATTTTTTCATTCACCTGATTCATCGTTCTGCAATTTTCTATTAGGGTTTTACGCTCTTTTGCACTTATATTCAGAAAGAATATTACCAAGATTCCTCATTTTGTGACTTTTCATAGCACACACTAACCAATACATATTACTTAAACTTACATATAGTTCAAACATATTAATTCTGTAAAAAAATTATAAAGAACTTACTTTTTTTACTTTTTTGAATGTGTTATCAATGTGTCGATCAATATTTTTGTTACTTGACAACTTCTGATCCGGATTTATGTAGGAATGCAACAAAATACAGAAATAGACATAAACACAGAGATGCAGCGGAAATAATACTTCATTTCATTAATATCAAATAACAGAAATATGCTTACAAACAATGAAAATAAACTACCTAGGGCTTTGCTAGCTTATCTCTAAGAAGCGATGTGGCGGTTATAGGCCTCTAAACTACATTACAATGAGGTTTTAAGGCCTATTTATTGTTGAGAAACAATGGAAAACCTTAAACATCCAAAAACCTAACCCTAGGAGATGAAGCGCCAAAACTATGGGCACCGTTTGGGTAAATTGGTACATCAACTTCCCGAGGACGTAACTTTGGCATATGATATTCGTTTTAAACGCTCAATACCTCATTAGAAATATCTATCCGAGGACTACAAATTTTGATGTGAGCAACATCAAAAAAAAAAAATTCCATGTTGCTCTTAATTTTCCCAAAAAACGTTGTTTAGGGCCAAAAAACGGCTCCGGAAGTTCAAGACCCGAAAAAACTGCTAAAAATAGTAAGTTGTGCTAAAATTAAAAAACTGAAAGAAACAATGGTGGGGGTCAAAATGGAATAGGTGGGTGGCCACCAATATCCACTTGGATCAATCCTCCCCCCTCAAGAAGCAATGATCCCCATTGCGTTGAGTTCCTCCATGAGATGAGGCAAATTCTGCTGAAATTGGTAATGGATTTGTCAAAGATGTCGTGGACCTGCTGGCGGACATGTTGGATGCGTTCAATAAATTTGGTTGCCTTATCAGACTTAGATAGTACATGTGTGGATTTTGTTTGTGTGGTTACATGAGGTATGGCAACATCAGGCGGCGGCGCGCCTGGGGTCAGATCAATGGAGTGCTCGACCTGACAATGTAGAGGAACCTCTATGGGTAAGGAGAAAATGTCCTCGTCTTCCTCCACAACTTTGTCCATATGTTGCTGCCCTACAAGGGAGCCTTGTTTCGAGGTTGTGGCCACAATATTCTTCTTTCCCTGTGGGAAAATTGTAATGAACATAAATTTCTTGGTTTGGGAAAAAATCTTACTGCGTTGTTTTGTAGTAGTCAAAGAGATGGCAGGAGGCAATACTACCTCTGGTATCCTGTACAATTTATTTCCCAAAATAATAACAACAGAACGAGGCATATACTCATACACAGCATGTAGCTTCCACAAATATGGATGGCCCAATAATACATCAAACACATCAAGAGGAGCAACATCACACAGTACCTCATCCGTGAATGGCTTGATGTTGTACGGAAGGTGGCACTGCTGGTGGACATGAAGATCTCTTCCTTGGTGAAGCCACCCAATGGTATATCGCTGCAGGTGTGCTATGGTCAGTAAGCCGAGCTGGTTCACGACCTCTGCAGAAATGAGTTTCTTTTGGCTTCTGCTATCGACAAGGAATTGTAGTGGAGAACCCTTCACCCACATCTGTGAATGGAAGAGGCGCTCCCCCTCCTCTGGATCCTCGGGATCCTCCCTCTAGAGCTTGGTGGTGGCAAAAATGGCACTGGGATCCACATCAATGATCTGCTTCCCTTTGTCACTTCCCTTGTCTGGTTCTGACTTAGGATTATAACATGCATCTGATTCGGGTGCCTTCAGTTCGACCACCAGCAACTGTTTGGCCTGACACTCATTTGTTCTATGAGTGGGGTTGTTATGAAATTCACACCACTTCCCTGTGTCCTTATTTGGATTTGTGGTGTTTTTTTGAGTCGCCCCGCTTTGTCTTTGCCCCTTTTTCTGCGGTTCGAGGGCATCTTTCCCTTCCTTTGGATTTTTGGATCCAAAGTCTCGCTTCTTCTGCTTAAATTTCTGCTCATTCTTGGCAGAATAGCGATATGTCGTGACAAGCGAGGTAATTCGAGGAACTCCATTTCCTCCTGAATGTATCTGTGCAAACAACTGCTGTACTTGAGCACCAAATTTATCTCTAAATATTTAATACCCAACTTTGTGCGCAAGGTATGGAACAAATTCATCATTTCATGCACATCTTGATCCCTTTGTTGTCGCGCGTGGTCCATTGGATGTACTTGTCCTCATAGCTCCCCATAGGGTAATATTTTTCCTTGATGTCGTCTTGGAACAAATTCCAAGTGGGTGCAGCCGAGAATAAAGAGGGTTCCCTCTCATCCTTCTGCTCACAGTAGGTTTCCCACCAATATTTAACATGCGAGGCAACTTTGAGGAGTGCAAAAATAATCTTTTCTCGATCGAAGAAATCATGGACCAAGAAATACCCTTCTAGCAAGTTCAACCATCTATCTACGACGTTTGCATCTATATGGCCTTCAAATACATGAATGTCAAATTTTACCTGTACCTTGAAAGGAGAGGCGCCTCTAGAGTCATTGTTGGATGTAGATGCATCGCCGATGGGTAGTCGTTGAATGATCTAGGACAATTTATGCATCATCGCGTTCCTTTGTTTCTCGAGGGCCTCCTCTAGCAATAATTTGATAGGATCTCCTGCTCCCTCATCTTTCTTTTCTTCTGCCATGGGAGGTCGTTGGGGTTTTTGAGGTTGGTCTTGCTAGGGTTGAACCAAATCGAGCCCTAACTCCTTATACCCTGACCTCACTGGGGACATGCAAAGAAACACAGAGAAAGAGCAGACCACTCTGATACCACTGATCCAGATTTATGCAGGAACACAATAAAATACAAAAATATACATAAACACAGAGATTCAATGGAAATAATACTTCATTTCATTAATATCCAATATCATAAATACGCTTACAGACATAGTGAAAATAAACTAGCTAGGGCACTGGTAGCTTATCTCTAAGAAGAGATGTGGCAGCTACAGGACTTTGAACTGCGTTACAATGAGGCTCGAAGTCTTATTTATTGTTGAGAAACAATGGAAAACCCTAAACATCCAAAAACATAACCCTAGGAGATGAAGTGCCAAAACTATGGGCCTTGTTTGGGTAAATTGGTACATCAACTTCCCGGGGATGTAACTTTGGCATATGATCTCTCTTTTATGCACTCAATACCTCGTTAGAAAGATCTATCCAAGGACTACAACTTTTGACATGAGCAACATCAAAGGAACTTCCATGTTTCTCCTGGTTTTCCCAAAAAAACGTCGTTTAGGGACTCAAAACGACTCCAGAAGTTTAAGACTCGAGAAACTGCTAAAAATAGTAAATTGTGGTGAAACTGAAAAACTGAAAGAACCAATGGTGGGGGTTCAAATGGAATAGGTGGGTGGCCACCAATATCCACCTGGATCAAATTCTCAGACATTTTTTATCAATATACAACCTATACCATTCAATACATAATCCATTAAATATATTTTATAAATAAATCACATAATTTTCAACGAGAAAGAGGTCTGGTAACTGGTGAGCTTATATGCATAAACGCAACAGTGAGTTTAATTTTTAAGCACCAATAGTGAAATAAATTATGATGGTGTGATATTTAACTATAAAAGCACCTCCACCCACGCAGTGGTGGCTTGTTGGTGATTGAGTGTTATGTAAGGCATTCATTTGTAAAGGTCACCGGTTCAAATTGACGCATAAGCCTGTGAAAATTGTTGTGTATTTTTGGCGGGGAATGATGTCGGCCAGGGGGGTTTTCATTGGCACCAGCGCGATGTGATCTTGGGTGGAAACTATGATTGTATGGTACTCGTTACCGGTTACCCTCCTAACACCCAAAAAAAAACTATAAAAGCACCTCCATCACAGTAAAAAACATAAAAATAAAAAAATAAACGCAAGTTTTTTGGACTTAACGAATTATTTGGCTGAGGCGCACTGATGCGTTACATTACACAGGGTGCACCGATAAACAAAATCCATTTGTTTTAAAAACATACATAGCCAACAAGGTTTGGATCTAATTCAATAAGTGGTCCCCCTGCTTTACATGTCAAACGCCTTATATATAGTAACACAAATCCATTAAATCTAAAATTCCTAAAATGAAAAGCCCTAATTGTGAAGTGGTAGAGGGAGTTAAACCCTAAGGTGAAATTTCACAATCACTTAAGCAAGAAGAAGCAAGGCTTTAAGGTATGTATTGAATTTTTTTGTTTTTTCCGAATTTTAATCAAATCTAAATAGGAACAAAGATTGTATTTTTTTTAGTGAGTTTAATTGTTAAGCACCAATAGTGAAATTCATTTTTTATTAAATAAATTTAAATTATGATGGTGTGATATTTAACTATAAAAGCACCTCCACCCACGCAGTGGCGGCTTGTTGGTGATTGAGTGTTATGTAAGGCATTCATTTGTAAAGGTCACCGGTTCAAACCCCGTGGGGAGCCCATCAGGCATAAACCTGTGAAAATTGTTGTGTATTGTTGGCGGGGAATGATGTCGGCCAGGGGGGTTTTCATTGGCAGCAGCGTGATGTGATCTTGGGTGGCAACTATGATTGTATGGTACTCGTTACTGGTTACCCTCCTAACACCCAAAAAAAAAAACTATAAAAGCACCTCCATCACAGTAAAAAACATAAAAATAAAAAAATAAACGCAAGTTTTTTGGACTTAACGAGTTATTTGGCTGAGGCGCACTGATGCGTTACATTACACAGGGTGCACCGATAAACAAAATCCATTTGTTTTAAAAACATACATAGCCAACAAGGTTTGGATCTAATTCAATAAGTGGTCCCCCTGCTTTACATGTCAAACGCCTTATATATAGTAACACAAATCCATTAAATCTAAAACTCCTAAAATGAAAATCCCTAATTGTGAAGTGGTAGAGGGAGTTAAACCCTAAGGTGAAATTTCACAATCACTTAAGCAAGAAGAAGCAAGGCTTTAAGGTATGTATTGAATTTTTTTGTTTTTTCCGAATTTTAATCAAATCTAAATAGGAACAAAGATTGTATTTTTTTTTAGTAAAATCAATAGTAAAGTTTTTACTATGCATGGTTTTTATTTTTTTCTAAATATTAATCAAATCTAACAGAAATTGTAAAAAAAAATTATTAGTAAAATTTAAAATTTTTACTATCGAGGATTTTGAGTGAATCACCATACATTTCAAATTCTGATATTCTTAATAGTTTTGTTGTTCCAAAGTATTTTGTTGCTCCATAGTGCTCCCAGTATGTCTCTCTTACGAATATATCCCTTCAAATTTTTGGAAAAATAATGAATTAGTGAATAGCTTCTTACTATTTATAAGAATTTATGAAATTATATTTCGAAAAATAAATTATCACTCATTTTTAAATTTGAAAAAAATAAAATCGCGTTTTTTTTTTGGTAGTAAAAAGCACCAGTGTGTTTAAGAGTAATGTGCACCGATTAAGATAACTTATCGATGAGCTAAAAAAATTTAACACGCCGACATGATAAAGTTTCTTTTTTATTTTTGAAATCCTAGAAACCATTGTGGTTATTATTTTAACACATCGATGTGGTTATTATTTAAACGCATCGGCGCAATTAGTTTTATAAGAGCACCGATATGCTTTAAAAGTTATCTGAATTTTTATTTTCACATAAAATGGCATATTCATCTAAAATTTTCCTTTAGGATGTGTCCACATGAGTTACATTAGTTCATAGTATACATTTTTCTCTTAAAATCGCCCTATTCTTGAAAATTGGTTTGAAAACTATATTGAAATTCAGATTATGGTTATATGGTTCTCGAAATTAATTTTAGGTATGTACAAAAAAATTTATTGGTAATTTTGCTCAAATGCAAGGAGAAAATCTCATAATATGAAATGGAAAATTCCAACTCGTTCCATATTGCTCAAATTCCTTTGTGGAGTTATCCCTTTCCATCTCCAGTAAGTTCAGATTTTATTTATATTTCGATTATCTAATTGATTTTTTTTTATCCATGTCAATTTGAATAAAAATGTATCCATATTTGTAGGATCTTTTTTCATAATCGAGTTCAGATTCAGAAAATATTCCACCTATTCAAAAACGTCGGAAGCTCTTATTAGGAGCAACATACCGAAAGCAATCGGTAGATGAAAATGGGCAACTGCTTTACCCTACCATCTTCCAGCCACAATTTTGGGTCAACGATGGTATTAGTTGTTTGGTATAATGTAATTTCAACAAACCAATTGCATTATGCTTACTAATATCATTGATGTACTAATGTTCAATATTTTTTAAAATTAGGATTCTAGTGATGATAAACAACCCACCTACCATCTTCCGGTGCACCTCACTATAATGTCAAATTGAGAGAAGGTTGAATTAAGAGCAAAACTTGGAGAGGAAGCATACTAAGAATGGTTGAATAAACCACCTATTCAATTCCCACTATGTCAAGATTTACCAATTATGAATGACTACGATAATAGTAGTTCTTCATCACAAGTCGTAAATGGAAGAAATCAAATAGAGGTTGGTATGGATGATTACTTATGGGATACAGCTTCCATGGAGACAATGTTGTTAGATGCATTCCACAATGGTGAGCTAGGGGATGATGCTCATATCAATGATACCTTTTTTGAAAGCCTGAAATCTGCTTCCACCACCCCTCTCTTTGGACCTGGTGGCTAATCAAAATCTACCCGATTGGGACAATGATGTTACTGTACAACTTGAAAGCAAATTTTGGCATGCTGAATGCATGTTTTTCGACAATATTGAGGTAATTGACCATGATAAAGTCCCTTATATTTTGAGAAATATTGTCACACAATCAACATTAAAAATAGTTGATTTTATGAACATTAAATATTGGCATTGTACATTTATATTTCCCACCAACTGCAAGTTATTCAAAGATAAGGTTCTTCCGAGTGATAATGCCTTGCCCGGTAGTTGCGAAGGGGAAAAACAATTGTTGAAAATGTTTGGTGTTGAGTACATATTATATCATCCATGTTTGAATGATTGTATTCTATATAGGGGAGAATGTGCAAACAAATAGATTTGTTTGAAATGTGGGCATGACAGGTACCATAAATAAAATAAAAAAGGGTAAATCATATGGTCCTCCTCCCTTCTCGTAAGATATTGAGGCACATGCCTATAATCCCAAGGATTCAAAGGCTATTTCGTTGCAAAGAATTATCTATGTTTCAAGTATGGCAGACCTCACACAGAAGTGAGTCGGGAGTTGCATGAATCCCAACAGATTTAATAGCCATGAAACATATAGAGGATACATGGCCTGTAATATTCAAGAATGAAGTAAGAAGTCTACAACTCAACATAGCCATGGATGGCGTCAGCCCATATTCCCTCCAAAACACCAACTATTATGTTTAGCTTGTAGTAGTGATCAATAACAATACCCCCCACCCCATGGTTGTCCATGAAGAATGAACATCTTATGTTGGCTCTCATAGTCCATGGTAGAAGACAAGTGAATAATATTGATGTCTAATTACAACCATTGGTAGATGAATTGAAGGAATTATGAGAAGGGATACATGTATACGATGTATCCAGACCCATTCCAACAGAGAGGATTTTTAAATTGTATTGCATATGTGCTTACACCACACATGATTATCTAGCCTTAGGAGTTTCCTCTAGTAAATTACAAGTTTATTTTTTTTATATACGTAACAATATTGTTTCGCATATTGATTTAATTTCTTGTAATTGTTTTGGTCTCCATGATCGCTAACGTGCCCTATATATAATAATTTTGCAGGTCTTCCCCCGATCGGGGTGTACACTTGTCCGGCAGAGCGGCATAAGAGATGAACGCTGGCGGTTGCTCGTCCTTCGCACACTTACACTTCATAATGGTGCATTGGAATTATAGATCATGGTGGTACCCAATAGATCGGCCTTTAATTATGCTACAGGCAGGCCAGCCTGTGTTGTCAGGATGCGGAAGGAATGTTTCACTTAAGGTAAGTGGCTCGCCCTCCCTCCTCCATTCGTTCATGCACTGCTCTCTGTATGCAAGCGTCTGGATACAGCCGAGGAGGAAGCCGAGCAGATTTCAACCTGTCAGCCACTCAACTCAGTCGGGGTATGTATCTGGTTTACTTCTAGCATTCATGGCTATAATTGGGATTGTCTTGTCTAGGAGCGTGCATTGTAAGGCGATTGTGGTTTTGAAAATGGTCATGGGTCATGTTACTCCCTTTCTAAAGCCAGTAAAGCCATGCTTCCGAGACCCTTGCAATTTCCAAGGCCATCCTTTTCATATTATTGCAAATCAGCTAAATTATAGGTTCAAAGTAAGGCTAATTCTGTCTCGCACTCTGTGGTCGCTAGGATTGCATTCTGTGGGTAGAGTCGGGGAACCTTGGATTTGGGTAATTGTCCTGGTTCTTCACAGTGCAGGCGGTTCGGTAGGTGTTTATAGGTGGTACTATACTTCAGAGCAAAGGGACAATCTAAGTCGATTCTATATTTCGTCTTTCTGGCTTCTTCTGTACAGGGGTTTGGGCAGTGAGAATTTCCATTTAACCTCTGTGCTCACCCCTGTTCTTGTCAATGCACCTAACCTGAACATTAGTGTTGGCGCGAGGATGGCACCGTTACATTCTATCCATGCTAGGTTAGCTCAGGGTTTCACGTCTGCGAAATGGGAGATAAGGCTCTTGGTCTTTGGCACTCTGCATATTCAAAATGTTTGCATTCAATGTTTTAGTCATTTGGTTCAGTGCCCAATAGTGCCTCCCTCGTCAATTTCTTGTTTGTCAGCCCGTTGCACTGTCGATATTCACAAGATTCGTGAAAGGTGGCCCCAAGATGTAGCTTGCTCACTCTTACTATTTTCTTGCCAGTTTGTTTTCCAATACAGGCGTACAGACAATATGGGGAAGCGTCGGGCACATGCTCAGTCTGCCAAAGGGAAACAGGTCCAGTATGAACAAACCCCGAAGAAACATGGACGAAAATCAAATACAGAGCATCTTGAGAATTTGGCAGCCAACTATGTAATGGGGAATTCTGCAACTGTTCGTCAGGAAATTACAGGATGGGAACGGGACATCCACACAGACCCGGAGGATAATGAAACAGAGGCAGAAATCTTGGATTTCATCACTGATCCTGGCAACACCAGGGGTCGACTCACGCTATTTCAGCAGACCATTCACACGTATTGGATCCTAAAGAGCCTTCTAGCAAAGGCTATTCAGAGTATTAATCCCAGCCACGCTGAGCAGGAACCAACAAAGACTGAACTTCGTCTGATGGACATGATGCAGCACATGCAGGACCACTTGTAGCATATTAAGATCACACAATATCAGGCCACTGACAGAATTAGCAGAGTGGATAATCGAGTTGGTCGCATGGAGAAGCAACTCCAACAACTACAGCAAGTCGACATGCCAGGATCAACACTGAAGGCTCCAGCACCAGTCTCTTCGTCTGAAGAGTAGTTTTTTTTTCTTTGGTATGTGTTTTTATGATATTACTAGACTTATATGAACTCATTTTATTTTCCCATAATGTAGATATTTCGACAGTAGCACAGATAGCTCATGCTAGATGTAGAAGGATGAAACTTTTCCAGTTTTGGTTTGCTTTTCATGCACTGAGATGGCCAACATACCTGGTTTCCTACGGGCAGGTTGAGGCTATAGACTGATGTTTATAATTTTGTAACCTGCTTTACAATATAAATAGAAAAAGAAAGGCACTACCAAATTCACAAAAAAAAAAAAAAAAAATTGCAGGTCTTGTAACAAAAATTATCATGGATGTAAATGTTGTGGACCTTCTGTAAAGGTTAGATGGTCCAACCATCTACGAAAGCCAATGTATGATTGCTCTAGGGTATTCCTCCCAAAATAATACCCTTACAGAAGAGCAAAATCCTCTTTAAATGGTAAAACAAAGAGAACCCAAAGGCCTGCAATAATGACACCAGTTGAATGGCTTAGAGCATATGAGAGAGAGAATGAGAAGGAGATTACAGAAATTTTTTATTCAAATGGGAAGTCGATGTTCGATGATCCAAAATTCTTTGACACCTATGTTGAGAAATCGACCATTGGGATGAAAAGGAAATTTGTCTTTTATGAGCTCCCATATTGGGAGCATCTTAATATTGCCACTTACTAGATCCCGTGCATATATTAAAAATTGTTTCATCTTCTTTATGGAGGCACATATCATCGAAATAAAATTACACATTGGTTATTAGGAGATAGCTTATTTCTTCAAAAATTAAAAAGAAACATTGGTCAAGGCAAGAAAGTAGAGGAGAGATTGGTCACTCTTGGTCTTTCAGATTAGGTGATATCCCATGGATTTTAAATAAAGATGGAAAGATGATATTTCTTTGGAAAATGAAGTTATAGTGGGTGTGAGGGTGTCTTCTTTATATGGGTCTTCACTACAATGTTGCTTCATTGTGGAACAACATTTGTCGAGGTTGAAATCGAATGACCATTTGAATCTTCTAAGAGTACGTATGTCAAACTTGCATGATTTTATTATTGGTTATTATTTTTAATCCATTGGATAAAATATAATTAATTTTTGTATTTGCTTACTTTGCAGTGTCATTATCCTTTTCTCGTGCATGGGTGTGTGAACCATGAATTCCCCCAAGACGTACATTGTGCAATATATAAATTATTTGCATTTGCATGTTGGATCACATCAAAGGTGATTCATATGGCTAGCATTACATGGTGGCATCAAGAGATAGCTTAGATTGTTTATATGTTTGAGAAGGAACTGTCGATGAGTTGCATGGACTTGCAGATTCATATTATAATTCACCTAGTAGATGGTGTTGAATTAGTTGCAATGGTTTCTTGTCATTGGATGTTTTTCTTAGAGAGGTACATGAAGAAATTGAAAGGTTTTGTTCGAAAAAGGGAAAATATGAGGGTCCTATGGTAGAGGGGTACATATCATATGAGCCTTTATATTATGCCAGTGAGTACATCAAGTAGATAGACAACACGCCAGGTGCGTTGATTTGGGATGACGAAAGGGATGAAGACAAAAGAGAATGGGAGCTTCTCAAAACGAATGGAAAAAGGCGTGTGATAAAGAGTAAGTGGCTTATCACTTGTCAAATTTCTACTCATTGACTATTCACATTGAACTTCAGAATGTATATCTTGATATCATACATATTATATATGTTGGTTTGATTTCATCAGTGAATTCAGAAATTGAAGCCATCAACAAAGTCATTCTTTACAATTCGGAAGTAACTCAGTTGTGGGTCGCATTGTACGAAAAAAAGAGGAGGAAATGGGACAGTGACAAGAAAAAATTCATACGGTTGAATGGTAGAAGCGTGCCTTATCCCGACCATTTAAAAGAAAATATCTCAGTGATATGCCTCAACAGTTGGGTTGCTGACTAAGTCAGAGAGAAATATGATGCATCTAGTCGTTACTCGCGTGCTGAAGAGGATGCACTAAAAATAGGGATTGGTAGAAATAACTCGGTAATAATCTCTTTTTGTACATTTTTAACTTCATAATGCATATTTGAATTGTAACATCTATATTTTATATTTTAATTATGTTTGGAGTATTAGACACATGACACTGTGATTTTTTCACATTTATATAGGTGCATTTGTTCCATCTATATGGGCATATGGACATAATTTTCACACTGAGGATGTCGATGATGGACACATGGCACAATACTATGGAGTGGAAGTCATGTTTGACCAATCTATTTGTGCTAGCCATCGTGATCAAAATCTAATATAGGGGATGTTATGTTACATCGAAAAGATACAAGAGATCATTGAAGTGGACTTCTCTTCGTTCCAACGTGTCATTTTTAGGTGCAAGTGGTGGGACACCTTTGATCATAATAATGTAAAGGAAGATCACAATAGTGGGTTGATATCTATCAACTCTAGAAAGATGTGGCATGAGACTGGGATCCTTATTTTTTTCCCAAACACTGCAACCACATGTTTTTTTACCCAGATGTGTTGAATGGGGATTGGTGGTTCGTATTAAAACACAACCCTAGATCAAAACATTTTTTTTAGAACAACAGTGTTATGATGCCAAATGAGGAAGATAATCACAGTGATGTCAACTAAGAGCAATATGTACTTGTGTTATTTCATCATTTATATTATTATTATATGTTTTTGTTTTCTTTATTTCACTAATTATATTGTTTTTATTCGTCTTTTTGGAATTTTATATAATTGATAAGATTTAAAAACGTTTTTACACGTGGAAATGTTTTACACTTAAAAACTAAGTATTTCCAATTGTGTAATCTATAATTTAAAAATTAAAATTTTAACATATTTATTTAATTCTAAGTTTGTGATAAGTTTAATTTGGATTTCGTGGTAATTTGGTTTTCAACTTAGTTGTTTGTTAGTTTTTTGGAAATATTTAAATTATGCCCCCAATGTTGACTAAAACCTTAATTAATGAAGTAATTTAAAATTTTGACAGCAATCAACTTACGAAATAATGACAAAAACAACAAATATAGGAAGATTTGCATCCATAAAATTTTAGTGTGAATAGATTGAGTATGATTGGAGGTCATAACTTTTTTATACTAACAATTTTTAGGGTAGAAGAGTTTATTAAAAAAGAGTAAATAATACAATGGAAAATAACATTTATTCATATGTAATTGTTTTTTGAAAATGAATTTTGTTAGAATGGATATGTATAAACTATCTATAAAATAGAAAAATATTTAAGGTAATTTTACATTTATAGTTTCAACCATATTAAACTTTGTGATTTATAAAAATATCTTCGCATTTATTTATTTAAAGTAAGTTTTTTTTTGCATGTAATTTCATATATAAAATTTTGATATAAGTTCACCAATATATAGTTTATAATAAATATATACCATTTCATAAAAATAAACATGATGATGATAAACACCTAACAAACATAAACATGATCTAAAATACACATTCAAATTCACTAACATCATCTAATTATATACACCTCTAACACATATTAACATCATTAGCTATCTAATAATTTAAAAGAGCGTCATCATGGTGATCACATCTAACAATATCTCATGCTAATAGATAGCATACTAATTATATTGTTTTTTATTTGTCTTGTTAACATTTATATAATTAGTAAAATATTAAATCTAAATTTAAATTGTCAAGAGTTGAATTTAAATAAATTTAGAAAATTATTTTTATATTTTTTAAATAAATATTATTAATAATAATTTATGGATTACATTTTCTTATTTATTAATTTATATATTAGAAATTAAAAAATAATTAAAATTAAAAATACATATTAATTTAAAAATTATAATTACACATAAAATGTTTCTATGATGAATTTCGTTGAGTAGATCTAGCCAAAGAGACTTTTACATTTTCGTCCTTTAAAATCCAACATTTTATGATGACTTTGCTTGACTAGATCAAGCCAATAAGATCTTTCTATTTTCGTCTTTTTCTATTTAATTTTTTTTTACCTGTGATAAAGTCTGACCTGCCAAAAAAAAAAGTTGTCACATTTTTTGAATTTTCCAGTGTTGTAATCCGGTTGAAAATATTTTGAGATGAAATTTTGATTTGTTTTATTTAAATTAGTTTTTTTTATTGTATATCTTATACATCCAGCACTCTTAAAACACATTTTTATTGTGCACTGGTAGCCATGATTTCATTAATATTAAACTTGTGATTTCATTAAATTCCTGTCAAATTTAAAAAAAATTATACCAGAAAAACTTCAAAAAAAAACTAGCGAAATACTTTTAAAAAAAAAACCTACTCGAAAAAGAGTGGCAGGTGCCGATCCGCATTGCCCGATAGCGCTGGATCCCCACGGATCTGTTGGCCTGGCTGGTGCGACAAAGATCAACTTCAAATGTGGCTTCGAGTTCGGGTTTTAGCCATGTGGGTATCGAGGTGAGGACTTCAAAAGTCTATGAGGGTTTGGAAAAACTTGGGAGCTCCTTATTTCAGATTTTTCAGAGCTAATGGGAGCAATTTCAAGAGCATATCTCATGGCGGTAATGGAGCACAATCCTGTTGATCCTGAGCCCTAAACATAAGACTGAAAGTGCAACATAAAGGCCATTTTTTGGGAAGAAAAAGGAAGAAGCCGAACCCTGTCTCAGACTGGTTCAAGAAATCAAAGGACAGCCATGTCAGCTGGCTGAATTTGGGGCTGAGACCAGTTGGAAGTTACAATTTTTCCGTAGATGGAAAAAATTGCAAGCAGAAGATAGACCCTATGTCAAACTGGTTCAAGAATTCAAAGGCAACCATGAAAGCCCCCTGAATATGAGTCTGAGACTAGCTGGTAGGTACAGTTATTCATCTTCGTCGAGTTCCCCGTCATGGTCGCCCAACTGGATCCATACCACGACATCTCAGACAATGGATATCATAGTTGTTTGCAAAAAGGAGGGAGAACAAATACACGTCAACAGAGAGATTTGACCGAAGAGTAGGAACCAGGCCGTCAAATATCGTGTTATTGTTTAAATCTGAAAATGTGGGAGCTCTGAAGATTAGTTTTCCCTAATAAGGCCGTTGGAATTTGCAGGTCCGAGGATTGACCTAGAATTCCACTGAGCATGTCTTATCTCTACACACTTCTAGACTCGTTTCGTAGCGTGTACTTGTAGTGTTTTAAATTTGGCAGAACCTGAAGCTTGCTTTTGACAAAATAGAATTTCCCTGAATCCTGCTATTTCAAATTTCAGACCACCACAATCAAGTTACTCAAAACCAATATCAAGAGTTGGGAAATGGTAAATTAAGAATAAACAATAACAATTATGAGAATCAACACCCAAATTTACAGTTGACAGGGACCAATTCATCGACCATCTGCTTCCTAAATGAGAAGCTGACCTTAGGGGGATTAGAAAAATGACAAGGTGGGTTCGGTAAAACCAAAAGGTACTCACAATATAGTAATGTTGGAATTTCCAATCCGAGGTAAAAATTTTATGCTGTTATTCTGAAGGTCTATCACTTGCAGGTCTGGACTTACGCTGCCATTGAGAACCACAGTTCCATTCAGATGATTATTACCGAGATCCAGAGTCTGAAATGGCAGGTAAAAAATATTGGAGGGAATCTGTCCAGTCAGACTGCAATTCTCCAGCATTCTGTGAAGTAGCACAATAACATAATCTGTCATTATTTTAACCATTTTTTTTAGATATTCAATATTTCTGTGAGAATTTGAAATTCTGAAAATTTTATATGATTAGATATCATTTTTGGGATTCAACATTATTAAATATTATTTTTGAAATTCTATTGCGTTAAGTAAATCATTTATTTATGACTATTTCTATGAGAAATAATCGTAAAAAATAATCATAATTTTTTTTTTAATAATCTACTTAACACTCATTACATCACATAATACTCATAAAAATAATATTTAAATACTTACATTATTATAAACCTTAAATATTCTTAAGCAACCAAGAAATTTCAGAGAAATTAAAGGAATTGTTATTCAAGTCCCTGATAACGCTGAATCTGTTATACAGAGATTGAGGTAATCCCACTTTTAGAACAGTAACACAAAGTGTTTATCATCTACCTACATATAGTGGAGATTAGTTAGCGCGGATAAGTCTGGAATCGATTCCTCGTGCATTGCATTGAGTCTCATCTCATAAGCATACATCGATAACATAGAACATAATATAATAATTTGTATATACTAGGGATATATCAATAAAATAAAATAAAATATTTCTTCCTTGCAAAATGATGAGTAATAGAATAGAAATTTTTTTCTTCACTTTTTATTTTCTTAATCGATTTCATCTAATTTTTATCAATATATTTCTATAGACCTTAGAATAACATGTTCAAACACTATAAACCTGCCATTGTAATATATCTATGATAAATAATATTTTTTTGGCCTTATTAAGGTCATCCTAAGGTTTTTGTTAACTATTTTTACTTTAAGTCTATAGGGATCTAGGTTGTCGATAACATTGTGATCTAAAAATATTGTCTTTGCATCCATAATTACACACAAATATTTCAAAGTAGCCTACACTTCTATTTCAAAATAATCAAACACCGATGAGCAAGAAGCACTTTCCAAACATAATAATTATGACAATTACATGTCTAAATGGATTCAATTATGAGCCATTGTACTTGGATTAAGAGTAAACCAAAAGATTAGCGCCATATTGTGTATGTAAGCTTTTAAGTCATCCTAAGTATGAAAGAGAGTGTTAAATATTTAATAAATTCTTATGTTAAGTTTTCCTCATTGGTTTGAGGAAGCATGTCGATGGTTTTTATCTATCATTTAAAGGATAAATGTTATTTTTGTACCGTCGAATGCATCTACAATCGTAAACTTATTCACAAAAGGAATTTCAAATTGTAGGTATCTATTAGAAGTTGTAGTTTATTATTCTACAAATTTATATTCAAATATTGTGCACCTTGTCTATGTGGATCTTAGCCCATTAATTTGTGTTCTTCAATATATTAGTATTTTGCGTCGTTGTTGTATCTTAAGACAATGGGAATTTGATGATTGCCTAGATCCTCAGCACCATGGGAGATATTGAGGTAGTGTTTGCATTATATTTGACTTACAAATACCAATTTTGCTTGCCACCTTGAACTCAACTCGATATTTAGAAAACAAAACAAGAATCACATAAATTCATATGTAAATTCAAACTAATGGTTCTCTAAAACATTCTGCAATGCTTTTATATTTCCCCATTAACGAGAATGAGGAAGTGGGAGATCTTCTAAGATTTTGATAATTATACCGAAGTTGAAGTCATTTGTTGCTTTGGGTTTGTCCCTTCATGTGATAAAGCTATTGCATAGTGTCTTCCTTCTATAAAAAAATCTACAAAATTTGTTGCATTAGAGAATGAACTCAAGGATGAGGGGTATGTTTTAGTCCGGACTCTGTGGAGCCTTTATGGAAGGTTATGAATGCCTAAAAGAACTTGATCTAAGTGCAAATGGCATCAATAGAAAGGTCGTGGTTGAAGCTATGATAAATAATCTTGACTTTGATATGTTGAATATTGATATCAATAAAATAAAATAAAATATTTCTCCCTTGCAAAATAAGCAATAGAATAGACAATCTTCTCATTTTATTGAGGAAATTTTCTTCTTCATTTTTAATTTTCTTAATCGATTTCATCTAATTCTTATCAATATATTCCTATAGAGCTTAGAATAACATGTTCTAAAATTATAAACCTGCCATTGTAATATATCTATGATAAATAATATTTTTTTGGCCTTATTAAGGTCATCTTGAAGGTTTTTGTTAACTATTTCTACTTTAAGTCTACAGGGATCTAGGTTGTCGATAACATTGTGATCTAAAAATATTGTCTTTGCATACACAATTACACACAAATGTTTCAGAGTAGCCTACACTTCTATTTCAAAATAATCAGACACCGATGAGCAAGAAGCCCTTTCCAAACATAATAATTATGACAATTACATGTCTAAATGGATTCAATTATGAGCCATTGTACTTGGATTAAGAGTAAAACCAAAAGATTAGCTCCATATTTTGTATGTAAGCTTTTAAGTCATTCTAAGTATGAAAGAGACTATTAAATATTTAATAACTTCTTATGTTACGTTTTCCTCATTGGTTTGAGGAAGCATGTCAATGATTGTTTTTCTATCCTTTAAAGGATAAATGTTATTGTCGTACCATCAAATGCACCTACAATCGTAAACTTATTCACAAAAGGAATTTCAAGTTGTAGGTATCTATTATAAGTTGTGGTTCTTATTATACAAATTTATATTCAAATATTGTGCACCTTGTCTATGTGGATCTTAGACCATTAATTTTTGATCTTCAATATATTAGCATTTTGCGTCGTTGCTGAATATTAAGACAATGGGAATTTGATGATTGCCTCGATCGTCAACACCATGGGCGATATTGAGGAAGTGTTTGCATTATATCCGACCTGCAAATACCGATTCTGCTTGCCACCTTGAACTCAACTCGATATTTAGAAAACAAAACAAGAATCACACAAATTCATATGTAAATTCAAACCAATGGTTCTCTAGAACATTGTGCAATGCTTTTATATTTCCCCATTAACGAGGATGAGGAAGTGGGAGATCTTCTAATATTTTGATAATACCGAAGTTGAAGTCATTTGTTGATTTGGGTTTGTCCCTTCCTACGATAAAGCTATGACATAGTGTCTTCCTTCTAAAAAAAATCTACAAAATTTGTTGCATTAGAGAATGAAAAGCATGAGGGGTTTGTTGTAGTCTGGACTCCACAGAGCCTTTATGGAAGGTTATGAATGCCTGAAAGAACTTGATCTAAGTGCAAATGGTATCAATTGAACAGGGCCAAAGGCTGTGGCTAAAGCTATGATAAATAATCTTGACTTTGATCTGTTGAATATTGATGGAAACTTCATTCTGAAGAAGGGATTGGTGTTGTCAAAGATGTGTTGAGAAATAATGTCAAAGGTGTTTTTGTGCTTGGGTCTTTGGAAGATAATGATCTAAAGGGACAAGCTGATTATTTATATGGGAACACAGATGAATATGAGGATGAAAAGGAGGGTAGCATTAGTGATGATGATTTAGAGGCCAAACTTAAGGACCTGAAAATGCAGTAGCATGAATATGGATAATTTGGGAACATACATTTATTATAATTTACGATAATTTTGGGTTGTCATCCCAATAAGGCCTTTTAGTGACTCCAGGAAAGTGCCTTTCCATTTAAACTATCATAAATGAAGAATATCAAGGTCCAAGGTCTCAAGATTTCAGTGTGATTGGCTAAGTATTATTTTATAAAGAATTGTTAGTGTGATTGTGTAGCTGACAACAATCACAGTTTCAAGTTTTGTCTCTTTTATTGTGCATGTGTTGGTGTTCCAGTTAGAGTATATATGAATTTATCATCATATCTCATGATAATTTATTTGGAACTCAATGTCTTCGTTTAAATTTTTTGGCTTCATGGTTATTTAATTTAATTAAGCTTCTTTAGCAAAAGTGAAGGGTAATTTACTAACATCTGATATTTTATGCTAAAAATATATATTTGCATTCATGCGATGTTACATTTTGTTATTTGAATTTATGTGCTCCTTTACATCAACCAGATATTCATGATGTGAGAATGATAAAGCTATGTTAAAATAATAAATTCATTGAATTCTCAAAGGGGTTTGTAGAAGATATAACATTTATGAAATTAAAAAATTTCAATATATCTTTGTTTTCTCATTTAGAAAAGTTCCCCATGTTCTTGGATAAAGAAACATCAATTTTAAAGTCCTTTGCTGATGAATATGTTTGAAGGAATACAAAGGTTACATAATTTTGAAAATGTAGATGTGGTTATAAGAGACATATAACATAACATCTGAAATAACAATTTATGACCACTATTCATTCGCAGTTTGGATGAATAGTTGCAACTTTTTAGTTCATTGCAGAAGAGTTAGTGAAATATTTATTTTTATTTTAATTAATATTCACTAATTTATTAAGTTAGTGAAATATTTGTTTTATTTTAATTAATATTTAGTAATTCAGTATTGTGAAATATCAACAAATATTTGTTTATTTTAATTAAAACTCGCCATTTTTTCATTTTTATATTTAGTGATTTAGTTTCTCTATATAACATTCCCAAATCTTCTATTCCTTTGGTGTACCTTTGCACCTTTAGGGGCAATTTCTAGTTTAAATACTAATTATAATTAATAAATATATTTTTTAATGATGTTTCATTCATAATTATAATTAATAAATAAACTTTAATTTATAAAATTAAATTAATTGTAATGTTACTTTTATAATCCAATATTTTATGAACATTTTTTTTTAATTATAGTTGATTTTATAGACCAATTTATATATTTTAATTTTATTATAAACATTTGGAAATTTATATTTAATGATTATATGTTGCAATATACGTTTTGAAAATTAATTGCAAAGATTAATTAGATATTGTCTAACTCTTGTATTATAAGTATAGGTCACAACTTTTTTATTTTTACACTTGACTATGACTAGAATGGTAGTTTTGTTTAGAGGTTTGTACAATTTAATTATGTGTAAAATTGATTTTGTTTTGTAGTAACTATTTTTTAGACATGTTTTATAAACATTTTTTGGTATTTCTATATTTTTTATAGGGAGTGACTATGTTGCTCGCAACCCTTGTTTGAGTAAGAATTTAGTTAGAATTAATATGTATGAACTATCTATGCAATACAAAAAATTTATGGTTATTTTACAATTATAGTTTCAACCATATTAAACTGTGTAATTTATAAAAATATATTTGCATTTTTTTACTTAAAGTAAGTCATTTTGCATGTAATTTCATATATATAATTTTGATATAAGTTCACCAATACATAATCTATAATAAATATCATTTCATAGAAATAAACAACACGATGATAGCCATTTAACAAATATAAACATCATCTAAAATACACATTAAAATTTGCTACATCATCTAAAATACACATTAAAATTTGCTAACATCATCTAATTATATACACCTCTAACACATAATCGTCATTAGCTAGCACACAAATCTAATAATCTAAGAGGGCATCATCATCGTGTTCACATCTAACTAAATTCAAGCATCGTCTAACGTCATCACCACACACATTCTCAAATATACATCTCATGTCAAATAATTGTTATAACATACACATATATTTGCAAGCACATTAAATGAACATATCTAACATGACCTAACAATATACACATGAACACCAACATATAAATTAAGTGTTGAGATTCAACAAGATGATGATCCTAGTGAAAATTAAGCACCTACAATAGGTGGGGCCCGTAGGCTATTTTTAGGTGTATGTCTATTTTTAGAATGGTGAGCAAATTCTATTTATAGTGGGAGTCTATTTATAGATGGTTGAGGAAATTCTATTTTTAGATGCATGGGCGAAGTCTATTTATAGATCACATGTCTAAAAATAGAATGCATGTAAAATCCCAAAAGGGAGAATGCAGTAATACTGAAACACAGTATAAGAACTGCAGCAAAGTAAACAATAAATCTAAATACACGTCAGGATGCACAGAAATAGCTGAGCCATTTTATTATATAGGAGGTGCAAAATCAAGTACAACAGTGCTCAAAATATGAGACACTCAAGCCACAAGGATGGCCTAGAATGACCCTGCAATGATTCCCCAAGAGGGATTGCGTAACTGTTGAACTACTAGAAGGTAAATACGTTGTCCTTGTTGCAACTCTTGGGACTGCAACTGCCTAAAAGATAGAAAGTCAAATCTAGGCAGAATGGGAGCTCCGATGATGCTGAAAATGTAGATCAGGGCTCAATGATGGATTCCCAAGATAACCCATAAAGGGTTTCTCAGATCTGTAAGTCTAAGAAAACCACCCTCTTAAGGCCTCATATATATGCTGCTGGGAATGCAGATTTGCAGATGGATCTGATGTTATGATGGCTGCAATGATGCACAATCAAATCTATGCAAGAAGGGTTGATCCCTTCTCTAGATCCTTGGGCTAAAAGCTCAAGATCTAGCTCCTCCAATCTCCTCCACTGAAAATAGTTGTTGGATGAACAACAACTTCAGAAAACTGCACTGTAAGAGAGGGAGGCTCAATAGCCTACTGCTATATGTGTCAAATCAGCTCCTGAATGATGGAAACAATAGATCCAATGTGAGGAGATGATCCCTCACAGGATTTCCAGCTGAAATACTAGAAACTTCCTTCCTCCAATAGATCTATAGGACTAGATTTCACAATCCTTGAAGGGACTACTGCTGCATGGAGGTGAAACCCAATGGCCTGAATGCCGGATATAGATCTGCTGCTCCTGAAAGGTTGAATGTGAAGAACAAAGTGGTAGGATGAATCCTCCACCAGTTTCCTAGTTGAATGCTAGAAACAACCTCCTGAATATGGTACCAATGCCTAATAAGGAATGAAGAACAACCCTCTTCCTTAGAGAACACTCAAATAAAGAGGTGGGATTCCCGCTCGGGAACACCCTATGCTAAACAACACTGCAAACTCTGCTAAACGGCCTAAGCCTGCATAGAAATGTCCTAAGAAAAATCTAGATCTAAACAGATCAAGAAATGGATAATCCAAATCCCGCCTTCCATTGTGCCTTAGCCTTCATTATATGCATGAGCCTTCCATAGCCTAGGCCCACTCCAAAACTGTGTTGTACATGTGGACATAGTCTCCATGTTTGACTGCGTTGTGGCTTCATGTCCTCCATCATGTTCACATGGGGTGATCACCCTCTCCATCATATGTGCATTAAATGCATCACTTCCTCCACTATCTTATCATAAGTGCTTCATGATCTTCTTTGAATGCATTATGATCTCAGTTGACCTTATCAAAGATCCTCATGATTTTATATATAAGATCCATGATCTTATTTGACTGTTTCATCCTCCATAATATATCTCATAAATGAGACATGATCTCTATTAATGGAGCTGCTCCACTACTTCATGATTTTAGATCTATATCTAGAATATCCACATACACACATTAAAAGTGGATTTTATTCATCTTTGAGGTTTGTGGGTCCCTCCACCCTTTTATTTACTTAATTAATTAAGTTTATTAAGAACTCTAATATTCCAAATTTCATGTGAAAATTTGGGAATATTACAATGCATGTCGATTATTATTATCTCTTAATAATAATTAGATAATAAATAATAATCTATTCTCTTGAAGCACTTGATTTCAATTAACTGAAGTGGCAAACCAGTTAGCTGAAGGAATTTTGAGTTCTAAGGTTGGTTGGTGGGACATGCAAGTGGACTTAGTTGCAACTGAGTGATTTGAAGTTGTAACAGAGTTGGATCTGTAGTTATGTGAGTTGTAAAGTAGTTTAACTCAGTTTAGTGAGTTAAACTCAGTTGTGCTAGTTGTAACTAGTTGTAACTAAAGATACACTAGTGAGAGATCAGTGAATTAAATATTAAATTAATTCACATGGAGTGATCTAACATGCAACTGAAGATTTACTATTGTTAACTACATGCATGTCAAATCCAATGGAGACCCAGTTGAGAGATAGGTGAAAGGGACAATTTGACTATCAGTTGTGACATTAGTGGGTGCACTCATGCAACCACACACACATTGGAGATGCCAATGATAATTGCGCAGTCAAGGCAAGGCAGGATCTCATTCATTCAGGGATTGTCATCAGTAGGGATTCCGCAGTGGTGGCAGGCTATCAGGAGGCAGTAAATTGGCGCATGTGTTTGCCAATTTTTGTATGAAAGTGTGAGACAATTGTATATTGGACAGAGAGCTCTTGGATTAGAGTTTTGTATGAGGTTTTTTCATGATCCATGATATATATGTAATATATGATAGTGGGGTTTTTAGCTTTATGATTTCCCGGTAAAAACATTTGTGTTATGTGTGATTGATCTTTCTTCATGTGTTTGCAATTGGCGATTAAATTTCCACAAATATTTTAGTAGAAGGATTATGTATTTAATAGTGGCATATAATTGTTAGATCAGGAGAATCCAAGCAATACATAATTGTATTAAAATTTCTACATGGTATCAGAGCAAAGAAGATTGCAATTTTGAAGCAGTACTTGGGTTTATTGGTGGAAACAATTCGAATTTGTTGCAAGGATTTCTTGGTGCGACAGTTTAGTAAACATCGAAATGGATTTCAATGGTTTGTGGCTAGAGTATGCACTCGAGGGAAGCTTGAACTACATTGCATGGAAGGACAGTATGGAGGCAGTGCTTGAAAATAATGGCTTGAAGGAATTCATCGACAATGATGTTCCTAAGCCCACTTCAACGGATGATGCATTACTTAACGCCTGGCAAAAGAAAGTAGTGAAGATGAGAAGGATTCTGTTGGAAGGTGTACGATACCATATTGTCTCAAGCCTTCATGGGAAAGCCACTCCATTTTCTATGTGGAAAGCTTTGACGGATCTTTTCCAAAGTAGCAATGACCATAGGAAATTGTTGCTAAAGGATAAACTCAGAAAGATCAAGATGGAGAAGGGCGAAAATATTCCCAAGTATCTCACAAAGTTTGTCCAATGTCGGGATGAACTGGGGAGTGTGGGAATCACGGTTGTTGATGATGATTTGGTGAGCTTGGCTCTCTTGGTACTTCCTAAGAGTTGGCATAGTTATCAAGACTCTGTCAATGGACGAGAAAAACTGTCGGATTAGGAACGAATGTGGTCGGATCTAGTGCAGGAGGAGTTCAGGTGGAACACCAGAGATGGCTCTTCATCAAAGCATGATGATGAAGAGGATTGTGTTTTGGCTGCCAAGGTAAGGAAAGGGAAGGGGAAGAAATCCCATTCAAAATCCGAGTCTAAATCCAAGAAGCTATATTTGTCCAAGGTGAAGTTTTTTCACTGTCACGAACAAGGGCATCTCGCCACTAACTACCCACAGAAAAAGAACAAGAAGGCTATTGGAGTTGCAGCTGGTGAGGCCCTTGCCTCGCAATTTGAACTTGATTTCTCTTTGATCGCATGCTTAGTATCAAGCACAATGGGATCGGTGTGGTATCTTGATAGTGGTGCTTCCTTCCACATGACGGGAGATAAGGAGCTTTTCAATGACTTGGAGGAGAAAGATCTCCAGATGCATATAGAGATGGGCGAGGATGGACGATACAGTGCAATCAGCATTGGTACCATTACCTTTGAGAGGGAGTCAGGTAAACCATTTTTACTGAAAGATGTTATGCATGTTACAGATCTGAATAAAAACTTGGTCTCAGTCGTGATGTTGGAGGACAGAGGATATTACGCTGTTTTCAGTGATGGAAAAGCTTTCCTGTGACATAAAACAACGGGTCAAGCCAAGAGGATATGGATTCGAGTCAAGAATCTCTACAAGATGGAGGTAGAAAGTTGCGCTGCCATGATGGGAAAGGCATAAAAAGTGGTGAGTTGGGATGAGGGCGAATTATGGCACAGGCGATTGGGCCATCTTCATCATGGAGCTTTGACAGCCATGCAGCAAATATCTACTGGACTTCCAATGGGAACACTTGCTCAGTTAGATCAGTGCAAGGGTTGCACCATGGGGAAGTATGCAAAGTCCACCTTTCATGAAAAGGAGAATCGTGCTTTAGTGATCCTGGAGAGAGTTCACACAGACTTGTGTCGACCATTCTTGGTTGCTTCAATAGAAAAACACAGGTATTATGTTATTTTTGTTGATGACTTTTCTCGTAAATGTTGGATCTTCTTCATGCAAAAGAAGGATCAAACATTCTCAAAGTTCTGTGAGTTTAAGGCATTGGTTGAGAAAGATTCAGGGAAGTAAGTGAAGGCTCTACGGAGCGATAATGGTGGAGAATACATCTCGAACGAATTCAAAGACTTCTGTAGCAAAGAAGAAATTCGAAGAGAACTCATAGCGCCTCATAACCCACAACAAAATGGGGTCACGGAGAGGAAGAATAGAACAATCGTGGGTGTTGCACGAGCTATGCTGCATGATCAGGGCCTACCAATGCATTTGTGGGCAAAAGCATGCAACACTGTGATTTATGTGCAAAATCGTTGTCCTCGTAGAGTACTTGGCATGAGTACACCTGAAGAAGCTTTTACTGGTAAGAAACCAGATGTTTCTCACTTTAATATTTTTGGCTCATCTGTTTATGTGCACATGACAAAGAATTTCAGGAAGAAGTTGGAGCTTACTGTTGAAGTTGGGATCTTTGTGGGGTACACAAAAACACCCCATAATTATCGTGTGTATTTTCCAAACAATCGAATGATTGTGGTGCGACTGGATATAAAATTCAATGAGGAGAAAGCCATGAAGTTGTCGCTTGAGAGGGAGCTAGACTTACATGCAGAGGAGTAACTTTTGGTTCCCAAAGATGAGTCTCTAGATGTGGATTAGCCATAGGAAGAGGTTCATGGAGTGGAGGAGTCCACTCACGCAAAGCCAAACATTAGAACTGGAAGAAGGTGTACCACATAAGCTGAGAGGCTGAAGCTTGATGCGACACAGAATGTAGGAGTCCCTACTTCATAGCGTAGACAAAGACAGTCTCCTGACCGATTTACTAGATACATGGCTCTCATGAGCAAATGTATTGTGACTGAGCCATATTCCTTTTAGGAAGCAGTGTAGGAGCCCACATGGGTAGATGCAATGGCGGAGGAGTATGACTCCATTGTCAGAAACAGTGCTTGGGAAATTGTTCCAAGGCTGGTTGATAAATCAGTGGTAGGTTCAAGATGGATCTACAAGGTAAAGAAAGCTGCTGATGGGAGTGTTGAGAAATACAAGGCCAAATTTGTGGCCCGAGGCTTCTCACAGATCGAGGGGATTGATTATGAAGAAACCTTTGCACCTATTGCACAGTATTCTCCATAAGGACCATCCTTGCTCTCTCAGCGCAGATGGGTTAGCACATTCATCAGATGGATGTGAAGACTGTGTTCTTTAATGGGATCGTTGAGGAAGAAGTGTTCATTGAGCAGCCTGAAGGATTTGAGATCTTCGGCAGCGAGTCACATGTGTGCAGGCTCAAAAGAGCGTTGTATGGGTTGAAGCAAGCACCCTGTGCTTGGTAAACTCGGATCGACAGCTATTTCACTAGACTTGGCTTCACCAAGAGTGAGGCGGATGCAAATCTATACCAAATTGTGGTGGAGGGTAAGCTTTTAATCATTGTTCTTTATGTTGATTATTTCATAATGACTGGTGATGAGAATTTGATACACTCATGCAAGGAGGACCTTGCAAAGGAGTTTGAGATGAATGATATGGGCCTCCTTCATTATTTACTTGGATTGGAAATATGGTAGCAAGATGGTGAACTTTTTGTGTCTCAAGGAAAGTATGCAAGGGAGATACTAGGTAAGTTTCACATGGATGGTTGCAAACCCATGGATACTCCTCTTCCAGGAAATTGGAGGAAAGAGGACGCTACATCTGGAGAGGTAGTGGATGCTACTGTCTATCGACAGTTAGTGGGTCCGCTAATGTATTTAGTAAATACTAGACCGAACATATGCTATGTGGTGAACCAGCTTAGTCAAGCGATGGATAAGCCTACCAAGATCTTTTGGAAGGCAGGAAAGCATGTCCTGAGATATCTCAGGGGAGCATCTGAGTATGGCTTATGGTACAGACAAAAGGATGAGGTGAATTTTCATGGCTTCACGGATGCAGATTGGGCGGGCAGCCTAACGGATAGAAAGAGCACATCAGTTTGGGTCTTCAGTATCGGATCTACAGTTGTTTCTTGGTACAACAAGAAACAAAGATCCGTGGCACTCAGTTCAGCAGAAGCGGAATACATGGCAGCAAGTCAAGCTGCATGTGAAGCTATATGGATGAGAAAGATCCTGGTTGGTTTTTTTGGTTCTCATTTAGATCCTACAGTGATTCATTGTGATAATCAGAGTTGCATTAAACTCTCGATTAATCATGTGCTTCATGATAGATCTAAGCATATAGAAATCTGATATCATCATATCAGATATTATGTGCAGTGGAAGATCATATTGCTTCAGTACATTCCTACAAAAGATCAGGATGCAGATATTCTAACAAAGGCGCTCACCAGGAGCAAATTCGAATACCATAGAGATAGGATCGGGGTGAAGGATAATCCCTTTCTTGTTAAGAGGGAGTGTTGAGATTCAACAATATTATGATCCTAGTGAAAACTAAGCACCTACACTAGGTGGGTCCCGCATGCTATTTTTAGGTGTATGTCTATTTTTAGAATGGTGAGAAAGTTCTATTTATAGCAGGAGTCTATTTATAGATGGTTGAGAAAATTCTATTTGTAGATGAGGTTATATTTTTAGATGCATGGGTGAAGTCTATTTATAGATCACATGTATAAAAATAGAATGCATGTCGATTATTATTATCTCCTAATAATAATTAGACAATAAATAATAATCTCTTCTCTTGAAGCACTTGATTTCAGTTAACTGAAGTGGCAAACCAGTTATTTGAAGGAATTTCGAGTTCTAAGGTTGGTTGGTGGGACATGCAAGTGGACTTAGTTGTAACTAAGTGATTTGAAGTTGTAACAGAGCTGGATGTGTAGTTATGTGAGTTGTAAAGTAGTTTAACTTAGTTAAGTGAGTTAAACTTAGTTGTGCTAGTTGTAACTAGTTGTAACTAAAGATACACTAGTGAGAGATCAGTGAATTAAATATTAAATTAATTCACATGGAGTGATCTCACATGCAACTGAAGATTTGCTACTGTTAACTACATGCATGACAGATCCAGTGGAGACCCAGTTGAGAGATACAGGTGAAAGGGACAGTTTGACTATCATTTGTGACATTAGTGGGTGCACTCATGCAACCACACACACATTGGAGATGCCAATGAGGATTGTGCATTCAAGGCAAGGCATGATCTCATTCATTCAGGGATTTTCATCTGCAGGGATTGCGCAGTGGAGGCAGGTTGTTAGGAGGTAGTAAATTGGCGCATGTATTTGCCAATTTTTGTATGACAGTGTCAGACGATTGTATATTGTACTAAGAGCTCTTGGGTCAAAGTTTTGTATGATATTGTTTCATGATCCATGATATATACATAATATATGATAGTGGGGTTTTTAGCTTTATACTTTCCCGGTAAAAACATTTGTGTTATGTGTGATTGATATTTCTTCATGTGTTTGCAATTGGCGATTAAATTTCCCCAAAGATTTTAGTAGAAGGATTATGTATTCAACAGTGGCATATAATTGTTAGATCAGGAGAATCCAGGAAATACATAATTGTATTAAAATTTCTACATTAATTACATTAATATATATATATATATATATATATATATATATATATACAAGTTAAGTAACTACATCAAGTAAAATAACTTAGATAAAATATTTGATACAACAATACTGATGGCAATCTGGTCCATAGTAGAAGACAATGGATGGTAAACTACCTCAAAAGCTGAAGAATGAGGTGGAGGAGGAGGTGGTTGGCTTACTCTCTAAGGACAAACATGAGGCAATGGGTGATTATGATGTGAATGAGGAGGAGGTGGAATATTGCCACAAGGATCACCACCCTGATCATCATCTGATGGGGTAGTACTAGGTGAAGACTCTGTATTTGTTGCATGGTCATCCCTCTTCAATTCCAGTATAAACCTGGTAGCTCTGAGGATATGACGCATAAGAATCATCAAATCGCACGACAAGTTCATCTAGAGCTCTAAGAGCCTAGGATCTGCCTTGATGTCTCAAGTTGTCGCAAGGTGGAATCCCTCCTCAACCAAAATTCCAAAGAGTCAGTCACCCAACTCCATCCAGAATCTAATATCAGGCCTACGCACGAGTCGTATTCCCACGGATATATGCATCCAATTAGGACAACCCTCACCTTTTGTGGCCTCGCCCATCTCTACATCTGCATTCAGTGGGGGAAGAGGCATGTCCCCAACAAATGTGACAATGTCTAAAAAATATATAGTACACAACAATAATTAGACAATTTCATTAAAAAAATTAATAAAACAAGTTAAAGAACGTGCTAGAACAAATTTTCTTATAATCAATTAAGAAAATAAAATTAAACTATATTGATTTAAAGAAAACATTAATATTACCTCTATCATCTATTGGCTCATCATGTGTGAAAAGGATGTTGTGACACTGTCACCAATCCATATCTTCTTAAGGAAACGACACCAAGACAAACATGTGGTCGACGTCACTGGCCAGTAGCCCCAATGTGTTGGCAGAGATCCTAGTCAGATACTTCGGCTAGCCCCTCTTAGGCATCATCTCATCCCACATGTGCATCTGCAGCTCATTCATCGGCCTATGAGGGAGACAATAAAAAGTAGGCATCTTCTCTGGAAACCTCTCAAAAAATGAACAAAACAACTCTAGAGAAAAAAGGAATTCCACCCTCCCATGTATTATAGCACAACATCTATCTAAAGCTATACAAAATTTCCGCAAAAAAAATGGTAGACCATCTGATACAACGTGGCCTCTGCACCAAAGAATCAACATAAATAAAAAGAGGGCAAAAAATATGTTTCCCATCACTAGTAGAGTGTGCAATGGTACTCACTAATAGTGAGAGACACCTAACTTCATATGTACCAAAATAAGCGATCTGTAGCTATCCACTAGACACCTGAAAATATGTTGGAGAAACTATATGATCCCCATCATATATCTAAGAGTAGACAAGTTGGCTCTCTTTTGCAACACCGTGGGGGGCATTAGGGATCTAGGGAAAATCCTCCCCTCTCTCAGATAGACCAATGATGAAATAAATTTCCTCCTTAGTGGGATCATACCGCATGTGACGACCGACACGAAAATTTTGTTGTTGGACATCCCACCAATGGATCAATTGTGCCAATAACCCGGAGTGCCCCTTCAATATGTACACTCTTCATAGTACTTAAGGAGGCCTACATTCCTCAAGAGGCCTTGGGTCGATGCAGTAATAGGGAGAGGGTACAAATCCCTCTCCTTTTCTCATTCCTCACACTCTCGTACCACATGTTGTAACATTATTTGGTTTTGATAAGTTATAACATTAGAAAAATAAAAATTAGAATGTCAAGTTTGGATATGAAAAAAAAATCAAAAAATGTTATGACTTGTATAAATTTGATTATTCATATCAAGAAAATGATAGGAATAAATTGCCCTAAAAATGAAGGCAAAATCAAAAAATGTTAGGAAAAGCAATAAAAAATGTTTTCTTAGCTTCAAAAAATAAATTTTCAATGGTTGCTTGTCTAAATGTGCCAATATTTGTTAATAAATAGTTAATTGTCTTTAAATTTTGATTAAATTGCTTCATTAAGCAATTAATCTTTATTTTTAATATATCAGCACATATTTTTATACTAAGGTTCCCTAAATGACAAGAACGTTTGTCGTTTTTGTTATCATCCGAGCACTTATCAAGGGTTGATCTTTTCCCCGCCTAGATCAATGGCGGGGAAGTCTTTTCGCACCCTCCTTGCCCATTTCTCATTAACGGTCGGGTGGCAGGGTGTGAAAAGTTGTCCCCACCCCCCCCTACTCAAAATCACAAACCACTGCCTTCCCCCTCTGAAATCTGCCTTCTCCCTAATCGTGGTTTTCACTCCCGCTAATGGCCAGATGACCTTTCGCCTTGACCGTTTCTCGACACTGAATGAAGCATTGCCACCTCACATGTCCATTGCCACCATGCTCCTTACCGTTATGCCCCACTGTCCTGTTAGACCTGCTCCCCAACCGTTGATTAATCGTTTGTCGTCCAGCTCCTATACCATTAGCATTTAATCACTACAGTAATACTATCATATGGTCTCCTCAAATCCATTTCTGCAACTCTATAAAAATGTTCCCAATGTTTTGAAACATTTTTCACCTCAGATCCTCAATTTTCATTGAAGCCACCAAACATATCATCTCTTTACTTTCTTGTTTACTAAGATATCCAGATGATAAGATAGTAGATGCATCCATCCTTGTATATTTCTCTATTTTCTCAAAAGATCAGCAGCTTGCCTTCATGTATAATTACAGTCAATTTTTGGTTGATAATATGCATGAGGAACTCATGACTCATGAACTTGACAACACAAGGAATGTTTAAGTACACCTCTGTACTTATATACATGTTTTTGTTTCATCAAGGAGACTCATTGCCTATCACACTCAACAAACAAGATGAATAGGGGGTTAACCAAGCAGTCATTCATTTGACAGAGATGGTCAGGTCCATTTCAACCAAATTCACCTTCTCAGATTTCATTGACTCATTTATTCATCCAATAGAACAACTTCTCAGTAGTTAGAGTGAGCCCAGAATTGGTCAATGGATTAAAGGATCCTTCATTTAAGTGACCAAGTCAAGACTGGAGACTAGTATTTATACTAGAATTACACTGAAATTAGGGTATATGGTTGTGAGTTAGCACCGTACAAGCTGCCAAAATATATTCTAATGAGAATTTTCTCTTTGGAATATATTAGGCAGATGATTAACATGGATGACCTTCACTTTGTTTCAGGGAAAATAAAGTCACAGTTCAATATCAAGTCCAAAATTGGTTCATTCATTTGTAACACCAGATTAGCTGGTATTGAGGCAGATACCGTTTTGAAGAATATGAATTTTCAGCCAAGCTTCATCTGGTCTTATGACCCCTTCAGTATTATTTCAAATCTAAGATTTGAATTAAAAACAACTCCATATAATCATACACTAAGGCCTGAAATCAAAAAAATTATGAATCAGGAGTAGTGGACCGAAAACACATTGTAGGAAGCAGAAGAACATGTCTTGTCTACCTCCACCTTGGAGAGTCCAGTTGCTCAAAGCAAACAACAGAAAAGGAAAAGGGAAGAAACATAAACTCATATGGATCTGGTTAGGGAATTTATAGTTCAACAAAAGAAGCAGAAGACTAACTTATTAGTATCTACATAACATAATCAAAAGGAACCATAAATCATTGACTTAGGAGATCCAAAAGTGTCTAAAACAGCAGGGGGGAGTGTTCGTAATACTCCATCAACTACTTCACCTTCTCAAGAACCTCTGGAGATTATTCAAACTATGGGAACCAGTTCATCTGATGACCAGAATATATTCTCCCGTTTCTTGGAGATTAAACAGAAAAATGAAACACTTAAATCAAATGTTTATAGTCCATTCTGGAAGCAGACTTCAACCTCACAGCACAGACTTCTCTCTGCTTTTGACAGCAAAAAGGGAAGGATGCAAATGGCTTGCCTATAAGCTGAAGTTCCTTTTCCAAAGTCTCCAACGGATTACAAGAAGACCATTTTCTCATTTGATGCTAATCAGATTCATCCAATAGATCAAATGGACATGCATAGACAGTCTGGTGAGATGATTTTCTTAACCATGACTAATACAACTATGTCTTTATCTAAGCTAAGAACAGCCTTATCAAACATACAGTCTCAACTTAGAATTGAGAAACTCTCTTCTTTAGTGAAATACAACAAATTAAAGTCTTTAGAAGACCTTGTGGTTAAAATTGGGTATGACCCAAAAGACTGTAAAGTTGTAGAGGAAATCCTAAAGAAGAAAAATGCAGACATTGCAGCTCCGCAAAAACAGTTTAAGTTTCCATCTACAGAAGATCCACAAATAAAGGAGATTGAAGAGAGTGAACAAAAAAGATAATATATGCTCAACCTAATCATTGAGCAGAATATTCAGATAAAGAAGATGGAGGAGCAGATTGAAGGACTTCTCAAAGAAAAGGAGTCAGCTCAGCTTGCCATGATTTCAGTTATAGCAGTTCACATAGGAGTTGCAGGGACAGAACCCAGTTCTTCATCCACATCAACAACAGGTGATTCATTCATAATAGTGCAGGAGTTAGCCATACAGAAACAAGAAAATGAGAAGCTTCTAGAGAAATTTAAGGATTTATAAACTCAGAAGATTAAAAATGATACCTTATACATGGAAGAAATGTAAAAGTCTCACGGGTTGGGACTTAAAGTTCAAAAATTAGAAAGTGAATTTCTAATGGCAGAAAGCATGGCCCAAGCCAAGGAGAGTATATGGACAGAGATCAGTCAAGCAATGACAGATGTATGGCCATCCATAAAGATTATTTTTTTGCAGCAAGAGTTAATTAATAGATGCAGGATAGTCATAGAGAAGGAAAAGGAAGCACTCAAGAAAAAACCAGCAGAGGCATCATACATGATTAAGGTGTTGAATTCAAAGAGCAGAGTAGAGTTGGATCAGATCAATATTTCAGATAGAACAACCACCATCCTAGAAATCAAAAAGGTTTTGCAAAAGAATAATTTACTTAATAAATTGGAAACAAAGTGTCAAACCTTGGACATTGTTGTCCAAAGGTTTCACACTAAGTTTAATATGTTGAACCAGAGAGGACTGCCTCGATTGGTAGCTCCAAATGAGAAACCGATCAATTTGGAGGAGTACTGCAAGAAAATGTATATTATTGCAATTGACAAGGAAAATTTTGCAGGGATTAAAGGCCATGTGACAAGCAAAGCTTTCTTGAAGCTTTAGATTTTGATTTAATTATAAAACATGAAATCAAACATATTTTCCTCAACAAGCCTACATTTGAAAGATACACTGAGGTGGATGAAGTTTTTAGAAAGGTGGTAAATTTGGAAATTTCGAGTGAAGGAATATGGGATCATCTATGTGAAACCATCGAGTAAATTTTGACTCCAACAACATTCCAACGTAGCAACAATTTTTGGGCCACATCATCAATTGTTTCCTCAAAAACAGTGACAGATCACTCATCAATTTTGTTTTCCTATAATTTGATACTATTTTTGTAATCATTTTTAGATACTTCTAAGTGATAGAAACTAGTATAAATAGCTCTCCATTCGAGTTATTAAGGGTTGCACCCTTGGATGAGCGTTTGTAAGCAAAAGTGTGTGAGCTTTGATCATTGATGATAATAAAAGGATTCTGGATTTATTTCAATCAGTTTGTTCTCTTGTAAGTTTTCCAGTATTCATTACATTTTGTTTTCTTCATATATTTAATGTTTATGAAGATAATTAGGTAAGAAAAAATTTTGTTTCAATCTATCTTAAATCCTCTGAAGTTACAATCTATATTAGAGAATGACTTATTAAACTATCTGTTTTTTATAAGTCCCCCTATATCAATTAATTGTCAGTATCTTCATAAAGTTAAATATGTTTTGTTAAGTTGTTGAACAATGTTTAATAGTCTTTCACACTTATGATAAATTAAACATTCAATTTGAATATTTAACTCATCATACTTCCATACATTTTCTGCCTTTACACATGCAATCTTAAATCACTGTTTGAAGTAAAGAAACAACCCTTTTCTTAATAATCAATATTCTCTAAAGTTTAAGTACATCTGTATGCAATTTCTTTATACATTGGTCATCTAAAAACCCCAACTTAAAACAAATAAAATATTATAGATGCTCTGGAATAATTAATTGACCTAGAGTTATCTCAAAGGACAACACCACATTGTATTGGTCAACTCTTTTCTCATGTTGTTGTTGTGCCTCTCTCCTCTGATGTGTCTACATGATTGACATATAAAATACAACTACCTCATACATAAAACATATTTTTTTAATTAAATGAAAAATGTGTTTATAAATATAGACATATAACTTTCAATTAAAAAAAAAAAAATCAACCTCAGTGCACCAAAAAAGCATGATACACGGTGCGCCAAAAAAACTGGAATGGACAAAAAATGGTGGATACATCGACTTGACACACCGCTTTCGGTTCACATACATACATAACATAAATTATTTTTATTTTTCAATGTGGTGTGTCGACATAACATTTCACACCGGTGCGTTAATTTTACGTCGATGCACCACACCGAAACGTTCAGGTTAACGAACGCACCAAGCTATAATTTTTTGATATTAAGCGACCTTTTTGGCGAAATTAAACACATCAAGAAGTTACTTTTACTAGATGCATTGCCATAAAAATTATAATTTTTAAAGTGGTGCATTATGGAACTTCACGACCTAGTGTGTTTCCATATACCTAATGCACCAAACCACTAACCGTGCATTAACGTCATGCACCGACTTGTAGTGCACCCTGTAAATTTACAGGGTGCACCGTGAATGGTGCGAGCCAAATGTATCAAACACATACTGCATGATTTAAAACACACACACATTAAACATTTTTTACTTAATTTTCAATTCTACTCTACTAAAAATTTAAGTTAGGGAGAAACATAGACATTACCTTGACATTTGTTTGTCGGGGAGGCATGGTTGCCACATAAATGAAAAAAATAAATTTGACCACTGTTTGAAAAAATTTGAAAGGTACACAGTGAGAAACTGACATAGGGATGGCAATCAAGGGAAGCATTGATGGCAAGGCGCTTCACAGAGGCAAAGGTTGCACTGGTGCTTGAGAGCTCTACAACACTGCAAATGGTAAAAATGAATTTTACATTTAGAAAGTTTTATTTTTATTTAACCCTATATCGGTGCACACGAGTAACCGATGCACCGATTTAGAGTATTTACGAAGCGCACCGTGATTTTTTAAATTATAAAACCCTACCATGGTGCACCATGTTATTTACACACTAGGGCATGTTAAAACAAGAATAACACTGGTGCATCATGGGAATATAGCATCGAAATGGTGAAAATGAATTTTACGACCGATTTTTTTTTTTTTAATTTAACCTTTGTCTGGTGTTATCGAGTAGTATATCCATCAGTGCTCCAGTTTCACCTAGCGCACCACTATTTTTAAATTAAAAACCTTGCAACGGTGCACCATGTTGTATACACACCAAGGTGTTCCGAAAAAATCAAAGCACCGAGGCTTCGTGGGAGTATAACACCGAAATGGTGAAAATGACTTTTACAACTGGTATTTTTTAAAATTTACACTATTCCGATGCTATTGACTAATATACGCACTACACACTAATGCTCTAGAGTTACTTAGCGCACCATTAGTTTTTTATTTTTTAAAAAAATAACCCTAAAACAATGCACCACTCTCTATTAATCCTTGCGACTTACAGTTCTTTTAATGGCACCAATGCTTATTATATGAGTAATGCACCAATGTTTTTTAAATTAAAAACCTTGCCACGGTGCACCATGTTTTTACGCACCAGGGCTTTCATAAAAAGGGAAAACATTGGTGCTTTATGTGAGTATAGAACTGAAATGGTGAAAATGAATTTTATGACTGGCGTTTTTTTTTTAAAACCCTTTTCTGGTGTTATCAAATAGTATACGCATTGGTGCGCCTTATATACATATCGCACTGTTGTTTTTATTTGTACAAAAAATAACCCTACAACGGTGCACCATTTTATATTAAGCACTCGAGCCTTAAGTTTAATTAATGACACCAATGTGTATAATATAATTAGTACACTAGAATGTTAGTTTAGTTTAATGTTAGAATAGTGGCTTGTTAACATAAGTTAGTTTAGGTGTTGTAGTAAAGAAAAATCTAGTGCGAGCGGGAGGCGAAGATTTTCCTGAAACCCTAATGGCATTCACAACTGCCTCGGCTCCCTTGGCCCGGTGGGACGTTGCAGCCGTCGTCTCCAGTGCAAGGCGTGCCCCCCCTCAAGACTTCGCAGCGGCAGACCCACGAGATTTTTCCCCTCAGAATCCTCACAGAGCGCCGACAAGGTCATCACATCCGGCAAAAGGGTCCACGCAGGTTGCAGCTCGAGGGTTTACCCTCTCTTGGAACGCTGCAGGTTCTGCTGCCGGGACCTCCGCCCTAACCACAGTTTCTCCATGCAATCGATCTGGAACAGAAGAAGATTTCAAAGCCGGACGGCACAAAAGTTTTGAATCAGGTTTCTCTGTAGCGTCGACTACAGCTGCGCCCCTGCTTTCCATCCTCCACTGTAAAACAGGGGATCGCTGCCGACCCAGGAGTGTTTCAAATCTTAAGATCCAGGCAAAGGAGTCTTCAGATCCTTCCTCTACTGATTTTTGGAAGCAGATCTGCTTCTTAGACCAGTCAGCACTGCCAGAAGTAGACTCTACATTTCAGATCCAGATCTCTCTCCAATCTGGAAAAACTCTGCTTCAGTGGGTGCGTGATACAGACCTTGTGCAAGATCTTTTGCACAAACTTGAACTCCAGATGGGGATTCCCACCTCCTGCCAAAGGTTGTTGTTTAATGGTAAGCAACTAGAGGACTCTCACCCCCTTTCCTTTTACAGTATTCAGAAGGACGCTACTATTGTTCTCAGTTTTCATCTAAGAGGAGGGTCCTATGGGCAGACATCCTCTGCCCCACAGTTCTCTTATAAAGATGCTGTCCATAAAAATACAGCACATCCACAGCCCTCCTCAAAGGCAGCGCAACCCGATTTGGCCCAGCCATCTCAACCAACTATGGCTCCCAGGCCATTTTTGGTGGATAAATTGGAGGAAGTTCCTTCAATAGCATTCTCTTTGCCTGGGTTTGAAGAACACCAACAGAATTTTGTAGAATCTGCAATCATATGCAGATTTAATGGTTTATGGCCACGCACTGCGGATTTACACCACTGGATCCAGAACAACTGGACCAAAAAATGCCAGATCTACTTATGCTCGAAAGGCTTCTTCATTGTTGCTTTTGAGCTAAAGGAAGACTATCAGAAAGCCATCACGGGAGGCCCTTTGTTCTGGGGCACAGCTGGGCTTTTCCTTGCCCCATGGTTTCCAGATTTCGACCCCTCGACAGCGGTCATCACCAAACTTCCCATTTGGGTCAGACTCCCGAACCTTCCGGTGCATCTATGGCATACTTCTGTTTACATAGCCATTGGAGATGCATTAGGACGCTTCCTCGCTACAGACAACACGAGAAGGAACAATGGACTTTTCACCTACGGCAGAATCTGTGCAGAAATAGACATCAGCAAAGGGCTGCCGGATCGGATCAACCTCAAGATTGGGGATTTTCACTGGACTCAATCTTTGGATTACGAAAATACAGCCTTTCGCTGCCGCCATTGTCATCAAACGGGGCACCTCCAAAAGGATTGCACCCAGATCCTCGATAAAAAGAAGAATCCAGTTCACAAACCCAAAGTTAAGAAATGGAATCCCTACGTTCCCCCCCCCCATGGATGATTCAGACTCCTCCAGCTCGGATGAGGAGGAAATAGTAGCAGATGAGTTGAAGGATGGAGCTCCGCCGGACGCCCCCTCTGTTGTTCCTGCGGACCCCTCTGCCCCGTTGACCTCGCAGAAATGCTTCTACAGGTCTTCGTCCTCTGACTCGGATAAGGAGTCTCCTCCTTATGCGCAGAATAGTTTGCAGATGATTCCCGTCCAGCCAACTCCCGATGGTTGGGTCACAGTTAGTAAAAAGAAAAAGAAAAAATGTCGATTGGAAGATTCAAACCATTCTGGTTTGACTCCTTAGTCTAGTTCTTTTCTTTATGTTCCACTGGTTATCTTTTTGCTCATGTCATGGATGTTCTTTGGGACCGAGGTTGATAGCCTATCATTTCCGGCTCCCTTGCTCTCTTGCTCTGCTTTTATGCAAGCACTGATTGTACTATATTTCCTTAATAGATTTAGTCTTATTCAGAAAAAAAAACATATAATTAGTACACTACCATTTTTAAACAAAAATCCCACAACAATGCACCATATTATTTATCCACTGGGTGTTGTGAGAGTATAGCAATGGATGGGGAAATATTATTTTTACGACAGACATTTTTATTTAAATTTAACCCTTTTCTGGTGTTATCGAATAGTATACGCACTGGTGCGCATTATGTACTTAGTGCACCATTATATTTTTATTTTTATAAAAAATAACCATGACATGGTGCGTCAGATGCTATTAAGCACCTTTGCGTATAGGTATAGTAACGCAGTAGTGTGTTATTGTATTATAAACGCACTTTTAAAAAATATCTTCTAAAATATTCACCCACCCAACTCTGCTAGTAACCTCCGCTACAAACTTATCTTTGGGTTATTTTTTAGGGACTTTTACAACAACCTTTGCTAGAGAGTCTTTTCTTTATAGTGGAAAAAGCCAAACATGAGCTTTACCCCTATCATTATGGCCATCACCCTAGTTCCTAGGGCCCCTATGAATGCCCCCTACATCATTAAGGAACCCATGATTATCCCAAACCTTGGTAGGCGACGAAATACCCCACCTTAAGGGGGGTATTCATTGTTATATTTTACGCATCACGCTCTCATCCCCTCGAGCCCCAACCAGTAAAATCAAGAAAAATGAATAAAAGGAAAAAGGCATATGAATAAGGGTGGAAAACAAAGGTCGGGGTAACTCATGTACCACGATTTCTCCCTCCTACATTCATATACCCAATGTGTGGGCCTCCATAATTATAACTACCTTTGCACCATGACATGTGGCTTGGAACCTTCCCTCTTGCCCCCATTATGTTCCATCATTATTTCACACTACACCTGCCATTTGATGGATGTACTATGGACTTTCCATTCCCTTAGAGGTTGAAACCACCTAATAGATTCCTTCATTAACCTCTCTTATCAAGGAAGGAAACATTAGTACATATTTAAAGCCCATCTGGAAGGGCATGCCACCATGAATTTTGCACTTCTACCCTTGATTAGTTAGCTTATTTACTCAATTTCACTAAAGAATTGTTGTACTAGAAGGTGAGGAGATGCATTGGATCTTATATAGGATTGCAGGTGAGTCTTCATTTTGGACTTGGCCTCCTTATATGGGATCCATTCCCTCCATATGGTCATAATGGCACTTGTAGCATGAGCGTTGAGAGCCATGGGCCTCCAACCATGCATAGCATTGATTTCCACACGATGGGCTTCTTCAGCGCCACCATATTGTGTGTTCGTGCCCCAGTTATATAGAGATGATGATGAACTTGGACCACGTTTCCTAGCCGACTACACATTGTAACTAACACTTAGCATTTGATCTAGGGCCCATATGAGTTTTTGTCTCACCTGGAGAAACATGGGAGGGAATGTGTCATATTCTAGCCCTCATTGAGGGAGCATCGACTTGATCTTAAGCCATTTGGAGACCCATGAGATCCATTTGGGGCACATTGATCCCAACTTAGGGTTTGGAGATGTTTTGCAGCATTTGGAGAGAATCCCATTCTTATTCATCATTTTTTAAGCCCTTGCCCTCATTCTCGGCACTTGAAGCCTTAACACTAGCCTTGGAGAGCACTTCAAATTATTTACATGGGTTAAAAGAGTATTAAAATAATAATTAATGTTAAAGCTGTCTTGGTTAGCTTGTAACAAAGGGTTTGTTACCTAGTTTTAACACTTTAGGGGCTTCTTCATTAGAAATTTGTACTTATGAGACTTGTATAAATATGAGAGGCTCATTCTCATTTGAGATCGTCACACTTTTGGATTTTCGGCTAGCCTCATTAGATATTTTCGGCATGCAATTTGTGGAATGATTTTGGATGATTAAATATATTTTAATATTTGGAAAATTTTTGCAATCTCTCTTGGATGTTCTCTTTGGAAAATTGATGGATGGATATACTCTTCATTTAATGCTATATTTATGATTTGATGAATGTCCAATGCATGGAATATTGTCTATAGTTTTAATGTGCCCTAATTTTTGTTAGAACATTGAAGTTTTTAGAAATTTTTCATGTGTTATTCATGGCCAATGAATGAATGAATTTTCTTAGAGGTTGTTTTATATATTGCATCCTTGAAACTCCATTAATTATGCCCAATGAAGTAAAAAATTATAGATCAGTCGTGAAGTTGCATCCATTGGGGCATGTGAAGCTACTTCTAGATCTCCTTGAAGAGCGAAGTTCACAAATCAAGATCATTTTGGCTCCAATCTTCACAATTGCTTGGCACTTGTCAAAGATCCTTGGTGATAACATTAACTCAATGAAACACCATTATTTTCACCTATTTCTTACCTATTTTCTTCGTCCCTTCAAGGCTAATAAATCCTCTCTAGGGCTTGGTGTGAAATTCTCTAGAGGAGTGTGTTTTCAGTTCCAATTGGATAAACTTCTTCCTTAGTGTATCCTCTAGGCATTTGGAAATTTTTAATGAATTCCAAAGGTGAAATCCCAAGAAAATTGATGTCCTAACTATCACACCAAGTGGGAACCCTTGAAGTTTCCCTTCAACTTAGGGATTTCTTTAAGGTTTATGCTTAACTACATACTAAATTATGTGATAAAAAATCTTTTCTCTTTACTATCCTAGCCTTGGATGAGCTCTTATTTCGTTAAATTTCTCAACCCTAGGTCTCGTATAATCTTTTCTTTGAAGGGAATTTTCGTGGAAAATCTTACGAACTTCTCCCAAAGCTCATGCCTTAATTGAACATTTTCACTTAACAAACCATCCTTTCCTCACTTTATAGCCTATTGTTGAAAAATCAATCACAAGTGAGGGATATTGGGACTCCTCCCATCGGTGAAAATCCAAGAAGAGAAGGGGACTTAGGTTGTGGTGACAATGGGCCTCTGTCTTAGGGTGTTGTCATGCCCTCTAGATTTTTCCTCTTTGCAAGTCATGCTAGTTTAGGAAGTAACAAGTCCATCATTTCCATATTGACACTCACCCATCACCAGTGACATAATCTAGTCCAAGTATATCTTATAAACATGCCCTTTACAAGGAATTGTACAAGAAAAATAGTGGTCAACACTACTTTTCATGTTAAGCACAACAACAATGCAACGCACCCCAACTGGGTGCAACACAACAACATTAACCCGATGATAAACATACAATGAAGCATAAAAATAGTAAACAGATGAAAACCAAAAAGTAATATTGGCTAGGCCAACGGTAATATCCACACATTATAAATTAGCTTTGTAACTCATAGTAGTATCAATAATAAAATCGTGATAACATCCATAATTACATCTCATTAAGGACAAATAAGAATAACAACATTCCTACATAGAAAGTGTTGATACAACCATTGTTATTACCCATAACAACATCATTTCACATTCATGGTATATAAGTGAGTACACTTATATGTATAGCTTAATGGCTTGCAAATGAGGGAGGAACTTCCACTCTCCACCCAAACGTAGGTTCTTGACAGTGTTGGACCTGCCAACAGTCACGGGGCCTCCTTGATATGTGGTCCCAATTAGACCTCACATCGTTTGGGATAGGAGGTCCATCCAGAATATGACCCAGTTACCATATTCTTAAATATTTTCCTTGGATCTAACTGTCAACAAAAGAGAGGAATGCACATGTACCTTTGAAAAGTGATTCTGATTGGTGAGTATTCAATTGTAGGTGTGTCCAAGTTCTTCTACTGCGGAGGGGGATAAAGTGAGCCTCTAATAGAGAGGTAATAGTACCACCCTAGTAGGGATACACACAAATGGGAAAGATTCGTCCAACATCTAGCGAAATAGTCCACAAAGATGTGATGGTCATTGCAACCATTATAGCACATTCTCAATAAGATAAGCACTAAAATAACCGAAATAGTTCAACTACTTTAGCACAGGTGAAAACAAACATGAATCACAAACATTCAAAGAACAATATTACAAATATTCATAATCCAGGAATGAAGAGCGTGCTGACCATCAAGATTCATATATTAATTAAAAGTTCTCGGACACATGTATACAATGAACACCACTAGCTCCATTAGTGGAGCATTGGAGCCACTACTTGCTCCCCAAAAGAACTAACTTGACCCTTGAATGCCTTGCGGGAGGAGCCAAGGTGAAAATTCATTTTCTCATACAATTAGGGTGTATATATAACCAAAGGGGTGATGCATCACCTTCCTTATCACTCTTTAACTACCCTCACAATTGTTTGACTTCCTATGAATTTTTGACTTTACATGATTCTTCATATTTTGTATGTGTCCTTTGGACTTCCACTTTACAATACATTTTGAATATATAATTACATAATACACAATAATGGTGTGGCATATGATGACTCAAGACATGATATGACATGACACTGTTGACATGGCAATGTCAAACCATTCTTGTTGCTTCTTGCTATGTTTATTCTTGAATATGCTCTTGTTTCCACATCCATATGGCTTTGAGGTAAGGAGTCTCCTGTAATATCAAGTCTTGAGTTGTGATCGCAAACTGGTGTCCCTTGGCTTTGTCTTGATTGATTAGCTTGCATAACCAGCTACAAATATGTCTTCTTGCATGTTCCTCTTCTCCGTATCCTTCTTCATCATCTTTGTATGGTATGATAGAGTACCTGCATCTACAATTCACTCATGACAATAAGACATCATTCCGATAAACCCCTAGTCTAAAATGTTGCATGTTGATCCATTTAATGAGCCGGAACTAGGTGACATGCTGAGGGAGAGGCTTAGTGACTGCACAGTTGCGCAACTTAGGTATTTATCGGTGAAGCTTGAGCCATAAGACTACACAATGCACATTTCAAGCTGGATTGGACAAGAAGATTGCGTGGTTTTGGGACTCAGTGAGTTGGGTTGAGGGGTTTTGCATTATTTCAGCCAACTGCACAGTTCTGGAAGGAAAATTAGACCTAATGATTATGAAATTGTGCAATTCATGAGCTCGTGGGTTGAGCTTGAGCTCAGAGACTGCTCAATGCACAATTGGGGCCAAGTTGGACGATTGAATAATGCAATTTTGGAGGCCAAGGTCCAAGCTTGAGCACTAAAAATACGCAGTGAACAGTTCTGGGAGGAATGAAATGCGCATTGTGTAGTGTCAAGAGGCAGGGTTGCACCTTAAGGGTTGGGACTGCACAATTCACAGTTCAAGAAGGTCGAATGAGGCTAAGTTGTTAGAAATTTTTCGAAATTTGACTAAAGTGTAGGATCGATGAAGCTGATGTGAGCGGTGATAAGATTTGACTGTGATCACACACTTAGAATACTTGATGACACATCATAGATCATTCAGAACACATACTTCCCTTAGTGCGACAACTTATGATAAGTGCTACACTAAAGATACACTTTGCAACAATCATGACGACACTTGTGTGACAATGATTAAAATTTTCTAAATGAGTGTGAAAGATGTTTACATGGTAAGATCAACTCATTTACACAAAGATAACCTCTTGAAACCACCAAAACAAGCTTATATACATCGTGTGACACTTGACATGAGAACATACACCATTTTGATTTTCTTGCAAAAGGGACCAAAACACTTAGAGAAAACACATACATTGAATTTCAATGTTTGCGATAACAATACATAAGACCAAGGTAGGATCTGAAATTTGGTGCAAGCCAAAATTTTGGAGGGTGTTGTAGTAGCAACAACACTTGGTGATGCACTGGTAGAATTCCAACTTCTTTGTATTGGTTGACTCTCTTTTGCAGAGTCTTAGTTCTTTAGGGAGTCTTGATTCATCGTGCTTAAAACCTTGGCCTTTTTTCGTTCATATGACCTGGCCCCACAACCGGGTGCCTAAAAACCTTTATCCCCTTCGTCACATCGGCTTTTTCCTTTCAAACCCGCTTTTTTCTTTATAAAAGTTATCCCCGCCGATGCGATTAGCCCCTCTAACCTTGGCCCCTGGTCATTTCTCCTCGCACTATACATACCTCCCAAGCGATCTTGACCGTCGATCTTATCGATCTAACGGTCATCGCTTGCCCGCTGCATCCCTCAATCGCCCGACCCATTTCTTCTTTCCACCCTTGGCATCGAATCTTCGCCGTCGATCCATATAAACCGACAGCCCTTGTGAAATCCAGTCCATTCACCTTATAAAGGCAATCTCCACCGTTGGTTTATTAGATCCGACGGTCGTCATTCGTCGCGGCTTCAAACCACCTCTGGACCCACCATCCATTACCCAGCCACTTACCCAATCATTCGCCGACACCTGGCTTCCACTAATTTCTTCGCCCGTGCTTGTTTTCCACATCGAGTTCATCCCTCCACCGTTGGATCTGCCCTGCTTGATCCAACGGTTGGTATTACATATCGCGCAATTTTCGTGTCCGAGGTTTAATAACCAAACATCGCGCGAAATAGGTGGTATTGAAAAGGCCATGCGACGCGATTTAATTGGATCGTGTTCGATTCATTAAAAACCATTTACCACTTGAATTGAACGTGAAAACCATTCGCGGTATTTCCAAAACCGCCGAACCCTAATTTCGCGCCAAAATACAATTTTAAACCTGGTTTTGGCAGGTTTTTTCCATAAAACTTCCCTACGCTTCTCCTCCACCTCCGCCTCTCTCTACAAGCAGTTTTTTTGACCTCGTAGGTTTTTTATAACGTGTTTTGTCATTTTTTGCAGGTTTTTATGGTGGTTTTAAAGGCGGAATTCCTCATACAGTCCACAAAGGGACAGGGCCAAGGATTGCCCCATCCGAAGCCCAAACAACACAGAAAAGGAGTCCTTTGGGCATAAACCTGGGTTTTTAATCAATTATCGGTTATATAAATCAAAACTCTAGTGCGCCAGAGCCACCTGACCATAAAAAAGGGTTAGTGCATAAATATTGAAGGGTAAAGAGCACAACCCCTCGAAGAAGGCCAAGAAACAAAGAAAAGGGATGATTTTAAAAGTAAAAACAGTCAGCAGAGGACCAAAGACGAGTTAAGCACAAAGACAAAGATTGAATCCGTAAGGCTTAGAGGATTAAAAGGTTTAATCCTACAGTTTTAGTATTAAAACACATTTTTAACCTAGATACAGGAAGGAAAAGGTAAAAGGAAGATGACAAAGACAAATCAGTAAACACAGTCAGCATATAAGTTTTAAAGACTCCGAAAGTGATTTTAAAGGCCTTAAAGCAAGAATTAGGGTCTAAACAGTGTTTAAAGCCACAAGGACAAATAAATCAACGAAGAAGGTCTCCAAATGCCACATCATTGAGGCTATGACTCCTCAGAATGCCACCTACAGTTTTATTTCCCTCAAAAGACTACAAATTAATTGCACAGTCAGAGATATTTCTAAAGATAGCTCAGAATTAACTACTAGCCTACCAAAAGCCCCCAAAGTCAAAAAAAGTGACTGAAGGTGATGAAATTTAATGTAAAATTGATTAAAACGGAGATGAAAATTTGAAATCTCCTCCCTTAGGCCTCCCAAATGTCAAGAAACCATTACTCTGTATTAATTGCACAAAGGACTCTTCTTTACACTCCACCTCCTCATTCTTTTATAAATACTTTTGTAGAAGACAGTATGGAGGTTGGTCTTTGGATAGCTGTTGAATGTAACTAGTTATTGAAGTATGCTATAGCTCTGGTTTGTAATTGAAGATACATAAGTTGAGATGAGAAGTTTGAAGCTGTAAATACCCACTGGACTTGAAGATTGTAACTGGTTTGAACATCAAATACAATAGCTGATTTATGGGATCCTGGTCTATGTCAATGGTGATGTGTTTCTCACTGTAATTGTTATTTTCATTGTTTTTTCATTCTGTCCACTTTCTCTGATAAAGAACAACAAACATAGATTAGGATTTACTTCTGAAAGTACCCTAAATCTCACTGATAAATCTTTATCCTTCATGTTTTCTGTCGATTGTTTATTTGAAGATAATTCAATAGAGTATAACCAGTGAAGTGTTGGTAGGCCCATATTTCCTGAGTACAACTTGAGATATTGTCTTTTAATGTTCTTGATAAGTTTGCTAATTAAATATTGAGCTAGAGAAGTCCATGGTTAGCCCTGTCCTCTGGTTTCTTCTCCAACAGTTGCTTTGAAAAGTTCCCTTAAGAGTATGTTGAAAGTAGGCTAGTTTAAAAGTACTTACCTGATCTTAGACTACTTTTTATGTTCATCATGAATGTTTTCCTTTGAGAATATGCTGAAAGCAAGCTAAGTTAAAAGTCTTTACTTGATCTTAAGCTATTATTTGTTTTTTTAATGTTTTCTCTTGAAAGTATATCAAAGTAGGCTAGTTTAAAAGTACTTACCTGATCTTAGGTTACTTTGTGTCTTTCTATTAAGTGCATGTCAAAAGCAGGCTAGTTTAAAAGTACTTACATGATCTTAGGTTGTCATTTGTTTTTCTCATATGTTTGCTTCTTTCACCACTCTTACTATATCATTCCATAAAATCAATTTAAAGAGATCCTTTGACATAGATGACTTGCCCCATGGACCACTCTTGAAGCTTGCTGTGCAATTAAATCCTCTTATGACTCCATAGCCCAATGGATTGATGTTGTTCCTGGCTTATCTTATCAGCTGAACCATTCTTTCACTTACTCGCACCTTCACCCTTCATACAGACTTCCTTCATCTTCATGTTATCCTGTCCAACCAAAAACAAACAAAACCTTGTTCTTCATAACTAGCCTAAAATCATACTTAAGCATAAAGAAACATCTTTGAGATACACATACATAGAGAGATCCCTCTCTGAATCCAGGAGGGCTAGATCCTAGGATTCCAAAGTGGTTTTGATGTAGGCTCTGCAGCGTTTGTACTTGCCAATCTTGAAAACTACGGAGGCCTGAGAGACTGGCAACCATACTGGGGAACTTCTGAGTAAAAATCCTTAAAAACAAAACACTCAGCATTCACTTAAGTAAAATCAGCTTTCTTCAGCCACTACCAAGCGTATTGGTGATCATGATAGGACCTGTCTAAATCAGTGGCAATCTAAGTACTTCTTAGGATTCTAACAGACCCTTATCAAACCTTGGAGAAATCAGCCAGTAAGCCACAGAAGTAGACTTTGTTTGTCTCATCACCGTAGCTAAGTGTTGAAACAGATATAAGACACTCTCACAACCATAGGACTGTAAAAAAAACTCAGAAAAACCCGAAACATTTCAGATTGGTATTCAGATAAAATTACTGGTGATGGACCATAAAACATTTTACCTTCCAAAGTTAGAAATTTCCACCTGGCAACTCCACAATTCTGAATTGACCAAAGACTCCACTGGGAAACCCATTCTATCATAACATCATACAAACTCAGTCAAGGAAACTTGGACGATTAAGTTTTCTTGCTAAAGATCAGTTAGCCTATTAAATATTGTCATATTTAGTTGAACTTTTCTTATTATTGGGTCTGAAAACAAACATTGTGGCTTCTAGAAGAATTCATACTAGAGCCTATCCTGACCCAAATCCTCCTGATATAGTTGATAATCCAGAAAGTATACTTAGGAGATCTCCTATATCGAAGAATCCAACTGTTGTCAGACTAGTCTATAGAGCTAATTTTGTTCCCGAAAACCTTACAGCTCTACAAGATACACAAGTTGACCTACCATTCACAAGAAAACCATATAGAACTAAGTCACTTAGTGATATTGATCAGATAGACTTTGAGCCTTCACACTCACCCCAACATAGTGGTGAACGCACCGTTAGTAGAGAAACTACCCCACCTGATCTGCATTTCCTTCATAATTTTGTTTTTTCTCATCCTAGATCTGCTCAACAATCTCTTGTTGGTCCATCCACTTCTGTTATCCATACTCCCACTGTTCAAACTACTCCATTCCATCAACCCCCTCCTATATTACATCCTCCACTTGTAAACCCCCCATTTTTTCCACAACCTCCTATCATGGCAACATGGTATGCTCCCCTAGTCCTTACTTTACCTTTAGTCAATCTACCATAGGACTATCAGTCCAAGATTCCATTATATGATGCCAGTGGTGCTACCACTGCTTCACAACATGTGGACAAGATCAATGACTATTTTGATATAAATGAGATAGATGATGAAACTGTCAAACTCAGATTGTTTGCTCAAAGTTTAGGGGGAGAAGCAAGAAAATGGTTCAAAATATTAACCCCTAACAGTACTAATGACCTCCAATCTCTCCATCAGTCATTCCTAAACAAATGGGAAGTCAAAAAAAACCCTCTCCAAATACTGTCAGATTACAACAACGTCAAAAGAAACACTGGGGAAAGTGTTCAAAATTATTGCACCAGATTCAATAGTGTTTATAACGCACTACCCCCAGATTTGAAATCTCCACAAGGCTCAGCTTTAGCCAAATTTCTTGAAGGATTTGATCCTGAAATGGCATATCAGCTAAGAGAAAGAGATCCCTTGACTCTAGAAGACATGCAAAAGGGAGCTCTCGTTGCGGAAGTAAATCTGATTGAAAAAAGAGCTAGGATGAGAAATGAAAAGAAAGTATCATTTAGGGAGGAAACTGCACCTTCCACATCTACCTCAAAAATGGAGAGAGTGATGGAGGAAATGATGAAGAAGATGAGCATACTTGAGAGAGCACAATCTAGAGAAAATCAATCAGCTCCCCAGAACATCAATCAATCTCAAAATCAAAATCAAAACTTTAGGAGGAATCAACCTCAAAACAGACAAAGAGAGGATGATCAACAGATCATACCTCCTTTCCATGAAAACTATATGAATGAGGATGAAGAAACCAATGAACAAACAGAGGATGACAACATAAACATGCTGGGAGTAAGCAATGAGGATTCTGATTTCCTCCATGAAAGAAAACAAGGTCTATATACACCTTATGATGACTGAGGACCAGAAACTGATTATTATGAACAAGACTTTGAAAATGCCATCATAGGATCACCTAAACAATATGACCTGAGAAGTAAAAAGAATCAAGAGACTCCCAGGAACAAAATCTCTGACAAATCTGCCAAAAACAGCCCTGAAAATGTTTCCAAAAAGACAGCATAAATTCATAAAATAGTGGTTGTAAATTCAGATCAAAGCAAAGGAAAAAACACCCAAGTCAATGAAAGACATAGTGTTAACCCCAACAACACTAGCACCTCAGCTAGTGCTTCTGAAAAAACTATTTTAACTACTATAAATACTAAAAATCAGCAAGCTGATTTTGCTGAACAGGGAGTGACTAACAAGGCTGAATCAAATATTTTAAAAAATCAGATTCCTTTTAGCCTACAGAATGAAATCTCGAAAATCAAAATCTCTTCCCACTTACTAAGTTAGTCACTCAAAATGTATATAGAGGTCAGATTTTGAAAGCTTTGAACATAGAAGATGTTCATGATACAGTTAACTTAAATGATGATACCCCATAGCTCATTTTTGGACCAAAAATTGAAGGAACATTTCAAGAAGGAACCACCCCTCCATTTTACATCAGTTTGAACATACATGATAATATTTTACACAATGCCATGCTTGATTCAGGAGCATCACACAACCTCATGCCCAAGGTAATAATGGAAAGATTAGGCTTAGAGGTGACTAGACCCTACAAAGATCTATATTCCTTTTATTCAAGTAGGGTGAGATGCCTAGGCCTAATAAAGGATTTGTGTGTTAACTTAGCCCAAATACCAGCCAAGAGCTTAGTGATGGACATTGCAGTGGCTGATATACCCCCCAAATATGGCATGCTCCTTTCAAGGTCGTGGGGTGCTAAGTTACAAGGTACTATGCAGATGGATATGACTTATGCCACCATCCCTGTCTTCAATCAACCTAGAAGACTCTATAGGGAAACACACATGAAATACATGGTGAGTAACCAAGAAAGACCAGAGAATTATCCTCTCTATTCCATACACACTGACCTTGACTCATTCATTCTTTACAATGATGATATTCCTAATGAGCAAGAGTTAGTAAATAAAACATCATCAAATGTAGCAGTCACTACACTTTCAAACATAGTGGCAGCAAATGATGAAGAGGAATTTAACTAAAAGCCACTTTGCTGATTTAGAAATTTACAGCAAACAGATTAAGGGTCTTGAGGTACAAAACAGTCATAAAAATAGTACCAATCAAGAAAATCAAAAGATGAATCTTCAACAAATTGAAAATCTTGAAGAAAAAATAAAAAAAGGACATGATACAAACCCTTGTACAGAACAGAATGATGAAAAAGACCAAAAGGACAACAATGAAATTAATAGCAAACCTGAAAACAGTCCTCTTTGGAACATGAATTTTGATGGGTCCTGCACTAAAAACGATGCAGGAGCAGGCATATGGTTACACAACACCGAAAACAATCACGCTGAGGGGCATCCTATAAGTTAAATTTTCAATGTACAAACAATATAGCAGAGTATGAAGCTCTCCTTTTAGGCCTGCATTTATTGAAAAAATTAGGGGCCAAAAGAATAACAGTTCAGGGAGATTCAGAGTTGATAATTAGGTAAGTAAATGGGGAGTATAGTGCCAAACATCCGAAACTTAGAGCCTATAGAGATGATGCCATGGACTTGTTAAAAACATTTGATGAATTCCAACTTATCTTTATCCCAAGAAACCAAAATGTCCTTGACAATGGTTTAGCCTTTGTTGCTAGAACTTGTCTAACACCTTATGAAACCAAGCAATGCACCACCCAAGTCAAATTTAGACTATTTGTCCTAGATAATGAAATATATTGGCAAGTTTTTGATGGAGATAAACAAATATAAGACTTCCTACAGTCCAAAAATGAATTTGAAACACCAAATTCAAATTCAGATTATGATGAAGACTGTTCTATGGAAGAAAACCCACTTACTGAACAAGAAAAGTCTCCAGAGATTGCTAAAATAAATCTGTTAACAAATGAACCCAAATAGATAACAGAAATTAACACAGATTTTGAAAATGAAGACTTAGAAGTGTTGCAATCTAAAGACCAAATCTTGCCAAAAAGACTGGTCCTTTTAGAGGAATTGTTTGACTTGAAAGATGTGGCCAAGAAGCCACAACTGGAACCCATAGAATCTGAAGTGGAAGAATGTAACATAGGTAGTAAGGAAAAGCCCAAAATAATCAAACTGTCTAAAACACTGCCAGCTCCTATCAAACTGAAATACATTGAGTTGTTTAAAGAATTTTCTGATGTTTTTGCATGGAGCTATGAATATCTGAAATCATATGATACAGAAATAATTCAGCATAAGATACTCCTCAAAGAAAACCATAAGCCTTTTAAAAAAAAATTGCGCAGAATCAACCTTGTTCAATTACCTCTAGTAGAGAAAGAAATTAGGAAAATTTATGATGCTGGAATTATAGTCCCTGTTAGATACTCTGAGTGGGTGTCTAATCTTGTATCAATTAGGAAGAAAACAGGAGAAATAAGACTTTGCATTGATTTCAGAAACTTAAACAAAGCCTCACTCAAAGACAACTATCCTTTGCCCAAAATGGATCATATCTTACAAAAGGTAGTTGGTTCTAAAAGAATTTCTTTGCTAGATGGCTTCTCAGGTTACAATCAGATTTTGGTACATCCTGATGATCAACTCAAAACAGCCTTTACTACACCTTGGGGTACTTTCATGTATTTGAAAATACCTTTTGGTTTAATGAATGCTGGTGCCACTTTTCAGAGAGCCATGGATATTGCATTTTCAGAAGAAATAGGTTACTTCATAGTGATTTACTTAGATGACATCACTGTTTATTCTAAAAAATATGAAGAACACCTAATACACTTGAGAAAAGTCTTTGAAAAATGCAGAAAATTTGGATTGTCCTTGAATCCAAAGAAAACTTTGTTTGGTCTCCAAGAAGGTAAACTTCTTGGGCATATCATATCTGAAGAGGGAATAAGGATAGACCCAAAGAGGATTGATGGTATATTACAAATCAACCATCCTAGAAACATCAAAGAACTTCAATATTTCATTGGAAAGATTAATTTCTTGAGAAGCTTCATACCCAATTTAGCTGAACTCCTTAGAAACATGACTAACATGCTTAAAAGAGAAGAAGGAGTCAAATTGACCTTAGAAGCAAAGAAATCATCTGAGCTGATAAAACAAGCACTCACCAAAACACAAGTTCTTATCAGTCTTGATTTTTCAAAGGATTTCTTCATTTTTTCATTTGCATCAGAACACACAGTAGCTGTTGTCCCATTACAAAAGAACTTGAATGGACAAGAGCAGCCCATTGCATTTTTCAGCAAGGCATTAAGAGATGCGCCTCTGAAGTACAACATAATGGAAAAACAAGCATTTACCTTGGTCAAAGCCTTAAAAGACTTCAGAGTCTATATTTTACATTCCCACATCATAGCATTTGTGCCTCATTCAGTTGTAAAAGACATATTGACCCAAGATCCATATGGCAAAAGAGGAAAGTGGTTTGTTGTAATTTTAGAATATGACTTAGAAATCAAGTCCACTAAGCTCATAAAAGGTCAAGGTCTAGCAAAACTTATGGCTGAATCCAACTTTCAAGCTCTTGATATAAACATGTTTAATGCATTAGATGAACAGGAAGAGTTTTAAACTCCAATTATTGAAGATCATTTTCTGAATTCATCTTGGAATGCTGACATTTTGTATGTTTTGCTCAATCTTAATGTTCCTCCTGATTTGTCTAAAACAAAGGCAAGATTCTTAAAGTTGAAAGCTGTAAATTACTGCATTTTAGATAAATGTTTATATTGGAAAAATGCTAGTGGATTATTGCTTAAATGTTTGCCTGAGAATGATGCAGAAAAGATCAAGCATGAGTTTCATGAAGGAGAATGTGGAAGCCACCTCTACTGGAAGTCAACTGCTAGTAAAATCCTTAGAGTTGGATATTACTGGCCCACTCTCTTTCAAGATGTCCACAAGATGATTATTTCATGTCACAAGTGCCAAATTTTTGAAGGCAAAAGAAAGCTGCTTCCCTTACCTCTGCAACCTATCACTATTGAAGCTCCTTTTCAGCAGTGGGGTCTATACTTCATTGGGGAAATCCATCCTGCCTCATCTGCCCAACATAAATGGATTCTCACAGCAACAAAATAGTTTACCAAGTGGATAAAAGCCATCCCCTCTAGGAATGCCACAGACTCAGTCATCATTTCATTCCTTGAAAACCATATACTGTCTAGATTTGGTTGTCCTAGAAAGATCATAACTGATAATGCTGTTGCATTTGGATCTAAGAAGATGGTAGAATTATGTCATAAATATCAGATTATATTGGGTCATTCCACAGCTTGTTACCCTCAAGGTAATGGGCTTTCAAAATCCTCAAATAAAAGTTTGGTAAACATTATCAAGAATTTGCTGGAAGATAACAAGAAATCATGGCACAATAAGCTAGTACATGCATTATGGGCAGACAGATTGACAGTTAATAAGTCAATTGGAATGTCTCCCTACAAGCTAGTTTATGGAACTGATGCAATATTTCCAACCAGTTTAGGAGTGTCAGTCATGAAGTTGATCCAGGAAGTACAGTCTGAAGATGATGATGTGACAAGAAGAATAAACCAGACTATACATCTACAGCAAACTAGAGAGGAAGTATACATCAGAGCACAACAACTACAAGAAAACATCAAGAAGTTGTTTGAAAAAAGAACCAAGGCAAGTGATTTCAAGATTGGTGATAAAGTTTTAAAATGGGATTCAAGAAGAGAAGATAGGGGGAAACATGGAAAATTTGATAACTTATGGCAAGGCCCTTATCTTATCCAATCTGCCATTGGAAACAATGGATTTTTTCTGCAAGAATTGGGTGGAGCTGAATACTTTGGAGGTCCTGTCAATGACAGGGTTCTCAAACATTATTTCTGTTAACTGATATGTTAGTTTTAGAGCTTTCTGTTCATTGTATATATCACTGCTTTTGAAATTGAAAAAAGAGAAAAAGGCAAAAAATAATAGAAAAGAGAAAAAAGAGCATAAATAAAACAAGAAAGGTACAGCCCCATACCAAAAAAGAGAAATTCTGAAAGTGTGCAAGCTTAATTGCCACTACCAAAAAAAACACTACTATTTTAGTCATACAGCCTAATCATGACTAGGATAGATTTCAATTTTCTACTAATAGATTAGTGAAGAAGATTTTCCAAACTGTTCAATCTTGGCTTATCAGTAGAATAGATTAGGATAGAAAAAACAGTGGTTCAAACAAACTAAAAACCTGAACCTGTAAGATTGATGAGGAATTGGTTCTAATATGCTCAAAATATAAACCAATAGAAAGAAAGAACAACTCTAAAAAGATCAAAATTAGAGCTGCAAAAAAAGAATGAAGGATGATTTTTTATTTTCACATCTTAAGCCTTCACAGTTTTGTTTTAAATTTCTGCAAATAAAGTCTATGTGCAGCTTGTGCATACAGCCATAGACACCATGGCAAATTAGACAGTCTAATCCTGATTTGACTGTGTTTAAATTTCTGTTTTAGAAGATAGAGAATAAAATTTTCCAGACAGTCTAATCCTGGCAGATAGTAGCTTAGGTAGAGAATTTATGAGTTCAACAGTTTAATCTGAACTCATGGAAAAAATAAGGGTAGATTTAGATTAGTTTTTCCTGTTTTTCAAAAGTATAAAATGTTGATGTTTAAGGTTTGCAAGTCAAAATGCACCTTCTGAAGAAAAAATGTTAGGAAGTAGGCTGTGTAGGTAGAATGATTGAGAGAATTTGCTTGCTGATATGAAATACTGATCATCTTTTCTAAGCAGCAAAACCACATAAGAAGCAGGTTGTCAGTGGATTAAGGCACAGGCTGCATCCCAAAGATAAATTTATGAAATTCTTGACACCTCCAAGGAGCTGCCATCCCCAAGTGGAGCCACTGTTAGCCATCAGTAATAATTTTGTCATAGCAAATGATGGCTAAAACAGGTCTGGAGCCTTCAAGAGATTATTTTCATAGAAAATTACTCATTCTTGAATCCTACTGTTCATTAACAGTGTTGTTCCTTAACACAGTGTTGTTCCCTAGCAGTGTTGTTCCCTAACATGTTGTTCCCTTCAAAATACTACTGTTCCCAAAGAAAACTGCTTCCTGAAAACCCATTTTCATCATTTTTATTCCCTCCAAATTTTCATAAAATGCCCCCTTTCCTCTTCATTTCTCTAAAAACTTTCAAAATTACGTTTCACTTCATAAAAATCCCCTCTTATAGCTATAAAACCCTTTTTTATGGTTTGAAACCCTTCCTTTTAGCTATCGGGACTTCAAAAAGCTATGAAAACCCACACAAAATGCATAAAACCTTTGAAAAACCCACTTTTTTCGCTTTTATATTATACAGTAGGCTCTAAGCCCCGTAGGGCTTAAAACCTTGGCCTTTTTTCGGTCATATGACCTGGCCCCGCAACCGAGTGCCTAAAAACCTTTAGCCCCTTCGTCGCATCGGCTTTTTCCTTTCAAACCCACTTTTTTCTTTATAAAAGTTCTCTCCGCCAATGTGATTAGCCCCTCTAGCCTTGGCCCCTGGTCGTTTCTCCTCGCACTATACATACCTCCCAAGCGATCTTGACCGTCGATCTTATCGATCTGACGGTCATCGCTTTCCCGCTGCATCCCCCGATCGCCCGACCCATTTCTTCTTTCCACCCTCGGCATCGAATATTCGCCATCGATCCATATAAACCAACGACCCTCGTGAAATCCAATCCATTCACCTTATAAAGGCAATCTCCACCATTGGTTTATTAGATCCGATGGTCGTCATTCGTCTCGGCATCAAACCACCTCTGGACCCACCATCCATTACCCAGCCACTTACCCAATCATTCGCCGACACCTGGCTTCCACTAATTTCTCCGCCCGTGCTTGTTTTCCCCATCGCATTCATCCCTCCACCGTTGGATCTGCCCCGCTTGATCCAACGGTTGGTATTGCATATCGCGCAATTTTCGTGTCCGAGGTTTAACAACCAAACATCGCGTGAAATAGGTGGTATTGAAAAGGCCACGCGACGCGATTTAATTGGATCGCGTTCGATTCATTAAAAATCATTCACCACTTGAATTGAACGCGAAAACCATTCACGGTATTTCCAAAACCGCCGAGCCCTAATTTCGTGCCAAAATATAGTTTTAAACCTTGTTTTGGCAGGTTTTTTCCATAAAACTCCCCTGCGCTTCTCCTCTGCCTCCGCCTCTCTCTGCAAGCAGTTTTTCTGACCTCGCAGGTTTTTTATAATGTGTTTTGTGGTTTTAAAGGCGAAATTCCTCATACAGTCCACAAAGGGACAGGGCCGAGGATTTCCCCATCCGAAGCCCAAACAACACAGATAAGGAGTCCTTTGGGCATAAACCTGGGTTTTTAATCAATTATCGGTTATATAAATCAAAACCCCAGTGTGCCAGAGCCACCTGACCATAAAAAAGGGTTAGTGCATAAAGATTGAAGGGTAAAGAGCACAACCACTCGAAGAAGGCCGAGAAGCAAAGAAAAGGGATGATTTTAAAAGTAAAAACAGTCAGCAGAGGGCCAAAGACGAGTTAAGCACAAAGACAAAGATTGAATCCATAAGGCCTAGAGGATTAAAAGGTTTAATCCTGCAGTTTTAGTATTAAAACATAGTTTTAAGCTAGATATAGGCAGGAAAAGGTAAAAGGTAGATGACAAAGCCAAATCGGTAAACATAGTCAACATATAAGTTTTGAAGACTCTGAAAGTGATTTTAAAGGCCTTAAAGCAAGAATTAAAGCCTAAACAGTGTTTAAAGCCACCAGGACAGATAAATCAATGAAGAAGGCCTCCAGATGCCACATCATTGAGGTTATGACTCCTCAAAATGCCACCTACAGTTTTATTTCCCTCAAAAGACTACAAATTAATTGCACAATCAGAGATATTTCTAAACACAGCTCAGAATTAACTACCAGCCTACCAAAAGCCCCCAAAGTCAACAAAAGTGACTGAAGGTGATGAAATTTAATGTAAAATTGATTAAAATGGAGATGAACATTTGAAATCTCCTCCCTTAGGCCTCCCAGAGGTTGAGAAACCATTACTCTGTATTAATTTCACAAAGGACGCTTCTTTACACTCCACCTCCTCATTCTTATATAAATACTTCTGTAGAAGACAGTATAGAGGTTGGTCTTTGGATGCCTATTGAATGTAAATAGCTGTTGAATTATGCTACAGCTCTGGTTTGTAATTGAAGATACATAAGCTGAGATGAGAAGTTTGAAGCTGTAAAGACCCACTGGACTTGAAGATTGTAACTGGTTTGAACATCAAATACAATAGCTGATTTATGGGATCCTGGTCTATGTCAATGGTGATGTGTTTCTCACTGTAATTGTTATTTTCCTTGTGTTTTCATTCTGTCCACTTTCTCTGATAAAGAACAACAAACATAGATTAGGATTTACTTCTGAAAGTACCCTAAATCTCACTGATAAATCTTTATCCTTCATGTTTTCTATTGATTGTTTATTTGAAGATAATTCATTAGAGTATAACCAATGAAGTGTTGGTAGGCCCATATTTCCTGAGTACAACTTGAGATATTTTCTTTGAATGTTCTTGATAAGTATACTAATTAAAGATTGAGCTAGAGAAGTCCATGGTTAGCCCTGTCCTCTGGTTTCTTCTCCAACAGTTGCTTTGAAAAGTTCCCTTAAGAGTATGTTGAAAGCAGGCTAGTTTAAAAGTACTTACCTGATCTTAGACTACTTTTTATGTTCATCATGAATGTTCTCCTTTGAGAATATGCTGAAAGCAGGCTAAGTTAAAAGTCTTTACTTGATCTTAAGTTGTTCTTTGTTTTTTTAATGTTTTCTCTATCAAAGCAGGCTAGTTTAAAGGTACTTACCTGATCTTAGGTTACTTTGTGTCTTTCTATTAAGTGCATGTCAAAAGCAGGCTAGTTTAAAAGTACTTACCTGATCTTAGGTTGTCCTTTGTTTTTCTCATATTTTTGCTTCTTTCACCACTTTTACTGTATCATTCCATAAAATCAACTTAAAGAGATCCTTTGACATAGATGACTTGCCCCATGGACCACTCTTGAAGTTTGTTGTGCAATTAAATCCTCTTATAACTCCATAGCCCAATGGATTGATGTTGTTCCTTGCTTATCTTATCAACTGAACCATTCTTTCACTTACTCACACCTTCACCCTTCATACATACTTCCTTCATCTTCATGTTATCCTGTCCAACCAAAAACAAACAAAACCTTGTTCTTCATAACTAGCCTAAAATCATACTTAAGCATAAAGAAACATCTTTGAGATACACATACATAGAGAGATCCCTCTCTGAATCCAGGAGGGCTAGATCCTAGGATTCCAAAGTGGTTTTGATGTAGGCTCTGTAGCGTTTGTACTTTCCAATCTTGCAAACTACGAAGGCCTAGCACATCTATTCCAACCAAGCCAGGAAGGAAAGGATAAGTGAGTTATGACTGGGCCTTGAGAATGTGATATGAATTGATTCGCTCACGCTCAGGAAGGAAACTAGAGAGAGAAAGTAGGGCACTATTATGCCGGTCTTTGAGACCAGAACTTTGTTGTAACCTTAATAATCATCCAGTAAAGAAAACACCTCTAATCCCGATATTGTCTACAATATATGTTCCAAAGATAACACAATGTAGTTGTCTTTGTCCAAGGCACGATTCAATTAGCGGAAATCAACACACAAGTAGATTTCCTTGGACATCTTCCTCACTGAGACCAGATTCGATACCCAGGTTGAATGTCGCACTTGGTATATGATCTAAGCATCCAACATCTTCCTTAACTCCTTTTGAACCAGGGGATCAAGCGTTGGATGTACCTTTCACAGTTTTTGTTTTAAATGGCTTGGCCCCTTCCTTAATCGAAATAACATGCTGGATTATTTGTGTGTCATAAGTTTTGATCTCGTCATATGTCCATGCGAACACATCTCGGTACTATTTTAATAAGTGGATAAAAGCTAGTTTCTCTTGTGGTGTGCAGCAAGTACCGAGATTAACAAACTTCAAATCTTTCTTTGTTCCAAGATTTGTCTGTTCGTGCGACAACGTTGAACTATGGGTTTTTGCATTTATTGGCCCTCGGAAGCAATTTTGCAAGTCATACAACTTTTCCAATGATACCACGCCTTTTGGCATGGGATTTTCCTTGTTTGTGCAGGCTGCATCTTGTAACACTCTCTCATGCTTGTCTTTGTCGATAGCTGCATCCTTGAATACATCAACGTTCTCCATAAACTGTAGTATTTATTGATCATCATTGAAAATGTGTAAGTTAGTAATATTATCAGGGACAAATGTCTTAAAAATAATTTCAACAGAAAAACCATCCCTAAGAGGTGACAATCTAGCAGCAACATTTGCTAATGCATCCACAGTTGCGTTACACATTCTTGGAACAAAAATAATATTAAATGCTTGGAAATGAGAAATTGAACATTGTACCTCTTGTTGATAACCTTTCAAATGAGGTGACACACAGTGTATAACATTACATACTCGTTGTACAATAATTTATGAGTCACCTACTGCTTTGAGAATTCCAACATTGAGGTCAATGGTCCTCTATAAGCCCAAGATGAGTAATTTGTATTCTACAGTGTTATTCATGCACTCAAATTCAAGCGACTTGAGATCAAATGTTTTCTCTGTCGTGGGTCTACTAAAAGACAACCAGCTCCAGATCCCTCCTGCATCTTTGAACCGTCAAAATACAATGTCCAAACATCATATGTACAATGACTATGCACTACACTAGTACTACTACTACTGTTGCTATCTACTGTACAAATGTCATTTGCGCCAGTTGGACTGGCAAGGAGTTCTAATTGTGTGTCAAGTGGGACTAGGGATGGTTGAGCAAGATAACACCCTAGATCAATTTCTAAGAAGCAATTTCTGAAGATAAGATCTGCGAAATCAACCGACTCATTTTTGCCCTCAAAGGGAGTGACAATATGTTTCATGTAAAACTCTGAGTTCACCCAGATCTGATTGTTTTTGCCCTTGTACGAAAGCCATAAATGTGGCCAGTCCATAGCAAAATACCCGTATAATTTATTGGACCAGTCTCTACTCAACAATACACTGTACGCTTATAGAATGTACACAATTACTATATTTATACACTAGTGAACTCATTGGTCAGATGATAGGTGAATAAGCACATTTCTGAGTTCACCTATAACATGGACAAGAGTCCTATCCAGCTGAATGATTTATGCATATTTCTTATCCCATTTTGCATTATTGTCTTTGCTACAGATAACGGAATTATGTTTACATATGCACTAGAATCCACCAAGCAATTGTGTGCATTGTTATTAAAAAATTTGAATGTTAACAAAAATGGGGGCCAGAGTGTATTCACATCTAATGTTAAAGCATTAACAACATATTCCAGGGGACTAGAGGAATTACCAGATCCCTTCAATGAAGAAGCGTTGTTAAATGAGGCTAACTATCCAATAGCATGGGCGAGTAGTTCCCGTTAACTCACGATCCTTATATTTCAAAAAGTGAAATTTTCACGCGAGTTTTCTTAATGTATTCAACTACGTTATAATCTAGAGCGAGAGACATTGTTGAAGTGTCTAGAGGAGTAACTTGATCTGCTACTTCTGAGAAGGTGGACTTGATTTTGTTGTTTGCGAAAGTACTTTTTGTTGTATCATTTTTTTCTAGACTTGCTTTGAGCATTTGGCGTTGAGTTGACAGGTGGTGCAATTTTTATTAGCAAATGATCTTTCAATTTTTTCCTTGTCAACTCTGGTTCGGAGATCGACCCCTAGCTTCTGAACTTATACCAATTTTTTTGCTTCTGGGTTGGGTCCTCGCTCAGTGGTTTTTCTTCAAAACTTTTCTTCTCAGTTGCGTAAACACAATTGAATGTATTCACTCCATGTCCAACACTCATAGTTTCTTTGCCTACATCAGTTTCTTCCTTCTCTTCCGCTGGCTCAATATGCTCATTGTTACACAGGTCACCGTCCCTACAATCCCCCGTCCCGCACATTAGAGGGCTTATTCCGTGACCTGTGAGCAGTGACATGACCTGAAACCACTTTTATGGCATTCCCCTGGACATGAGCTTTCATTCTCCTGAAGACATCTCCTTGTGAAAAACCCTAAAAATAGCATTTTTGGCATTGGCGCGGGCAGCCAGTTCAGTACTCGCGCCAATGGGGGAAATCCTCCAAAGAGGGCGCGCCAATTGGCGCTCTGTCCCAGAGTCGCACTCGCGCCAAGCTTAATAAGGAGTGTTTTTTAAAAATAAATGGAGGAAGTTTCAATCCAACCAATTCCTAAACTGGTATCTAATTCGAGTTGGGAGGTTTGGCTCTGGATCTCCATGTAGAGGAGGTAGTTTGCCACCTCTCATGGAAGCTTCCTTGAGGATAGGGCCAATCCCATGATTATAGGGATCCCAACTCCCCTTCCTCCATCTATAAAAGCTTGCCATTTTCCTTTGCAAGCTAGTCTCAAAGAGCCTTCATAGCCTAAAGAATGCTGCAAGAGCCTTGATAGTTCTCTTAGAGCCAAATCAGAAGCAAGGAGATTATTGTCGAGACATCCGAAGAGAGAGGCTTGTCCCATCCTTGACAGGCTTTATCGAGACGTGTTTAGCTGACGACCCGCCGAAGGAGAATTCAGTGTCAGAGCCAGGTTGTATTTTCCTTTGTATGAATTAATGACAAGCGACTTTGGTTATGGTTCCACTTGTTGTTCACTATGATCATGAGTTATGTCTTCTCTCACTAAAATATAATTGCATCTATTGGATTTTACGCTTGTGTTTGTCGTGTTTCTTGTGTGTGCAGGTGTTCGATCGTGGCGAGCGTGAGGATTGTGATCTGCCAGAGCAAGGGAACAGGAGCGCTACCTCTTCTGCAAACAACAGCGTTGGATTCAAGGTAAGCCTTCTTCGCAAGTTGGTTTATTGCAATTAGGAACTTGCACCATTGTGTGTTACGATTGTTGCTAGACTCGATCTGGGCTAGTAGGGATCGCCTTTGTCCGCAGAGGGGATTAACCTCTACAACACTCATCAGAAAGCACTGTATCAATTATATGCACAACAAGAGTGTTCATTTTGTGGTTCCATTGCGGGCATATCTTTAATGATACTCTTGATGAAATGAACAGTTTTGATCCATGGCCATACTCTCAACATTTAGCACAACATTCGCGCTTTGTGCAGACTTGGTTGGTTGGCTACTGTTATTGCCAGAGTTGGAAAAATTTCTTAGAGAGTTGAACTTATGAGGCTTGCTGGTCATAGTGGTCTTGCTTGACCTCTGTTTCAACTCTCCCAACTCATTAGACATAGAATTGATGGTGCGAGTCAAGCTCTAAAGATTGGTAACTTCCTTATCCTTCGCCTTACTCATGGAGGCCTAAGACCTTTTGCTTGTATCTTTGGAGTCCTTTATTGGATCATCATCTGCGATGACTCCAATCGCACAAAATTCCTTTTCAACTATGATTGCTTCTTCATAATTATCATCCAAAGTTTGCTTCAGAGTTCATTTCATGAACTATGCGATGCTTTTCGGTAAGGCATATGTGTAATAATCAATGGTGATGGAGTCATGAGGTTTTGTATTTTCCAGAAATTTGTGCAAAATGCGATTAAACCTATAATTTAAATATTTCACTTTCTCTTTCTTATCCATCTTAATACTACTGAACTCTCTAAACAACATGGCAGGGGTTTTATCATCAACGAATTTTTCAAGAAGCAGTTTTTTAAAACCCCTCCAATTATGGATGGAGTTCGAAGGAAGATTGAGGTACCATACAACTACTCTTCCATCTAAGGTAAAAGGAAAAATTTTACATGCAACATCATCATAACGTACCTCTAGAATTTGCATATGTAGGTAAAAGTTGTCTAAATGGTCCTCCGCTTTCATTGCTTTGTCAAGGTCATACTTTGTTAACAACTTCTCCAGGTGCTTGGGCATATTGTGTAACAAAATTGGCAATGCAAGTGGACCTTGAGGCATTCAATCCAAATCTTGGCCTGTCATATCTTCGTTTGTGTATTCCCCCTCTTCGTCAAAATCTGATGGATCTTCTTCCTCCCTCTGGTTTCTCTACTTTTTCTGCAGACTCTACAGACTCTTCAATGGTGGCGAGAACCAAATCCTCAACTGTGGAAACCATTATCCTAGTAGGAGTGGTTATGTTCTTCTTTGGAAAATATGGAAGTTTGTGTACTCCATGTATCAATCCAATAGCTCTTGCAAACTTGTGGGTTATAGGTTGGATGGCCCAAATCTGATCATAAGAGATTTCATAAGTCTATTTGGGACCAAGTTGAGAAGATCCGCCAACTTTTGGAATATGATAAAAAGAGGTGCTGGGAATATTGTTTCCTTGACTGAAAGAAGTAGGATTAGGGTAGGTGAGGTTATCAGCCATAAAAATATGGTGGCCCTCCTTCTAGCACCAAAGATGTTGATAGTGCTGGACCTACCAACATTCACAAGGTCTCCCCGATATGTGGTCCCAATTAGACCTTACACTGTTTGGGATAGGAACCCCATCTGGAATACGACCCGATTACTGTTTTCTTAAAGGTTTGCCTTAGCTCTAATTGTCAGCAAAATAAAGGAATGCACATGTACCTTCGAAAAGCAAGTGTGTGTGCCCGATGAGTGTTCAATCGTAGGTGTGTCAAGGTTTTTCTACTGTGGAGGGGGGAAATTGAGCCTCTAAGATAGATGTAATAATACTACCCTAGTAGGGACACACACAAACAAGAAAGGTTTGTCTAATATCCAACATAATCATCCACAAAGATGCGACGATCATTCCAACCATTACAACACATTCTCAATAAGATGAGCACTAAAATAACCGAAATAGTTCAACTACTTTAGCACAAGTGAAAACAAACATGAATCACAAACATTCAAAGAACAATCTTACAAATATTCATAATCCATGCATGAAGAATGTGTTGGCCATAAAGATTCATATATTCAGTAAAAGTTCCCAGACACATGTATACAATGAACACCACTAGCTCCAATAGTGGAGCATTGGAGCCACTACTTGTTCCCCAAAAGAACTAGCTTGTCTCTTTTATGCCTTGCAGGAGGAGCCAAGGTGAAAATTCCTTTTCCCATACAATGACGGTGTATATATAAGCAAAGGGGTGATGTTTCATCTTCCTTGCGACTCTTTGACTACCCTCATGACTATTTGACTTCCTATGACTTTTCGACTTTACATGAATCTTCATATTCTTTATGTGTCCTAGACTTCCACTTTACAATACATTTTTAATAGATAGTTACATAATCCATAATAATGATGTGGCATATGATGACTCATGACATGATATGACATGACACTACTAACATGGAATGCACGATGACATGGCAATGTCAAGCCATTATTATTGCTTCTTGCTATGTGTTTGCTTGAATATGCTCTTATGTCCACCTCCATATAGATTTGAGGTAAGGAGTCTCCTGTAATATGAAGTCCTGAGTTGTGATCACAAACTGGTGTCCCATTACTTTATCTTGATTGATCAACCTGTATAACCAACTACAAATATTTCTTCTTACATGTTTCCCCTCTCCATCTCCTTCTTCGTCATATTGTCATGGTATGATAGAGCACCTGCATATGCAATTCACTCATGACAAGACGACATCAGTCTGATAAACCCCTAGTATAAGATGTTACATGTTGATCCATTGTCTGAGCCAGAACCGGGTGATAGGATGAGGGAGAGGCTCAGTGACTACGCAATTACATGACTCAAATCGATAGGGGTGAAGCTTGAGCCTTGATACTGCGTAATGTGCAGTTCAAGCTAGATTGGGAAAGTTGATTGCGTAGTTTTGGGACTCAGTGAGCCGAGCTAAGGGGTTTTGCACTGTTTCAGCCAACTGCACAGTTCGAGAAGGAATATAAGACCTGGTGATTGTGAAATTACGTATTTCAGGAGCTCATGGGTTGATCTTGAGCTCAGAGACTACACAATGTGCAGTTTGGACTAGGCTGGAGGGCTGAATTGTGCAATTTTCAAGGCCAAGGGCCAGGCTCGAACAATGAAACTGCGTAGTGCACAGTACTGGGAGGAAGGAACTATGCATTGCATAGTGTCAAGAGGCAGGGTAGCAACTTGAGGGCTTAGAATGCGCAATGTGCAGTTCAGGAAGGCAAGATGAGGCTAAGTTGTTGGAAATATTCTCAATTTTGACTAAGTGTGGGATCAGTGAAGCTGATGTGAACGGTGATAAGACTTGATTGTGATCACACAATTAGAATACTTGATGACACAACACAGATCATCTAGAACACATGAACACATACTTCCCTCAGTGCAACAACTTATGACAAGTACAACACTAAAGATAAACTTTGCGACGATCATGACAACACTTGTGCAACAATGCTTAAAACTTTGGAAATGAGTGCGACAAATGTTTACATGGTAAGATCAACTCATTTACACAAAGACAACCTCTTGAAACCACCAAAAAAAGCTTATATACATCGTGTGACACTCGACATGCGAACAAATGAAATTTTGTTTTTTTTGCAAAAGGGACCAAAACACTTAGAGAAAACACATATAATAAATTTCAATGTTTGTGATGAAAATACACAAGACCAAGGTAGGCTCCGAAATTTGGTGTAGGCCAAAATTTTGGAGAGTGTTGTAGTGATCCAAAATCTTTTGCTTTGAAATGGATTAAAGAATTACATGTAAAATTGCATCTTAACCATGAAACTTAAAAGGCATGGACATAAGAAGAGAGAAGCACATAAAATCATGCAAAGAAGACAAGAAATGGATATCGAAGTTCGTCCAGGAGGGGCTACGTCTCTGGGCCCTGCTCAATTAGTGGGGAGGCCCTCTTTCATTAAGTAGAAAATAAAATGAAAGTACAAACATCAATGCAAAATTACACCCTTATACCTCCATAGCTGAAATTTCCCAAAAATTGGAGACCTTTGATGAAGAAACAGGCAACATCGTTGAAATTGTGTTGGTGAGAGGTGCAAAATCCATATAAAATTTGTCTGATTCTGACGCTGGACAAATCTGGGCCTTCTGGAAATGAGCTCAGTTCATGGTTCTGCCCCCCTCCTTCAAGGCGCTCAGGGTTCCACTCTGCCTTGGTAAACGTGCCACTCCAAGTCTGCTTGGGTGCACTTCTGAAATGCAAGTTTATATAATAAAGGCGGGCGGACTCCCCAAGGAGCCCACTTGGCATGATGGTTATGGTTCCAAATTTTGAGGGAGGGGGTCGGGCAATCAAACCCCGCCCCCTCCATAAATGGTGACATATTTTTTTAACCCCGCAACAGTATTTTAAAATAAGGTATGAGAAGGCGTGTGGGGGGGGGGGGGGGGGGGGGGGGGGGGGGGGACCATCGGGCGACCTGCCGTCGTCCGTTGCAACAGTTGTGGTAATATGGCGAGTTGGAGCAGCGGGGTTGACAACCCCTACCCCAACCCATATTATATTGTTTGTTATAGCATGGAGTGGGTCCGGCAGGGTCATGGCCACCGACCCATAAAAATAATAAAATCTGTTATATAGTTGGAACAAGGGCGGGGGTCATGGCCCGCCCTTGCCTTTTTTAATTTTTTGTTTTGTTTTATAATAACAACCCCAATTTTTTTGAGTTTCTCAATTTTTGGCTGAAGGAGACAAACTAAGTATCCCACAATTTCACCTCGATTCCGGCCGGAATCCGGCCACTGGAAATTGGCAAAAATGTTGCCTCATTAAGGCTGCCACCTCATCAAGTCAACTCATAACTTTGACTACTTCTAACTTCTCCATGCAGACTCAAAATTGAGTGTTGTCTACGCCGTTGGAATCAGAAAGACGAGATCTTCAACTTGACACTGAGTTTGCCACATTTATAACACTTTGATTTTTGAGCCTATGTACTTGAACATGTACGATCCTCCTGGATCATTCCTCCCCACTGAGGAGCTTTTGGACCACCAAAAGCATTAACACACCCATCACACTGCTTGTTCGTTCAACACACACTTTCAATCTCCTACACGCAAAACTGGTACACAATTTACAACCATGCACACACCACACATGAATCAACAACCCCTCACTTGCTAAGAGTTTATAGCACACACTCATTGGCCAAGGATTAAATAAAAACAATAAGGCCAAAACATCATCGTTGCGTTTCTAAGTGATGGGAAACACACCATCACGTTTACATTTACTTGCAACGTATGATTTACAATTGTGGCCATAGCACTAATAACTCTTAAAAAACCATTTTTTACCTAATAAAGTAAATGGGTCATCTCCCTGTGGTGGATTTTCCTGTGGAATAACTTCGAGCACTGGACTCTGCATGGGTGCTCTTTGATCCTGACGTGTTTGACATGCAGGTTTCTGGGGTTCATCCTAGTTGTGATGATTCTTCCTCTTCCATATTTTCCATATCGTCTTGGAACACTTTCCCTTGGTGTTCCTTCGATAAGTGTTCATGGAACCCTCACTATCGCTGGACTGTGAGGAAGTGATTTCATCATCTGTCGTTGGCTGGTCACTAGCTGTGTTGGAGCTTTCTCCCACTTCCTTCCCGGCGTATCTGATTCCTGCATGATGCGAAAATTCCTCGACTTCGATGGGGTGTATGATGCCTTGGCCACTAATGCCAAGGCCCTTCCTTGATACCCCATATTCTTCAGCAGTTTGGATCTGATCCCTGTAGTATGTTTTTCAAAAGTGGTGAATTCATCATCATAAAAAGTACATGAAATTGAAGGGTTGCATTTTACCTCACGTTGGTTATGTCACAACTTTTCCAAGGCCTCATCCTTAGCTTGCAACTGGCGTAGTAAACTTTGTTTTTCTTCCTTTGCTTCCTGTAGAAGCCTCCTTAGCTCAGTGTTCTCTGCCTGGATGATTTGGTTGATCTCATCAAGTTCTTAGAGCCCTACCACAGAGAGTGTCCTTTTCATCCTTGGTACCATGTCTGTTGAAATTTTTGCTTCATCACCTGAATTAGAACCCAAGTCTATGGGTCCTCCTTTTGTGATCCCAAAGGCTGCAAGCTTCATTTCATCGCTGGAATCAGACCCCAGGTCAATTGGTCTACCATGTGCAAATCCTGTAGTTGTGACCTTCTCATCTTCCTTTGATTTAGAACCTTGGTTTTGCTACACGGTGGTAGCAGTCTTCTACTTCCCCTTTTTGTCATTCCTCTTAGGTATCAACTCAGGGTGCAGCTTCCAACAACTTTCCTCGTCATGTCCCTCTTTCTCACAATGTGTACAAGACGGTTTTGCTTCCCTTCTCTTGGATGCTGCAGTTCTTTTTGGGTGGTCATTTTGTTCATGCGTTCCCCGACTTTCTAGATGCATGGCCTTCACACTGGCCTCATCGATGGCAGGAGGCTCAAACAATAATAATGAATGTCTTATGTAATTATGCAGAGAACCAATATACTTCGTTACAACCTCTGGTGAATCTAATGGAATGCCCAAATTTAATGCTTGTTTTATAAATTCCTCAGTGAAGTCTTGTACATTTTGACCTCTGCTTTGCCTTAGATGTTTCCATTCCATTAATTCCTTTTACTTTTAACCCAAAGGGTAAAATTGGTTTCTCAATGCAGAAACAAAATTTGACCATGAGGAGAGAAGGTTACCCAACTTTTGGCTGCATTGCAATTTTCTCTCCCACCAGACAAGAGCGGTGTCGTTTAGTTGAAGAGAAGCCAACTGGATCTTTGCCTCGTCCTCCTTGATCTGTTGAATCCCACGGTAGACTTCAATCTGCCTAACCTAGTTGTTAAGCTTTTTTGCAATACTTTCACCATTATACATGGGAAGATCAAATTTGACATCTAATTTAAAGAAAGGTTTCTTAGATGCAGTCCCTGAATTCCTATGATGATGGTGAGAAGAGGAAGAAGAGCTTTCACTCGCGGAAGGAGAAGGAGGTGGATCTCCTCCATCATCTCCATGCGCTGAACCTCATCGTTCTGAAGCATTCTCCCCTTCTTTCTCTAGTTTCTCAAGCCTTGAGAACAACTTCTTGACCTGATCTGCCATGGTGTAGAATGTCTTGCGGAAGTTTAGCTCCTCCTCATTTCTAACATTGTCATCCATGTTTCTTCTTTGATTCGCATGTCCCGCTTCGGGATCAAAAGACTTTATTTTCCCTTCGCCTCTTTGAAGCTTGTTTCTAGTTAGCATACAAACATGCAATTCACATCTACAAAGACTTGCTTTGATACCAATTGATTCAAAATATTTTGCTTTGAGATGGATTAAAGAATTACATGCAAAATTTCATCTTAACCATGAAACTTAAAAGGCATGAACATAAGAAGAGAGAAGCACATAAAATCATGCAAAGAAGACAACATATTGATATCGGAGTTCGTCTAGGAGGGACTACGTCTCCGAGCCCTGGTCAATCAGTGGGGAGGCCCTCTTTCATTAAGTGGAAAATAAAATGAAAGTACAAGCATCAATGCAAAATTACACCCTTATACCTCCATAGCTGAAAGTGCCCGAAAATTGGAGACCTTTGATGAAGAAACAGACAACGAAGTTGAACTCGTGTTGCCGAGAGTTGCATAATCCAAATAAAAGCTGCTTGATTCTAACGCTGGACAAATCTGGGCCCTCTGGAAATGAGCTCAATTCATGGTTCCACCCCCCTCCTGCAAGGTGCTCAGGGTTCCACTCTGCCTTGGTAAACGTGTTGCTCCAAGTCTGCCTGCGCGCTCTTCTGAAATGCAAGTTTATATGATAAAGGTGGGAAGACTCCCCAAGGAGCCAACTTTGCGTGATGGTTATGGATCCAAAGTTTGAGGGAGGGGGTCGGGCGGTCAAACCTCGCTCCCTCCATAAATGGTGACATATTTTTTTAACCCCTTAACAATATTTTAAAATAAGGTATGAGGAAGGGGGGGCGGGGGGAGCCGCATCGAGAGGCGGCCCGCCCCCAAATTTGTCGCCGTCTGTTGCAATGGTTGTGGTAATATGGTGGGTTGGGGTGGCGGGGTTGACAACCCCCATCCCACCCGTATTATATTGTTTGTTACAAACTGGAGTGGGTCCGACGGGGTCATGGCTGCCGACCCATAACAATAATAAATTTTTTTATATAGTTGGAGCAAGGGCGGGGGTCATGGCCCGCCCTTGCCTTTTTTTAATTTTTTTTTTTTTTTTTGGTCTGTTTTTATAATAACAAACTCGATTTTTGACCAAAGGAGACAAACTGAGTATCCCATAATTTTGCCCTAATTCCGACTGGAATATGGCCACCGAAAATTGGCAAAAATGTTGCCTTCTTAAGGCTACCACCTCATCAAGTCAACTCAGAACTTTCACTGGTTCTAACTTCTCCATACGAACTCGTAATTGAGTGTCGTTTGCGCCATTGGAATCAGAAAGACGACATCTTCAACTTGACACTGATTTTTCCACATCTTTAACACTTTGATTTTTGAGCTTGTGTGCTTAAGCCACTTTTACTTGAACCTGTACAATCCTCCTGGATCATGTAGCAGCAACAACTTAGGCCAATAACACCGTAATCTTTCTGGTAGGAAACCATCCTCGAGTCAGATTCAGAGTTCGAGGAGTAAGTGCTCAAGGGAATTAAAACTGATGCCAATCAATAGATTACATTGATGTCCATTTTCTAATCCCTACCTCCACCTAATTGGTTTAGGATTGTATCCTTCAGTGTCTCCACCTGCTCACCCAAGAATCTCGAGCACATTGATGTCCATTTTATAATCTCGTAGATATCAGAAACATATAGAGCTTTCCATTTGCAAACCAAAAATATAGAGCACACCGTGTTCCATCTTCTCCACCTCCCAGGGTTATAGAAGGCACAATATCTCGACATGTTTTTTTTCTTCAACAATGCTTCCTAGCGTGCTCTTTCTCCAACACTAACACATGTTCCAACATTTTCCTTCTATTTCGCAAGTTCACTTGGAAATCCCTGTATGCTTAACCCAACATACAACACCCACAACACACTACCCTTGTATATGACCTTTTCCAATATTCACCACGCTTGATCCCTATGTGTAGTTCACTCTCCTTCACTTGAATGAATGCCTCGTCCTTTCCCCCCATCAACCCCCTCATGGCCCTTTCATGTTGACCACATAGGGCAACCCATGAGGAAATAAAAAGGGGGTATGTGTTTGTCCTCCATTCAGGAAGCCCATACTCCACCTCCCTTGTTGCCATGCAAGGCATTAAAAATTGGTCAGAAAGTTGGTGGCCATTAAATGAACAGCCTTGACTTAACTAATTCTCAAACAACCCCTCCTCAAAACTTTGAATATGTGTCCACTCCTCACAACCAGTCATTGTGTTTACATTTCCAAAATATTTACATGAATTACGATTCATAATGATAATTACAAGAGGGATAACAAAAAAATTTGTCACAATTTCATTTTTCCCCTGGTATGACCAAGACCAGGAAGCCAATTAGAAACCTCCTCCATAATTTCCAAATCTAAGTAGGCTTAGCAATCATGATTGGCATAATTCTCTAGTTGATGAATCTCCTCCAGAATGCCAGGAGAATTTGCAAAATGGTAAATGGAAACTGCTTTTTGGGCCTGAGTCTGGGCATGCGACCAACCTTGCTAGCCACGTTTGCCAACCGCTCTGCGGCTACATATCCTCTATCACAACATTAAGGAGAAAACACAAGGTAACCCAATGTAAGACCAAGTCCACAACTGCCTCCCGCACCAATAAAACCTGCCACTCAGAGCTCCCCCAACTACAAACCAATAGTAGAATATATACATAGGAACATCAAACCACCTCTAACCAATAGACATCTAGGTTAATATTAACTCTTGGAATCTATACCCTACCTGAATGTCAAATAACCAAACATTCCCAAAGTGAAAACACATGGCAAAGCTAACCCAATGAGCATAGTACTAAGGGAATAAAGTAAAAAAAACCCCAATAGGAGGAAGACCAGATTAGAAAAGGAAAACGACACCGGTTTCACTAGAGTCCCTAAGACCTCAAGAGAAATAATGCACCAAGAGAAAATCACAAGGGTCCCCAACATAGAATCAACATCATCCATATAACAAAAAATACAATTCATCGAACATAGGGGGGAACGATTACCCATAAAACACTACCCAAGACTACTTGGGCCGAAAAGAACCTTAACCTTCAAAATTGAGTGATGGTACAAACAACCTCCACTAACCAGTGCCACTGACCCCCCGATGTCTCTACTCACTGAGCTAAGACTGCTTCAGGATTATGAACAATGCCACCACCCACACCCCCAATCAGACAACTTACTCTTTCAAACATCAAAAGAAGAGGGAAAGGAGGGCCTGTGTGGGTCACTGCCACTGGAACACCTTTGACATGTGACCCCCGCACTAAAAAAAGCCGAGTCTCACTCCATTTATCAAACAAATTGTCCCTGAATTCAAACTTAACAATGCAACATAGAGGGAGATAAAATCCCACCAACGACAAGGATGTAACTCAAACAAGGCATAAAAAGCCAACCTTCATTCAATAAAACAACAAGTTGAGGGTCGTGTGGGAAATACAACATTATTCCAAAGGAATTAAGGTCTCGCACACTTCATACATGGGAGGGGTTGGCCACACATCGCCCCTCTTAATTGCAGTGGGAGGCGACGAGGTGGCGAGTACCCCTCCCGACCTCTGCTCCCAGCTGCCTTAACACCCCGATTGGGGGAAATAAAGTCTTTATGTTAATTACTATATGTTGACTAAAATATATTTGATACACTATCCTAAATTAATAGTTCGAGAGGTTGGACGCATTGTTTTTTCTGCCATCCACCCTGATTCAATTCCATGGGACATGTTTGGCTTGCTGTGATAAGGGTTGAAGAATAATAAGCAACCCTTGGGATAGATTCCACTCTAATGGGGTCGAGATATCTTAAGTTTTGCTAAGTCATAAGTTATTGGTATATTTAGCAAGTCATAAGTTATTGGTATATTTAACAAATCATAAGTTATTGGTATATTTAGCTTGCTAATTTAATAGCAATCAAAAAATTTGATCACATAATAACAATTGGAAAGTTTCATAATTACTCCAATAAATTACTAATTCACCCATAGTTTTACATACACACATGCATACTAATAATCTTACCTATTAATCAAATCCATCTTTCCTTATTATTAATAATATCAATGGGAAGATTTAATAATTTGCCCATTAAATTACTAGTTCATCATAGTTTTACTTACATACATACTCATAATCTTTCCTTTTAATCAATTCCATATTTCCCTATTATTGAAATTTATAATTTAAAAGAAAGGAAATAATACCTCATAAATCATTAATACTTCTCATTTACTAATTTTATGGCTTGCTACAAACACCTTCAATTTTCCTGCATTCCTAGACACATCAACTATATGGTTGTTTCATTTTTTTTAATACCGTCGTTCAGGGTGGTTTCAATTTTCTTGTTTTAGCAAATGGCCTCTGTCTATCACGTGATTTATTTAATATCTCGTGACCATCTAGCGGGTGTAGCCTCTGTATCTCTTCTCATTGTTTGTATTCGGAACTTAAACGTGACATGGGACGGTAGAGGTGAACTTAAACGTGACATTGCATACTGTTTCAATTTTCTTTCCCAATGAAAGAAACAGCAGTGAAAGAATTTATTTCAGATTTCATGAAAGATGTGACATTTCACCAAACACCACTTAAATTTTGTGGAAGTTGAAGTACTATCCATGTAACCATAGTTTCCAATTCCTAATTATGCTGTTTTGACCTGGTATAGGAGTGTAGCGTGGTATAGCCACTTTTATTCTTTTTCTCTTTTTAAATAAAATAAAATATATGATTTTATCAACTGATCTGTCCGGTCTTCTTCTTCCTGCCGATGACCAAGGCTACCATATCTACTATACGAGGGTTTGAAGGCATGCCCGAGGTGGAGTACGAGGTCTGTTTGGATCAGGAAGGCATTTGCAGACAATAAGGTGGGTGACACCCTTGTTACGGGCGAGTTTTAACTCTTCTTCCATTCTTCGTTTGTTTGGCCGATGCTTTATTTGGTCATATATAATTCTGTTCATGACTGTGCTGATAATAATTAATTTGTGATCTTCATTTTCTGCTCACTCTTAGTTGAATTTTGTGATGGACACTGGTAATTCTGAAGTGGGTTTTGTCTAATGGCTACTGGGTGTCCGTCAGATCAAATTTAAATAGTAAACTCTAGGTTTTTGATAATCACAAGCTGAATTCTGAGATGTTACAGGTGATTTTTAATTAGGTTTGGTGTGCTTCTTGCTGGGTGGTTTCTAATCAATTAGTTATTTAAAGCATTTACAATTTTGAGATGATTTTAATAATGGGTGCTGGTTATATTGGAATGCGTTACTGGGTCCAGTGATAACTGGGTGGTCAAGAAATCAATGTCATGGTGTGATGAAAATGCATTAATAATGCTATCTTTCATTCCAAAGAACCTACCTGCTGGTTGGCAGGTAGTTGGGCTTAGCTCTATTCCTAAAGGTCTGCAGTCTTGGAAAGTTATTTTTGCCCCAGGAAAAGATTTCAACATTATATTCAAGTAGAGAAAGTTACATATAGTAGGTGTCGAAGCACTACAATCTACGTATGTTCTGATATGTTTGCAGCAGCAAAACCCTTTTATATTGGCCCGAAAAGCATCATAAAAGGCCCAGAGCTATAAAAAAAGTGTACAGTCTGTATACCCCTAACATAACAGGTCTTACAGCATTATAAGGCATTAAAAATCTGCTGTCTTGACAGACCATTTAATAATTTCCTAGAACTGCAAGAAAATAAGGACAACTGAGTATCATAGGGAGAAAGGAACATATTTTCTTTCTGCACTGTGTTCTTCCAGCGGGAGATTCCCAAGTGGTCCATTTACTGCAGCATTGGAGAGTTCATCTTCCCTTGTATTACGCTATCTCCTTATGTTATGCTCTCTGTATCAATGTTTTAAAACTTGGACTCGTCTTGGGATCAGACCAGTTTGAATTTTATGACTTGGATTAAAAAATATATATATATATATATATATATATATATATATATATATATATATATATATATATATATATATATAATATTTAATTTTAATAAAAGATATATTTTAAAGATTTCAAACCATGATTCCAAACCATTAGAGACAAAATATAAAAAGTTTACTCATGTATATACACTATATGGGTGAATATATCAAAATGGCACTGAACGCAATACATATCAGAAACAAAATACATAATCAATGAGACTCTAAATGCGCTTTAAAGTCCAGCCATGCTACAATCTACTTGGCAAGACACTAATCTTGCTACTGAACATTTGGAAGGATGGCTTCAAACCAGAAGTGCAAACATCGACCATTTTAATTGACTTGCTTGGTAAGTTGGGGTTGGTTGAGGAAGCAGAACAGCTTTATGATGATATAACTAAAATAGAAGTTCCCTTAAAAGTTCGTGTAAGCCTCTGGGAAAAGAAAAAGCAGCATATATGTTGTGCTTTTTGCAAAAGAATTCTCAAGCCTCGAATGTGAATGGCTTTGAAAGGTTGGTAAGTGACCTTTTAGCGGGTGTGTTTTTTGTAGATGAAGCGAAGAAAAAGCATGACCAAATGCAAATTCAAGGGTTGACTGCAGCAGAACCTATCGCAGACTGTAGTTGCATTAACACCCTGCTTAAGGCATCTCACATAGCAATCTTGTGACAATGGAACATAAAATCAAGATACTTTTGGTATTTTGGTACTTTTATGTTCAAAGCTAAATTCATTGTTCTTGTTGCAGGCTTGTCCCAATTGCACCAACAATTTTCTTGTTGAGCTCTTCTGTGATTGGTCACTGTTTGATATGGATGTGGAAGAAATGGCATGTCAAGACAACACAGAACATATATTTTGTACCACTGTCTACAGTGATTAGTTCTTGCATCTGGGTTGGTTACAGAATTCTGCAACTGCCAACGGGGTCATTTGTTTTGATAGAAATATGGGTACTTGCCTTATATTTCAAAGGGCCTTTTGATTTTTTCTTTTATGTCCCTTTTATCCCCAAAAGGTGGATCACATTAATTAGTTGAGTATCACATTGCTGTAGGACCTGGAGGGCATTGGCCCACTTCAGGAACTATTATTTTAAATTGAAAATTGGACAACCCGTGGAATAAGATTGCAATTGAACTGCTAAAAATGCTAAAATTTGTTTGTAAAATCATCATATGCTAAAAAGCAAGTGGCAACATTACATTCCTACAGGAATGATAGTCGAGCCAGAGCCATCAACACTGCTTGTAATGAAGACCACATTATCAAAGTAAGAAGTTGAAATTTTCTTCATATATACTGTTAATTACATAGAGAAATCAAGCTCTCTTCACTTTTGGCAGGCAATACAGCATCAATTGTGAGGAAGATGACCAACTTAGCTGAGTAGGTACAGACTCGGTCAAGTTGGGACTGGTTCGGTACCAAATCAGCTGAGTTATATATTGACTTGGTCAGTTTGGTACGAAATTGGTCACCAAACTGAGAAGAGCACCAATTCCATAGAGTTGAAGGTCAACTTGGTAAACTCGGCCAAGTTCAAGTCTGGGTTGACTGATTTTAATAAGATTACTATGTATACATGTTGGAATGTTATATCAGAGAATTGAATTACAGCATCTTTGATTGGTTCCAGGAGAGGTCCCAATATGATGCAGTGAAGTCTTTGTGTGTTTTTACCCATTCTATCACTGTTTTCGAGTCTCTAAAGACTTGCAGTTTGTTGACCCTCTTTTCTGTTATCAATTTTAAGAGAGATATCAGAGCACAAAGCTCTGCCCATTTATTGCTACCAATCCCTACACCCAGTTTGAAGGAAAAATTTGAGCCATCTATCAAATACATAACTCCACCAGTACCATTTGGTCCAGGGTTTCTTTGACTGGCTCTCTCAAAAAAGCTCCAAGCTTTTGACTAATCAATCTTCAATATGATATATCCCTACGTGTCTTAATTGATTTTTTCTTAATTGGTTGCTTTGTCTCTTCGTAATGAAATTTGATTTTATGATAAACTTTCAAGGGAGAGAAAGCTAGGTTTTGAAATAGTTCTGCTCTCCTAGTGGTCCAAAAACTGCTAGATACAATTAATGGGAGTGATTCGTGATTTGAATTGTTCAGCTGCAGGCTATTTTTTGTATCATTCTTTGAGAGTTTGATCTTTCCAAGACAGAATTCTCAGGGAACGCGAGGGAATATTTTGAGAAGGTACAGTCCATAAGGATATGTTTGACGGATTCTTCAGTTACCTTTCATAAGGCACAAAACCCTGGTACTTGCTAGATTCTTTTTTGGAGGATGTTCCAAGTGGGTGCTTTACTGCTTAATTCCAGCCAAAAGAAACACCTAGATTTCATAGGGGCGCTTTGTTTCCAGATTGGTTTCCACAACTAGCATTCCGGATGGTCATTATTTAGAAACATTGCCTTGTACCGAAAGCTGGTTGTGTACTCCCCAGGTGGGGTTTTTGACCAGACCATTACATCTTCCTCAATCCTTATTTTTATAGCATAGATATTCAGTCTTTTCACCAGAAGACCCCACTATTCTACCATTTGGATTTCTAAGTCAAGATTCCTTGCCCTTTTCCATTCTCGGCTTTAGAAGAATCCCTGTTCTGCCCAATGTTATCAAAACTGAACTGGTGTTGAAATATGTAACTAGGTTCGGTCTTCATAATGACATGTGTAATCATGATTATGTAATTTAATGTAATAAGAAAAATAATTTTATTACTATTGATCTTGAGGCATGGGTTTCATGCTCAAGGGAGATTTATTTTTAGGTCAAGCTCCCATTGAGAGCTTCTAGGGTTTTTCATTGAGTATACAAGTCTAGGGAGTCTTTGTCATGTATGAAAGACCCTTCTTGGGCATGTTACATATTGTAAAGAGAATTATTTGAGTTATAATAGTGTCATAATGACCCTACAAGACCTTGTCAAGTGCAAATTATCAAGTCGGCCTACAAAGGAGCAATCGGCCTCTCTGGAAGAACATGTCGGCCTATTAGGGCTGCCATGGATGCCTATCTATAGAGGCATTCGGCCTCATTCCAAAGTGAAGAATCAAGCATCGATCTAGAAGAAATTCGATCTAGATGAAAAGATAAGAATAAAAGGGAGCCAAAATACTTAGCCGAGAAGAGGAAAAAGATAACAATGTTTTGGTCTGTCTTTCGGGCTCAACCTGTTCACACGTGCGAAAATGAAAAAATGTCATCTACTGAAGCAAAATCATGAATGTTACAATTATCATTACTAGCTGAGTTTTGGATAAAAGGAAGTCTCCTTCTCAAGCCGAGTTATCAAGGAAGCAAGGTGAAGGCAAGCGAAGAAGATAGAAGAGGAAGTTGCCCATGTTTAACTCACACGTACTGTCTTAGGGTTTTTGAAGAGATCGAAAAGTTGCAGGTAAAAAGAAGCCAAAAATTATAGTCGAGGTACAGGTCCGAACTCATGATGCAAGGAAGAAACTTGGGTTGAATTTGCTAGAAGTCAAGTTCTACAAGAAGAATTGTGACTTGGTCTTGGAGGGGTCATTTGGTCAAGGTTCTAGGTCTTGGAATTCGTCAAATGAAGATTTTATGAGAAGAAAAATTCTTGTGGGTTTCCTCTCAGATTTGGAGAGGTTTTAGCCTTGGCTGATTGCCTACATCTTGTGTCCTTTGTCTTATTGTTCTTTATGGTTTGGTAGCTGTTTGATGAATGAGAACACTAATAATAAACAAGAGAAAGAAGAAGCTAATCTAAAGAAGTAAGAATACATCACAAACAATTATCAAAGAAGAGAAATCACCTACACTTGCTGCTCCTAGATTTCTCAACATGGTTTAAGAGCTAAGGGAATCAAGTCAAGAAAGGGCAGCTCAATGAAGGACACTCAAGGGTCTAAGCACTAAAAGATCTTCAAGAGCTAAGGCAGCAAGATAAGGCAAGGCAGCTTGAAGAGATGCATCAAAAGCGGTATCAAAGAAAAATCAAGGCATCAAAAGGAACATTGAATCTTCAAGAATACGTAAGGGCCAAGTTCAAGATGAAAGCTTGATAAAGTTCTGGGCACAAAATTCTCAAGGTCTGATCTCAAAACAAAAAGGAAGTTACGGTGAACTTCATTTCTCCCTCGTAACTTGGAAAAGAACCAAACTCATTCCAAAGTCAAACGAAAGTTCTAACTGCAATATTTTCCCCTCACCAAGCAAGTAGAAATTCAAACTGTGGGCATAATAAAGTGATTTCTAAGGGATATCAAATCATTGTTTCAAGAAGTTGAAAGCATAATTCAAATATTCAAAACAGTTCGAGTCCCTTGGTAAGAAGATCAAACATTTGAGTCTTGAAAGAAAGGACTGTTTACATTTTCTAAAGGGCTATCCTACTGAAGCAACTTCAGAGTCAAGCATCTTGGCATCCTCAGAATCTCCAATTAATGAAGGCAGTCAAGACATATCATATCCTTGTCTCTGATTACAAGACTCGAATTCTTGAAAATTCAAACCTCTATGTGGCACTAAGAGTGCAAATTCCAATCATTCAAAAATATTTATCACTCAAGAAGGCTGGCATTCCAATGGAATTGCCTTGATAATCATCTATACACTTTGGTAAGTGATGGAACCAAGAACCTACATGCTGAAGAATCTCTACTTTGAAATTCTGTGACAAAGAAGTTCTATAACAGGCATACTATACCTTGAAAGATATCGTGGAGAAGCAAGTCCCATCAGAAGATCAATAAAAGAAGTCTGAAAGATAGCAAAAATGATAGCAAAGATACCTTTCTGAAGGAACCAAGGAATCATAGTTAGGTATCCATGAAGTATGTATGATATATTTTTTATTATTTTTTAAGGGTCCATCATAAGATGTTGTAGGGTTGAAGTTATGGCTCCAGGGTTTGTATTTTGAATTATAGATGGCTCACAAGAAACCCTAATATTTAGAAACCGTAATCTTAAGGTACTTGTTCCTTATGATTTGACTTCTAGGGTTTATTAGGATTCTAGGGCATGGGATAAACCCTAATATGACGTGATATAATCCAGGGTTTGACTTTGAACTTAAGAAACCCTACGATGATTGCATAAAAACCCTAGAAAGAGAGCTTGACATCATGTTTTGGTATTGTATTCTTTGCTTGGGGTACTTGTTAATCAATATTGCAGGTACAAGAAGTAAAGATGGATGGGCTGATCCTCTGAGAAGCATGATGGAAGGAGGGAACTTTACAGACCCTTAGATCCTCAAACACTATTCATGATGTAGTTATAGAACTATGGATAGCAAGGGGAAGTAGAAGATGCAAAGATCTCTGTCATGGTTAAAGAATTACAGTATGATAGGATGCATCATATTAAGGAATCAGGATGGCATCATAATAGCATACGATTGAAGCAAGAGCTCATGTCATCAATAAAAGAAGCTTGAAAGATAGCCGAAGTAAAAGTATACATACTTGTAAGTAGTCATCATAGGAGAAAAGGGCTCTTAGAAACCTCATTGGAAGCATAAGTAGTACTTCTGTGTAGTAGACAATCATCTAGTGTAAAGCTCATCATTAGAAAGGAGCATTTGTAGGATGAGGATAATCAAGGTCCTCTGTTGAAATCCTCATTAGAAGATTCATCTCTTGGAAGAAGTAAATCTCATTGAGAATTCCATCTTGGATGGGATTCATTGTTTAAAAGGATGATGGTATGATGACAAAGGAATGCAACAAGTCAAGATGGTTGAAGTACTCTCAATCATGGAAAAGGGACGCTGCCGAAAGAAGCCTAGATGACCAAAAAGAAGGAAAGAGGTATGTATACATGTATTTAATTGAGTCATGTCATATGGTTGCATGGGTAAATGTTCTATCTCATGAGCATGATCAAAGAAAAACGGATCTCATCCTTTGGAAGGATGCGTGAGGGCCTGGTTCACAGATTGACTAGATGAAATCAACATAATATGTCCTCATAGAGAATATGAGGTGGTTGATGGATGAAAGTTTCCTGGGGAGCAATATGTGAATAAAGAAAGAGGAGATCGTGAAAAACGCAACTATTAGCACATAGAAAAGGAAATCAACATCCAATGACTAGGAGAATTGACCACGACATCTCCATGGAAAAGGCATGAAGACTCTGATGAAGTCTGGAAAGAAAGGAGACCCTTGACATTGAATACCTTGGAGATGTGTCAATATATATGCAGGATATTGATGGTGCTACAAGCAGATGTCATGATGAATGGCCATCACAAAAGGTAACTTTGATTTGATGTTCATTTTTAATATTTGAACAACATCTGGATGGATTGATGCATGGCTATTGAAAGCGAGTTGTAGTTGTTACCTACAACTAGCACTCATGTGGTGGACGGAAGATCCTAAAATAAACATGACGTGGAAAAGTTAGCTGTATGAAAGCCAGATGTGGACTAGAAGATCACTTTCCGATGAAGAAAAGGATGACATGACTGAAGAAAAGGATGACATGGATGGCCGATACCCTATGATGAAGACCCAAAAGGATGAAGGCTCCTTAATGAAGAAGAAGAAATTCATGACACCGAAAGGAGGAGCTCAACAAGCAGCTAAAGGTACCATGATCTCCACTGAAGAAGAAAGATGTTGTTAGTAACAAGTCCCTGGTTAAGAGGGAGCTTGGACAAGTCCCTAGATAAAAGGGAACTTGGGTACATTCCTTTTGTAGGAATTGTTAGTTGTTGTAGCATCAGTTGTGTTCTGCAATGAAACTTTGTGGAGAGGCTAGAATACATGATCTCCAAAACCCAAAAATCCTTTTTGGAAATTCCGCCTAGAAGTGTCTCAATTAGATTATTAACCAATTTTTAAATATTTCCTAAGTCTAAACTTAGGGAATATGGTTAATTAATCAATATTAATTGAGATAAGGTAAGAATAGTCTATAAACTTACAGAGATTGAACCAGAGAGGATCCTAGCCATTGATTAAGTTCTAATCTTGGCCGTTGGTGCTCCAACATAGGATTATAAGATGAGATCGATGTGGTGATGGAGAAAACACTTCAGCAGTTCGATTTCAATTGGCAGATTGATTTTCAGAGTAGCAGCAGTTAGTTGCCGGAGAGAGAGTCAGAGAGATCGAAGCAGTGTGAGAGGTAGGGACAGTGATCCGGAGGAAAGATTTCCAGTTTTGGAGAGGCAGTAGCAAGAGCGCTGAGTTATCCCAGAGAGGCAACATTGAGGGATAGCGCAGTTGCTTCAGCCAGGTAGTTCGATTGGGAGGAAGGAAAAATCATTTTCAGTTCCAGAGGCCCGGAAGAAGTCCCAAAGGGTCGAAGAGATAATTTTCTCAACATCCAAAGGCAAAACGACTTCATCATAGCCTAGTCCGAGGCAAGTTGTCCAGCCAGCTACGTAGAGGCTGACACAAAGCTCCAGGAGGTTGAGTTCTGGTAAACAAAGCCGTGCCAGAAATTGCTTGAGGGAGAAGGGTAATTTCCCTTCATTATATTGCCCAGATTTTCTTGCTGTTTGGATTGCTAGTTGGGCATCCATAGATGTACTTAGATTTTACTGCTGGATAATAAAATAAAACCCTCATCTGCTGCATCAGTTTTCCCGCATTGGGTTTTTATGTGTGTGTGCTAGCATTTCTTCCGGCGTTTATTCTTCCACAATTTTATTTGTGTAGATTGCAGTGTGAGTTATTCAGTATTTGCCGTAGAAAACTGCAAATAATTTGTTAAATTAATTAATAATTAGGAGAATAATTTCCAGTTGCTGCAATAGGATTCCTGTTTAGGAATTTTCACATGGTATCAGAGCACAGTTGATCAGTCGGAGAGCTCAGAGGCGAAGAGAAGGAATTTCGCTGTTCAGTGTGGGCAACAGTTGAAATTTCCAGGGGCAGTGCAGTCTTTTGCCAAGAGGCCTAGTTACTTGAGGAAACTCGATTTTTCAGTGGAAAAATTCGATTTTCCAGATTGAGTGATTCTAGAGGCAGAGGGAGCAATCCATATTTTTCGTTGGGCAGATCTCTATATGGACACAGAGGGTTTTTGCAGCAATTCACTAGAGCAGAGCCAACGTCAGGTGGAAGAGAAGAGTACACTTGAGGGAAAATTTCTCTTAGGGAACTTCTAGTCTCGGAAGTTCGAATTTCTAGTTGCAGATCGACAGTAGCAGCTACTAGAGACACGCATTCCAGGAGGAAGTGCGAATAATAGAGTAGCAATAGTGCACAGGGGAAGAGGGAGTTTTCAACATTTTTCAGAGATGGCCAATGCAGGGTTGAGAGATCAGGACAGGTTGGACGGTGCTTCCAACTATGTCATCTGGAAGGTAAGGATCTCCTTCCTTCTAGATGAATTTGACCTAAAGGCATATATCAATAATGTGGTGGCACTTCCCACGGATGCATATCAGTTGAGGGAGTACAAAAAGGAGATGGCACAGGCGAAACGGTTGATCCTAGATGGAGTTCGGGATCATGTAGTCTCGTATAGCTGGCAAGGATACTACCAAGCAGATGTGGGATTCTCTCGCTACGTTGTATCAGGGTACTTCCGAGCAACGGAAGATGTACCTCGAGGAGAAGCTGAGATGCATCCAGATGCGGAAAGGGGAAGACATAGACCCCTTCCTTACCAGAATTCAGGAGGTCTGAGACCAACTGTCAGCTGTTGGAGCAACGCCTCAACCCATAGAGCTAGTGCGATTAGCTCTCAACAATGTCTCTAAGGAGTGGCAGGTTTTTGTCCAAAGCATATTGGGCAGAGACACACTACCAGGATAGGATAGGATGTGGGTTGATTTGCAGTAGGAGGAGTTAAGACGAGCTCTTTTGAAGGGCTCCATCAGTGGCAACGACAGTGGGCAAAAGATGGTGGAGGAGGAGGAGAATGTGGCCCTTGCATTTAAGGGTCTCAGTCTGGGATAAGGGGAGCAGAGGAAGAAGAAGAAGTACCTGCCTAAGGTCAAGTGCTTCAGATGTGGTGAGCTAGGCCACTACGGTACTTAGTGTCCTCTCAGGAAGGAGGACAAGGAGGACCAACAGGAAACTTTTGCAGAGATTGATAGGCTTTCCTCCAGGATGGAGGAAGACTTCGCGATGTTCGCCAATATACCTCCAGGAGTGAGGTGGGGTGAATTGGTTTTGTAGCTCCAAACCACTATAGATGGGTAGGATCCTTAGGAGTCCACCTCTTGGATCAATACCTGGCTACAGGGGCCCACAATATTCAGTAGCAGGATGGACCAATGGTAGTTGATGCAGTCAGATGCCAGAGTGATAGTTGCAGGTACTAGTAGCAGTCAGATGTTGGGGAGTGCAATGCAAAGTTGGCAACAGTGTAGTTGGCACAATGCAGAGTCAACAACAACGCATAGTCTTCAGTAGATAGTGTAGATGCTAGTAGCAGTCAGGACTCGGGTGATAGATGCATCATACTGAACACAGTTGGTTTAGTTTTGGATGTTTTTTCAGTTGCAGATGTTGCAGTAGCAGCAACAACAGAGTTGTAGCGTTGGCAGCAGTTCAACAGGGTCAACATCAGCACAAATGCAACGCATATTAGAGTTGCGAAGTGGTCGGTGGGCAACAATAGGCAGACATTAACAACGTGACAAAAGATGGTGCAGAGACAAAGTGTTGCTACCAAGTGTGCAACAATACTAGAACACATTCCTCGCTAAGAGGGAGTGTTAGTTTTTGTAGCATCAGATGTGTTCTAGCCACGAAACTTTGTGGAGAGGCTAGAATACATGAGATCTCCAAAACCCAAAAATCGTTTATGGAAATTTTGCATGAAGTGTCTCAATTAGATTATTAACTGATTTTTAAATATTTCCTAAGTCTAAACTTAGGGAATATGGTTAATTAATCAGTATTAATTGAGGTAAGGTGAGAATAGTCTTGAAACTTACACGGATCGATCCAGAGATGATCCTAGCAATTGATTAAGTTTTAATCTTGGTCATTGGTGCTCCAACATAGGATTATAAGAGGAGGTCAATGTGGTTATGGAGAAAACACTTCAGCAGTTTGACATCCAGAGTAGCAGCAGTCAGTTGCCGGAGAGAGAGTCAGAGAGATTGAAACAGTGTGAGGGGCAAGGACAGTGATGCGGAGGAAAGATTTCCAGATCCGGAGAGGCAGCAGCAAGAGGGCCGAGTTATCCCAGAGAGGTAGCGCTGAGGGACAACGTAATTGCTTCAGATAGACAATTCGATTTGGAAGAAGGAGAAATCATTTTCAGTTCCAAAGGTTGGGAAGAAATCCCAAAGGGCCAGAGAGACGATTTTCTCAGCGTCCAAAGGCAAAACGACTTCATCAAAGCCTAGTTTGAGGCAACTTGTCCAGCCAGCTATGCAAAGCAGTGCAGAGGCTAACGTAGAGCTCCAGGAGACCGAGTTCTGGTAGACAAAGCCGTGCCAGAAATTGCTTGAGGGAGAAGGGTAATTTCCCTTCAGTATTTTGCCCAGATTTTCTTGCTATTTGGATTGCCAGTTGGGCATCCATAGATGTACTCAGATTTCACTACTACATAATAAAATAAAACCCTCATTTGCTGCAACAATTTTCTCGCATTGGGTTTTTTCAGGGACTTTAGTCCAAAAATAATTGTGTCAAATTTTATGTGTATGTGCTAGAATTTCTTCCAACATTTATTCTTCCGCAATTTTATGTGTAGATTGCAGTGTGAGTTATTCATTTGCTGTAGAAAATTGCAAATAAATTGTTAAATTAATTAACAATTAGGAGAATAATTTCCAGTTGCTACTATAGGATTCCGGTTTAGGATTTTTCACAGGAATGGGTACATTCTTTTAATGGAATGGGTATATCCTCCTTGATTGAGAGGGAGGGATAGACACATCATTCTTGTCTTCAATTTGGGAAGAAAGAATGGAGGATTGGGTAAGCATTTGGCATCTAATACTCTTTGTGGATGTGTTAGGGCATCCAAGATAAGAGGAGTCGTAGAGGACCGATATTCTTTGAGGACCCGGGTGGGGTATGTTCCTTGAGAGACAATGATGAAGGTGTCTATAAATCATTGGTCTCGCCAGCATTGTGCTCTGATTTTGTGGAGAGATAGAGTTGTTCGTCAAGGCCTTGCTATGTGACAATGCTAGATGATATGAAGCTAAACAGATGGGTTACGAATCGAACTCTTCTTATGAGAATTATTCAGATTGAAAATGTCCAAGTACCTTGTGTGGATTATGAATACCTCCCTAGTTAAGAGGGAGTGTTGAAATATGTAACTATGTTCGCTATTCATAATGACATGTGTAATCATTATGTATTTAATGTAATAAGAAAAAATAAATTTATTATTATTGATCTTGAGGCATGGGTTTCATGCTCAAGGGAAATTTATTTTTAGGTCAAGCTCCCATTGAGAGCTTCTAGTGCTTGTCATTGAGTATACAAGTCTAGGGAGTCTTTGTCATGTATGAATGACCCTTCTTGGGCATGTTACGTATTGTAAAGAAAATTATTTGAGTCATAATAATGTCTTAATGACCCTCCAAGACCTTGCCAAGTGCAAATTATCAAGTCGGCCTACAAAGGAGCAATCAATCTCTTTAGAAGAACATGTCAGCCTATTAGGGCTGCCAAGGATGCCTATATATAGAGGCATTCGACCTCATTTCGAAGTTAAGAATCAAGCATCGATCCAAAATAAATTAGATCAAGACGAAAACAAAAGAATAAAAGGAAGCCGAAATACTTAGCCAAGAAGAGGAGAAAGATAACAATGTTTTGGACTGTCTTTTGGGCTCAACTTGTTCACACGTGCGAAAATGACAGAATGTCATCTACTGAAGCAGAATCATGAATGTTACAACTATCATTACTAATCGAGTTTTGGATAAAAGGAAGTCTCCTTCTCAAGCCCAATTATCAAGGAAACAAGGTGAAGGAAATTGAAGAATATAGAAGAGGAAGTTGCCCATGTTTTACTCACACATACTGTCCTACGGTTTCTGAAGAGATCGAAAAGTTACAGGTAAAAAGAAGTTGAAAATTATAGTCAAGGTGTAGGTCTGAACTCATGATGTAAGGAAGAAACTTGGGTTGACTTTGCTAGAAGTTAAGTTCTACAAGAAGAATTATGACTTGGTCTTGGAGGGGTCATTTGGTCAAGGGTCTGTGTCTTAGATTTCGTCAAATGAAGATTCTATAAGAAGAAGAATTTTTGTGGGGTTTCTTCTCAGATTGGAGAGGTTTTGGCCCTGGTTGATTGCCTACATCTTGTGTCCTTTGTCTTATTGTTCTTTATGGTTTGGTAGTTGTTTGATAAATGAGAACACTAATAATAAACACGAGAAAGAAGAAGCTAATCTAAAGAAGTAAATATACATCACAAATAGTTATCAAAGAAGAGAAATCACCTACACTTGCTGCCCTTAGATTTCTCAACAACTGGAACCGGTGGAACTAGCCGGTCCGACTGGTTTGGGGGCCAAACCGGTCCAATTTGAGGTTTGAAACCGAAATTGGTTGGTTTGGTGCCGAGCCAACCGGTTTCATACAATTCCACCAAATATTTTCCAAACGCAATTTTTTTAAAGAAAATACAAGAATTTTTGAGTGGGGCAACCTAATATTGAAGCCCAAGGCCTTGGTATTGTTGAGAAATGTAACTAATATCGGTCTTCATAATTGTATTTGAGTCATGATGTAATGTGTTTGTCAAAAGAAAGAAAAGGAAAATTATTTGTAAAAGAAAAATTATTTATTAGCATGGGTGTTATGCTTATTTATTTTATTTCTATGTCAAAAGCACCCATCGAGTGCTTTAAGGTTTGTGTCTTGAGTCAAAGTCTAAGTCATGATGTAAAAGACCCTTCTTGGGCTCATTGTGTCAAAGAAAGAAAATTATTTTATGTATTTTGGTCATGTTATACTCCTCCACCAAGTCGGTCTGCCTTTCTCTTCATGTCAGCCTAATAGAGGAGCTTCAAACCACTATATATAGCCATGGATTCGACCTAGTATGAGAGCAAGTCTTCTATGTATTAGATCTGCAATTCTCAAGTGAAAAAGGGAGTGAGAAAAAGTTAAAAAAGAGGTCTTTGCATAGAAGAAATATACTAACAAAAAGGTGTCGAGATAGTTTATCCTTTTGCCACATGTGTGAAAAGGATTGAGGTGTAGGCCGAATTACATAGTTGCAGAGAGGACCAAAAATTACAGAGCTGCAGAGAATGTTGAGACTTACAGTGTTGCAGAGAGCGCGAAGACTTATAGAGTTGCCAAGAGGACTGAGACTTACAATATTGCAGAGAAGGCAGAGTCACTTGTAGAGATGACTTGTGTTGACTTGTGAAATGGACTCGAGTTTGACTTGTCTTCATGGGAGGCTGACTTGGTGGATGGAGGATAGTCTTTGCCTTGGTCAAAAAGTGTTGGTTGTCTCATTTGATTTGGTTCTTGAAGAAGAGGAGATTTTTGGGTTTTCCCCTCAAAGAGGGGTTTTGGCCCGGATGAGAGCCTACATTTTGTGTCCTTGATCTTCATGTTTATGGTTTTGGTAGTTGCTTGATGATTAGAAGTTAAAGAAGACATAAATAAGTTAATAAGAAATTAAGAACATCACAAGTAATTATCGAAGATAAGAAAAGATTTATGCCTTTATGATTTTACGCCATGGTGTCAGAGATAAGGTGAAGAAGAAGGAAAAGGAAGCTTGAAGGTCTCTTGAAGAATTCTGTTTGCAAGGAAGAAAGAAATTGTTTATTATAAGACCTATTGTAGGATACAAGGAAGATCTCTTGAAGAATTCTGTTTGCAAGGAAGAAAGAAATTGTTTATTATAAGACCTATTGTAGGATACAAGGAGATCCAAACCTCTTGACATCAATAGACTGAAGTCTTGATCACTTCTCTAAAGGCGAGAAAAACACATTTAACAATCTTTTTCTATGATCCAAGAAATAAGGTATAACCAAACTACAAAGTATGAATAGAGTATCCAAAGAAGTCAGTTATCAGTTCTTGGGAATATGTGATGCAAGTTTCGAATTCTGTGATGTCAAACATTTATATGATGATCCTAGTATTGTTTGGATGATCCAAGACCGTCAAATCCAAATTTATGATCTGTGGCTATGGTATGAATCTCCTGTAGACAATAACATCAATTCATATTATTGAAGTCTGAAACATTTTGTAGGACATTATAGCATTTAGGCCGCAGACCTAGATTAGAAGGCCGGAAAGAGTAAGGGCACCAAGAAGAACTCTCTAGGCCTTGTCTCTCATCTCTTCCAAGGAATATGAATAGCAAAAATTCTGAAATATGAAGTTCTGAAGCATAAGAATAACATATCAGACATCCGAGACTATATAAGATACTATGCATATTAAATTTTAATGTAAGAAAGGCCAAGATCTAACTGTGGCCTAGTAGCTGACCTCAATCAAGCGAGAAGTATCAAAGGCGTATTAGGCATGTTTTCAAGGTATTTTTTAGTGGGATTACAACAGTCCTGTCATTCACTTAAGTAATGGCACGGTGAAAGAAGAATCAAATCCACAATCTTTGAAGAAACAACAATTGAAGTCTAGATGAAGATCTGTAGCAACATCCCTTAAAGAAGTAGAAGTCAATAAAAGAAAGAGCATCTTGTTTTGGCATCATCAAAATTCCTCTTGAAGACAACACTGAAGAAGGTACAACCCTAACCCTAGTTGGAAAATCCTAACCCTATTCTAGTTTGTTTCACGAAACCCTTGCTTTTGGTCTCTAGGGTGAAATAAGAAACCCTAGTAAATATAGAATTAGATTTGAAACCCTAGAATTGATATTTTAGGGTTTGGATTTGAAATCCCTAGTTTGTAATCATGCACTTGTACTTGTATTCTTTTGGTGGTACTTGTTAAGTAAATGTTGCAGGTACATATACAAATGTTGATCTTATGCAAGAAAGGAGTCCTTCAAGAAGAAGCTTCCATATTTTCACAAAAGATAAGTATTATTTATGATTTCCTATATATTTAGCTTTATCTTTGTGACTTGATTATTATCCTTTCCTTCGAAGGACTAAGTTTGCAGGTATAAGGATTGTGACTAGATTCAGAGGGAGTCTTAAAAGGGATACTTATAAGAAGCTTTGTTGCAGAGGGAGTCCTTTAATGAGAAACCCTACTAGGTTTGTTGTAAGAGCAACTCAAGGTATGTAAAATTGCAAGATTCGTAGCAGATAAGAAGGTACGATCATTTTTGAAATTTGCTTTATATTACGAACTATCTCATGTCGAAGGTTTTGAATCATCAAGATTCTTGTTCAGGGTGATTAATCTTTGAATTAAATCAACCCTTGTCATACTCTCTATCTTTTGTTCACTTTGGTAAAACCTTAACCTTTAGGGTTCACTGTAAAACCCTAGCCTTTTTGATGTTTAGAGTTTGTTTATGTTATGATGAAAACCTAGCCTCTCGGGGTTTGTTGTTGATATATGATGAAACCCTAGTTTTTTAGCGTTTGATAAATTAGGGTTTATGATAAAACCCTTGTAAGAGTTAATGTAAGAGCCTAGGGATGAAACCCTAGGTGTATATGTTTTTGTGTGGTTGAAATCCTATCTCAATCTAGTTGTTGTATGCCTAATATTAAAGTTTTGATGATTATATCTAGGGTTTACGACAAAACCATAGTAGAGAATGATATAAGATTCTAGAAACTCTAGATGTAAAATGCTTTTGCTACGATTGAAATCCTAACTTGATTTGGTTATTGATATCTAAGGTTTAATGATGAAATCTAGGGTTTGTGACCAAAACCCCATCAAAAATAGCTGTGAAGGTCTAGGGTATGAAATGTGTATCCATTGTTGATTGTAAACCTAACTAGGTTTAGGTTTTAGATATTTAAAGTTTGATTTCTTACTAAAGGTTTGGTAACCCTAGATGTTCTCTTTATGCTAACCCTAGTTTGATAAAAGTTGACTTCATGCTCTTGTATATAGATATTTGTGCTTGGTTGTTGAATATTTGAAAGTGCATAATCTTCAAGATGTTAAAGATGCTTACCTACCTTATACTTGATGTTGACTTGATAATGATGTTGAGCATGGTGGAAAGAGGGAGCTATAAGAATCTTAATGGCATTGAAGCTTACATTGCTAATTAATAAATGACCTTGTTTCCATGAAAAGGAATGATGTTCCGGAAGGTTGAAGTTCTCCGATGATATGTTGATGCAAAAGAAAGAGCCTGTGTGGATGAGCAGTTTGTTTTCTAGGAGAAAAGCTGGATGAAGGTGGTGTATATCTTCCTAGTTCAAAGAGAGAACATATTGTGACAGATACAATGAGGACCATGAAGATAGAATGAAGATTGGAGAATGACTAAAGCACTATAGATGGTTATTTGTGATTGATGAAGTTGTGAACAAGAATTGGATGTTTTGGAAAGTGTTGAGGCTGAGTTTGGTGCTGTCGAAAAATTGAAGGAAGTTTCCATCGAGGTGAGTTCGGATATTAGGATGACCTAAGCACATCATAATAGTTGAAGACCCCAGAGTTTTATTCTAGCATACAAGAACATATATATTGAAAGTTTGATACTGGTTGGGGTCGTGAAGCTACAGTACATGCCAACAGATGAACTAGTAGCTTGATGTGTTGATGAAATCTCTTCCCAACAAGAAGTTAGTTTATTTTAGGAGCATGCTTGGATTGTTGGATATTTTTGATTTGGTTGAGAGGGAGAGATGAGTACCTTAAAACTCCCTGTATGATAATACTTGGGAGGACATCTTGGCCTGGTTAGTATTGAGATCTCAATTGATGTCTAGATTCGAGAGGGAGGGTACCATGTGGAGCTTCGGTTTAGTGTTGATACCTGGATCCCTATAAGGGTTGGTGTCAAGGCATGGAGGCCTAGATAATATCTATATCCTGTTGGATTGATACCAGGGTTGTAGCCTGATGTACCTATAGTGGCTAATGCCTGGATGATGCCTTAGTCCCTATTGGAAGGATATCCCTAGCATTGCGTATGTTGTTCTACTCTTCTTAAGAACATTTCAAATTGAGGTCAACCTTGTACTAGTTGAATAATTATGAATACCTCCCTAGTTAAGAGGGAGTGTTGAGAAATGTAACTAGTATTGGTATTCATAATTGTATTTGAGTCATGATGTAATGTATTTTTCAAAAGAAAGAAAAAGAAAATTATTTGTAAAAGAAAATTTATTTATTAGCATGGGTTTCATGCTTATTTATTTTATTTCTAGTTCAAAAGCACCCATTGAGTGCTTTAGGGTTTGTGTCTTGAGTCAAAGTCTAAGTCATGATTTAAAAGACCCTTCTTGGGCTCATTGTGTCAAAGAAAGAAATTATTTTATGTATTTTTCTCATGTTATACTCCTACACCAAGTTGGCCTGCCCTTCTCTTCATGTCGGCCTAATAGAGGAGCTTCAAACCACTATATATAGCCATGGATTCGACCTAGTATGGGAGCAAGTAATCTATGTATTCGATTTGCAATTCTCAAGTGGAAAAGGGAGTGCGAAAAAGTCAAAAGAGAGGTCTTTGCATAGAAGAACGATACTAACAAAAAGAAGCTGAGATTGTTTATCTTTTTGCCACACGTGTGAAGAGGATTGAGGTGCAGGCCGAATTACAAAGTTGCAGAGAGGACCGAAAATTATAGAGTTGCAGAGAGGGCCGAGACTTGCAATGTTGTAGAGAGGGCTGAGACTTGTAGAGTTGCAGAGAGGACCAAGGCTTGCAATATTGCATAGAAGGCAGAGTCACTTGTAGAGCTAACTTGTGTTGACTTGTGAAATGGACTAGAGTTTGACTTGTCTTCATGGGAGGTTGACTTGGTGGATGGAGGAAAGTCTTTGTCTTTGTCAAAAGGTCTTGGTTGTCTCATCTGATTTGGTTCTTGAAGAAGAGGAGATTTTTGGGTTTTCGCCTCAAAGAGAGGTTTTGCCTTGGCCAAGAGCCAACATCTTGTGTCCTTGATCTTCATGTTTATGGTTTTGGTAGTTGATTGATGATTAGAAGTTAAAGAAGACATAAAGAAGTTAATAAGAATTTAAGAACATCACAAGTAAATATCAAAGATAAGAAAATCTTTCTGCCTTTATGATTTTACAACAAGTATTGCTATGCAATTCATGGTAATGTTAAATTCTTAAAGCTAAAGTGACATTCTCCTTTATCTTTCATTTTCATCCTTTTACTTAAATTTTTAACATTACCATGAAATGACAGGATGTTTGAGAGTGGTTCCAACCTCATTGGATTTCACATGGAGAAAGTAAAATTTTAGATCTCACTTGAAATCCAACAAACTTAACAATTTTCAAGATTGGGAGGATTGCAACGTTTCCATCGGATTCTGTCATGTATGAGCGTATGGAACTAGTATTTAATTAAGAGCACCGAACCCTCTATGTACCTTGACATTAGTGGCATTGGTTGTCGAAAACCTCTATCATGGCCCTACTAAAATTGTACCATTAGTAAAACAAAATCTTGACTTTACATGCTACGTTTTCTCTATCTTATTTTAATGCTTAGAGGGAGATTTTGATGACAAAGATCCCAATATAGGCAATGATTTTGATGATAGGTAGGTATTTGTTGTAGCATGATTTTTTTGGATGCTAGAGGCCATCTAGAGCTTGTTGTTGATGTATTTTCGGTTCAAAGATGGATTGCAATCGATGCTATAATGGTTATGCGCACCCTTACATGCTAGATAAATGAGAACTTTTGCTTGTTTGTGTGAAAATTTCAAGCAGTTGCAGTGATAGATTTATTTCTCCTACTTATTATTTCAATAAGTTATTATTCAAAAATCTTCCGACAAATATCGAAATAAATACTACTGCAACAATCACAAATATATATGCAGAGAAATAAACAATAGAGAACATAAGCACAAGAATCAATCACAAGTACACAGTTATTTTTGGACAATTGTCCCCGGAAAAACCCAATGCGGGAAAACTGGTGCAGCGGATGAGGGTTTTATTGATTCTTTAGCAAATGATATCTTTACAGGAAATGCAACGGTAGATAAATTCTGAAGCACTTGAGACTAAATTTCTGACTTAATCGGACAATTCTCTCACACCCAGAACAACCCCTCATGCCTCTGTGTCTCTTTGTGTGATTCACTGGGTAGTCCCAGCGCTGGACTGCGTGAGTCTGCGTGGAGACTGCATGGGTTCTCTGCGCTGCAGCCTCAAGCTGCCTCCAGTGACACACTGCTGCCCTCCGTCCCTGATATCGATCACCACTGACTCCCTCCTCCTTTTGCTCCTGCAAACTTCTCGCCCTGCAACTCTCCCACTGAAATTGAAGTCTACATCAGAATGGATCTCCTTCGGGTACTGAGTGTATGCTCGACTTATTTTCCAAATGACCCGCAAGGCTTCTTTTATAATCTTCCTGTTGGAGAACCAACGGCCCAGATTAAAAGATTAATCAATGGCTAAGATTAAAACTTGACTTGATCCATGTTTTCTAGAAGATTCAGACTTTGACTTATTAATACCCTTTAATTATTTCATTTCCCTAAGTTTAGACTTACGGTCTTCATTAAAATAATTAATTATTTTAATAAGTCACGAGCCGAGTGGAATTTCCACAAACTGTTTCTGGGTTCTTTGGAATGCTGCTGTCCAAGCCTCCCTGCAATAGTTTGAGACTTGGAACACTTCCGAATGCTACAAAAATCAGCACCCCCTCTTAGCGAGGAAGGTGTTCCAACAATATGCCTGCTGCATGCTGCTCTGATTTTGAAACACCCTCTACGCTGCTGATCTCGGGACTCTGCCCCCCCATCTGCTGCGCTGCTGCCTTTGACCCTGCCACTGTCACTGCTACCTCTGTACCACAACTCCCTCTGAATATTGAGCCTATCCATTCCTGCTACTGGAAGGGATTCTTCATCATCCCAATCTTCTCTCTGAAGTAGACAAATTTTGTCTTCCCTAGAGCCTTTGTGAGGATGTCTACCACCTGTTCTCTTGTTGGAGTGTACTGCAATTGAACAACTCCACGTTGTACACAGTCCCTGATGAAGTGACCCCTGATGTCAATGTGTTTCAACCTATCATAAAGCATAGCATTCTCAGAGAGCTTTATGCAACTTTGATTATCACATAAGATGTTAGTCGCTTCCATTTTCTCCTTGAGTAGATTCACTAGCAATCTCCTAAGCCATATGACTTCGCACGAAGCTGTGTTGGCTGCCATATACTCTTCTTCTACTGAACTCAGTGCTACGGACTTCTGTTTCCTACTGCACCAGGAAGTCATTCCTGATCCTAGACTGAAACAGTACCCACTGGTACTCTTCCGATCAACTAAACTTCCAACCCAATCTGCATCAGTGAAACCATTCAACCAGACATCATTGCTACGGGTGTACTTCAATCCAAGCTCCACTGTTCCTTGAAGGTACCTGAGAACGTGCTTGGTTGCTGCCCAATGTGCCCTCTTCGGTTCCACCATGAACTGACTGAGGGTATTCACAGCATAACATATGTCTAGCCTTGTATTTACCAAATACATCAATGACCCTATGAGTTGTCTATATAGCATAGGATCAGCGTCATCATCGTCGGACGTATCGATTTTCTTCCAGTTGGTGATCATTGGAGTTGTCATGGGTCTACAATCCTCCATCTAAAATCTCTTCAGAATCTCTGTAGTGTATCTTCCTTGACTAAGGAAGATCTCCCCGTTCTTCTGTCAAACCTCCAACCCCAGAAAATAGTGCATCCGTCCTAGATCCTTCATGTCAAATTCTTCAGCTAAATGCTTCTTGCAATCGGTGATGAGCCTTGATGATCCTATCAAAAATAGATCATCTACATACAAAACTAGTATCGAAGGCTCACTCCCTACTCTTAGATAGTAGAGATTGGGATCTGCGTCACTCTTGACAAATCCCATATTCTGTAGTTAGCTGTCAATTCGACCATACCAGGCTCTAGGAGCTTGCTTCAGTCCGTATAATGCTTTCTTCAATCTGCACAAGAGTTTTCTGATCATGTGTCTCAAAACCCTCTGGTTGTTTTATATACACCTCTTCTTCTATCACTCCGTTCAAGAATGCCGTCTTGACGTCCATCTGGTGAATTTCCCACCCCATCTGCACAGCAAGGGATATCACGGACCTGATAGAGGTGTACCTAGCTACTGGGGCGAAGGTTTCTTCATAGTCAATTCCTTCCTTCTGAGCATACCCCTTAGCCACAAACCTGACTTTAAATTTCTCGATGTTGCCGTTTGTAGCATACTTGATTTTGTAGATCCACTTGGATCCTACAACTGATCTCTCCTGAGGTCTGGGTACTACTTCGCAGACATCATTCGTCATGATGGAACTGTACTCTTCCACCATTGCATCAAACCACACCTGGTGCTGAGCTGCTTCCCAAAAACTGGAAGGTTCTCCGACTTGAGCAACCAAGGCTTGATGCCTCTTAGGCTGCCTACGCCGTCTCTTCTCATTTCGGGGAATTTCGACAAAGTCCTCTGCATCCTTCAGAATCTGTCGAAGTTCCCTGCTCGTTCTCCCACTGGTAGTGGGTGGATCTACCGACTCTCCCTCTTGCAAATCCTCGAAAGACACATCCTTTGTATCACTATGCCTTGGAGAGGCAACTGAATTTTCTGTTGCTGGTTGTTGGGGCTGGACCAGAGGCTTTTCCTCAGACTGCGTAGCAGAAGGCAACTCACGGGATCTTTTGAAGGCCTTCTCCTCCATGAACTTCACATCCCTTCGCACCACCACTTTCCTGCTCTTAGGAATGTAGATGCGATAATCCTTTGCATTCCCGTTGTATCCTACCAGATACCCCTTTTCAACAGTCATCTCTAACTTCTTCCTCTTCTCACTGGGCACATGACAGTAAGCTGTATTGTTGAAGATCCTAAAGTGACTCACTTCAGGCTTACTGCCAGTGAAGACACTTTCTGGCGTGATCTTCCCCAGTGCAGCGTGAGGAGTTCTGTTCTGAATGTAGACAACTGTATTACACGCTTCAGCCCACAGGAATTTGGGCATGTCTTGGTCATACAACATAGCTCTGGTTGCTTCGACAATAGTCCAATTCTTGCTTTCTGCCACACCATTCTGCTTCGGATTGTATGGAGCTGTCCACTCCCTTTTGATGCCTTCCCTTGCACAGAATCTGGTGAATTCTTTATCTATATATTCACCACCATTATCTGATCGCAACACCTTGATCCGCTTCCCTGTCAGATTTTCCACTAGAGCCTTAAACTCTTTGAATTGACTAAGGACTTCATCCTTGGTCTTCAAGAAGTAGATCCAGGTTTTCCTGGAATGGTCATCAATGAAGGTGACGAAATATTCGGCACCGCTAAGAGTTCTAGCGGATATCGACCCACAGATATCTGAGTGTATCAGATCCAATACACCCTTGGCCCTATTGTTGCTTCTCTGATATGCTGCCTTGGCATATTTTCCCAATACGCACACCCCTTGCAGACATCATCTTGTTTAGTGCTCAGTTTTGGAACACCCGTAACAGCTTTCTGGAGAGTTCTGACCGCCCCATGATGCAAATGCCCCATTCATCTGTGCCATAGCTCATTCAGGTCCGTTTCATCTGCACTGCCAACCAGTGCCATTGGAGAGTCAAGCTGTAGCTTGTACAGTTTGTTGCTTCTTACCCTGATCTGTACCTTCTTCTTCAAACTGGGGTGCTTGACGTAGACTCTATTTCCAATAAAGTAGATGTCATATCTTCGGTTTTGAAGCTGTGACACTGAGAGTAAATTCATTTCCAAACCCGACACATGCAGCACATTAGTGGCCCAGATTCTATTTCCTGCCTCGGTCTGAAAAACTACGATACCTCTCCCAACAGGAGTGCATTTTGCTTTATTGCCCATGGTTATTTTGAAATTCATCTGCTCTTCTTGGTAGTCAGAAAAACAGTCCCGTACTCCAGTCATGTGAGCAGAGGCTCCGCTGTCAATATACTAGAGACATCGTGATCCATCCGTTCTGTCGTGCTGCTTCCCCTTCCTGGAGAGCTGCGTGAACCCTTCTGCGTTGTTGCTGTAACAGTAGATTTCCATTCACTGATAGATGCTCCTTCCCTGTTATTGATCTCTGGCTTTGATACCATGTGAAATTTTCAAGCAGTTGCAGTGATAGATTTATTTCTCCTACTTATTATTTCAATAAGTTATTATTCAAAAATCTTTCGGCAAATATCGAAATAATTACTACTGCAACATTCACAAATATATATGTAGAGAAATAAACAGTAGAGAACATAAGCACAAGAATCAATCACAAGTACATAGTTATTTTTGAACAATTGTCCCCGGAAAAAGCCAATGCGGGGAAATGGTGTAGCAGATGAGGGTTTTATTAATTCTTCAGCAAATGATATCTTTACAGGAAATACAACGACAGATAAATTCTGAAACACTTGAGACTGAATTTCCGGCTTACTCGGACAATTCTCTCACACCCAGAACAACCCCTACATGTCCCTGTGTCTCTCTGCGTGATTCACTATGCAGTCCCAACGCTGGACTGCATGAGTCTGCGTGGGTTCTCTGTGCTGCAGCCTCAAGCTGCCAACAGTGACCCACTGCTGCCCTCTGTCCTTGATATCGATCACCATTGACTCCCTCCTCCTCCTGCTCCTGCAAACTTCTCGCCCTGCAACTCTCCCACTGAAATCGAATTCTACATCAGAATGGATCTCCTTCGGGTACTAAGTGTATGCCTGACTTATTTTCCAAATGACCCTCAAGCCTTCTTTTATAATCTTCTGTTGTTGAACCAACGACCCAGATTAAAAGATTAATCAACGGCTAAGGTTAAAACTTGACGCTAAGGTTAAAACTTGACTTGATCCATGTTTTCTAGGAGATTCACACTCTGACTTATTAATACCTTTTAATTATTTCATTTCCCTAAGTTTAGACTTAGGGTCTTCAATAAAATATTTAATTATTTTAATAAGTCATGAACCGAGTGGAATTTCCACAAACTGTTTCTGGGTTCTTTGGAATGTTGCTATCCAAGCCTCCCTGCAATAGTTTGAGACGTGGAACACTTCCGGATGCTACAAAAATCAGCAGTTTGTGCATAAATGGTTAGGATTTATATGGTTGCACATGAATATATATGTTTTACTTTAAAATTTGAATATTTTATGTGTTTTTGGTTGATCGCTTTTTTGGTCCGGTTTTTTTACTGGTTCTAGTCTGGTTCCTGGTTTAGAGGGTTTTCTGGTTCGGTCACCGGTTTGGTTCTGATAACATTGTGCCAAATTCTAGAGAACCAATGGTCAATTGAACCTGAATAATGGAGGTAGAATATGGGCTTTAAATGTAAGATAAAAAGTGGTAAGTATGGAATAGGGATAGATGGAACACACTATCTCAATCAAGGCTTCTTGAGTAGTGCTCCTCCTATACTTATTGGGACACGAGGGGTGGTCCCACTGGACTAGTATTGAAGATTAACCCCCCATTTAAGGGGAGGGAACAAGATCACGATCAAAACCCCTCTTCCTTCTAGGTCACCCCATAATCCATATCAAAAGCCCAAATACAAACAAGCATAACCACCCGATTGCAAAATGAATAAAGTACCTTTTGATCGAAAGCCCACCTTCGTCCATGTGCTCTTGCTAGATGGGTGTGAAGGTATATGACTGATGCACGTGGCATAGATAAAATGGAATGTCGTCATCTAGTCGTGGCTGTTAGGGGCTGCATGGATGGTTGGCTGAATGTGAAGAATGGGAGAAAAAATTTCTCCTATAGGGTCACCCACTTTGGTGGGTAGCATTTGGCTCCAACTGATACATGAGCTCATCGTAGATCGCATGATCCATATGCTCGAACGGGGAGTTCATGAGAACTCCAACAATCCCTAGAACTACAAACCTGTAACCTGCACATTACAATCAACTTGTTTTGGAGCATGTGCACTAGGGGTAGGGTATCACCCATGTTTTATATGAAAGTAATAATTCGTAATAATTCGTACTTGTTAATTTGGCAGCTTAGGGACAAATTCCCTCCATTGGAAAATCTTCCTCATCAAGGAAGACCCCTTCTAGCTCTTGGAATAATTTAATTTGGTTAGGGAAAAATATATTTTTAATATGGAAACCCACATGTGCACAAAAGGACAGGTCGACCCAAAAGAGAAATTGGACACCCTTGGATGGCTATAAATACAAGTCAAGTGACCCTCATTTGGAGACAATCATCAAGCATTCTTCTTTTCTCTTCTTTTGTTTTGGCTCACATAGGTTTGAAATTGGTTCACGGGAAATTCCTCCGTACAAGTTTGAAATTACAGGGTTCGAAGCTCACACGTGTGATTAGGGTTTTTGGTTCGCAGCCGTAGGGTTTCCAAAGGAAAATTTTGGCTATAGCCGCACGCACAAAAGCCTATCCGTGAGGCCAGAACGCCCTCGCCACACACATGAGCACTTGCTCCGTGTGACCGGGATGTACGGTTTTTGGTGACAGTTGACCGCAGACTTGAATAGTTGACCGTAGGCGTGTGAATAGTGATTCTGATTAATATTATTGCTAGGTTCATCTCTGGGATATTGTTTGGTTGATTTTGCTGAATAATTTTGTTATTGTAGTACTATAATATTGTACTCTCTCATTGTGGAACATTTTATGACAATCTAATAAGAAGAAGAATTTGAAAGGGTTTTCCCCCTTGTGGGGTTTTGCCCTTGTCTTCAACCAATCCTAGTGTCTTTATGTGTGAATACTTTTCTTCTATTGGTCCTTTATGTTCTGCTGCATTGATGATGATATTGTTCTTTCTATATAATTGCATATGTTGCTAATAATGTTATAATGTTGTGGGGTGAATTCAATATGTAAAATGATGAAATGCAATTATCTAAAGAAAATAACAATATAGCCCTAAGAAAAATTAACACTACTATGCTATGCTAGTATACAATGCATGACCTAAGTATAGTCATATAACCAATGTAATCAACATATCATTAGATCAACATAACATCTGTTGTCCCTATGAGTCATTATGAGATAGAACAAGAAAATATCACAATCACCTTTGCAAGATAAATCACAAGGGTGGCAGGTGGGAAAATAAGATGACCATGTATCAAGGGTCATGGATGAGGAGGGAAAAGAGGAATCCAACTTGCGCCATCAGATCCTTTCTCGCAGCCTGGGTATGGAGTAATCCACAATCCAACTTAGGAACTTTCGCTAAAGAGTAACCCCAAGCAAACAATCCTCCAGGCCATCTTCAAGATCACTTTCAGAGTGTTCCTCTAGATTATCAAGGGAGGGTTCTTGCTCAAGGTACTCTTCCTCATCACTACCTTGTTCTCTTTCACCAATAGAATCATCAAGATGACCAAGGGCAATGATTTCCTTTAGATGGAAATGATATTCATCAACTTTTTTGATATGATTCAGGAGGTGCTCTTCTTAGAGAGCAACAATGAAATTTTGAAGAACAACTTGAAACTGACACATTGGTCCCCAATACTTACGGAATTCTTTAATGAACATCTTCATGGAAGGGATGCTTTTAGGTCTACAAGAACATCTAAGCTAGTCCCTTTGATCATCCCCAAAGGAATTAATGAAAAACCACATCAGAACATCCTCATGAACCATTTTGATCTCTGATTTTTACTTGATAATTTGACAACATGATCCACTACTGAAGAAGGATCACCATTGAATTTTGGAACATTTCTCATAGAATCGATATCGCAATGATTTGGGTATCCAGGGATCTCCTTGATATCTAAATCAAGGATCATCTCATGCAAATCCCAGGGAGCCATTTCCTTGAGTTTTGCTTAGCAATCAAATGAGGAGTCGCCACGGTAAATTCAAAATTCCTTTGAGAGATGCTTGCTTCACCCCACAAGCATTGAATTTGGAAGTTCAATAAAGAACAAGGGCTTCATTCCTCTAATGGAGTCGCCAAAAAAAGGGTTTATCTTGTCGTTAGGGATGAAGCTAAATCTTCAAATTTCAAGGAAGTAGACTCGCTTCATCCCCAACAACGACACCAAAAATGTTATCGCAAAATCTAGCAAGCTTGGGAGAGGGGTATCCTACAAGGCTATCACTAGACTAAGTGACAACAATGGGTTGTGCTGATTTGTGTAGCTTGGGAGGTACTCCCACAACCCTAGGGTAGTGGGTTTGGGAGAAGTTATAATATAGCCACGCTGTGGGCTTTGCACCCAAAGTTGTGGGCACGAAACCAAGTGAAGAATTAATTGTTTAATCATCAAAACCAAGAGGAGCACCCTTGAAGGGCTAAGGGGCACCTATGGGTTTGATGATGTGGCGACATCAAATGAAAGAAACCTCTTTTCTTATGTTAGTTGGGGTTTTACCAAAGAAAATCAAGTCGGCTAGGATTGAGTGGTGCCCCTTGAAGGCTAGTCGTTGCCCTCATAGAAAACTATAATAAGGCAAGAGGAGAGACCATTTGGTGTTACGATCCACAAGAGCAATATCATCATGTGAAGGATCAAAAGAAGGCCACAGATCTCAAGTGAAGTAAAGCTAGGAGGAAGATAGAAGGATGAGTTCCCTATGATGTTAGTGGGTAGCTTGGAAGTCCCTATGATGTTAGAGGAGCCATATCAGTGCTAGAGGGCAGCTTTGGTGAAGACCCTAAGAGCTAACAATCTTGGGGGAGCAGGAGAGAAGCTAGTGGGCAATTTGATGAGCCTATGTTCAGTCACTCTTGCAGTCGTAGGAGGGATTGATAGTGGTAGATTGGACAACTGGAGATGCAAGCGTTCTAAAGTTGCAGAAGTTGCAGTGATTAGCAAAAGAGGTCGCAAAGGACTTGCCAGATGTGTTCAAGGTATGTGGACTGAAAGGGCTAAGTAGTGCGCACCTTCAGCAAGTAGGTCAAGTGTACTTTGTTCAGTGAAAGATCGGTAGTCATAGGTAGTTGACTCCAAGCCCTAGTCATTCTTGTATCAACGCTGACTGTAAGGGCCATGATTCCTAGTATGAGAGCCCTATGTTTGATGTATTAAGATTTGTAATATAACAAGTTTCGAGTTAAAAATTGTCGTATGCACGAGATTGATTCACTGCTATATTTTTTTTGCTATGCAAAGTAGTAGTGTTGTGGTGTTTTAGTGTGTTTTTGATCGTGATCTTAGACTCAAACCTGATTCTGAAGTGTTGTGGAAAAATCAACAAGGTGATGGCCCACTATCACCACAATCAAAACCCCTTGCTCTTTATGGATTTTCACCAATGGGAGGAGTCCTGGTATGTGGATATGTTACCTAATAAGTATTCTAAGCTTAAAGGTGCAAGGTAACAAAGAGGCCTCCAAGGGAAAGACACAATGCTCCAAGATGAGGCAATTTGCTTTCTTTAAAAGAGGGTAAGTTAGGGCAACACAAGACTTAGGGTTCGATTGATATGTCGAGAGTTGGAATGGTCAAAGGTCATGGTGCAGAGAAAGGGTTTCCCACAATGTATTCCAACAAGGTTAGGGCACATGAAACCTTCAATGAGCCCCCAAGTTGAAGCTATAACCAAACTAGGGTTTACACCAAGGCAAGGAAAATTATGGATGAAAATGGAATGAATGCCCACCAAAGGAGAATTATTTTATGGCAACCACTTTACCGTTGATGTTTATACTTTCCACCACCCAAAATTCCTCTTCCTTGTCAATTCACACTAGGCCCTAGCTAGTTGCTTTGCCTTAAGAGGGGCAACTTAGAGAGAGAAGAAAATTCAAAATCTATGGATAAAATATGTTTCGATCACCAAAACAACTTGGTCAGTGCCTAGTCCTTGGGTTGATGGGGTCTATGGAGGTGATAGATTAGCCAATTCTTGCAAAGGAGTACTGATATTTAATGCCCTAACACAAACCCTAACTATTGCCTTTGTGAGGGATTAAAGTCACTTCGGAGAGCTATAATCAAGATTACCAAGGGGAATGCCTTTCACATACCATACAATTGTTGAGAAATTAGGGTTTTTATTAAAATTTCTCTTTCATGATAATTACTTGTGATTTCGTTATGCTTCTTTCACTTGGATCTTTTCTTCGTTAGATTATTACGTTGTTCATCAATTCAATTATGAAATGCACAAGAGACACAAATATTTAGGCTTTCAAGCCAGGGCCAAAACCTCTCCCTCTTGGAGAGGAAAAAGGCCAGGGCCAAAACCTTTCCCTCTTGGAGAGGAAAACCCGATAATAATTCTTCTTATAAATCTTCAATTGACGAGTACCATGACCTTGACACGGACCCTTGACAACACTATATCTCCAAGACCCTCGTCACTGTTCTTCTCGGCTCCTTATGATGACCTTTTTTTCTGCATTGCACTGCACTTGCACTGGGGAAACTCGGTCCCTGGTCTAGCAGCTCTAAACACTATGCTTCTCCCTTGAATTCCTTCAATCTAGCTTCGACCTCCTAGAGACTCCTCCTCAACCTTCTTTTTGCATCCTTGATGCCCAAGACTGAGATCTCTTTCCTTGCTGTAATAGCCCTCCTTTGTACCGCAATCATCTTCGTCTCCTTTCTGATTTACGCTAGATACATGTTGACCCAAAAAAAAGGTACATGCGACTCTCCTTCAGCCCAAGATTGAACTGTAGATACACTTGTGGTAACCCTCCTTCATGCTGTGTATACCCTCGGTCCCCTTTCTGAGATATTCGAGATCTAGAAGCAGCCTTAAGATCGAACTGTGTAGATCCTATTACCACAGAGACTTGTCTCCTTATTAGCATCTTCTCCTTGTAGATTATCCTCTACTCCCCGCACTGTATTTCACACTTCATTTTAGACTTGATTCGAATTAGGATGATACTACAAAGAGGCCGCATCATACTTTATATAGTGATTGTCTCTAGCTATTAGGCCGACATGAAAATAGGTGTGTAGACCGACTTCTTCAAGGGGGATTTACATCATACATAAAGCCGAATTCAAGGAGCATATTTGACAAGGTCTAGGAGCATATACTTTACATCAATAATTTGTCTTTTACAAGTGTAACATCACTTATTATACATGACTCTAAGTTATATTTATGACAAGACGACAAACTCCTAAAGACATCAAGAAGTCTTTGACCTATAATAAAAACTCCTTGCTCATGAAACCCATGAGGCAAGCTTTACAAAATACATTTTGCTATCTTTGTCTTCTTCATTACATAAACTCATGATTACAAGTCATTATGAAGACCCAACCTAGTTACACTTTTCGACACTTCGTCTTAACTAGGGAGGTATTCATAATGGTACATGGTCACCCTCAATCTGAAGAATCTCATAAGAAGAATCAGATTGGTAATCCCATCTGTATAGCATCATATCAACCAACATTGTCATAGTGCAAGGCCTTGACTAACAACTCCATCTCTCAACGAGATCTTTGATCTCCAATGCTTGCGATACAAATGATGAATAAACACCTACATCATTGTCTCTCTTGGATAATATCCCACCCGGGTTCACTCATGATATGTCCAGGACTATTCTTATCTTGGAATCACAGTCCTCAAAGAATATCTGTCCTTCCACGACTACTCTTAACTTGGATGCCCTAATACATCCTCAAGAGTATCAGATGCCAGATGATTACCCAATCCTCCAATCTGTCTTCCCAGGTGAAAACCAGAATGATGTGTCTATCTCTCCCTCTCAACTAGGGAGGACATATTCCACAAAGGAATGTACTCATTCCTATCTCTCTCAACTAGGGAGGACATATTCCACAAATGAATGTACTCATTCCTATTCAAGGAATGTACCTAAGCTCCCTCTCGGCTTAGGAATTACCAAGTTTCTTCCAAGTAAGAAACTTATTACCAGGCTCCCTCTTGATCAGGGACCTGCAACATTAATGATGAAAAACACCCAACTGCTTATGAAGAACTCCTTTCTTCGATGTTATGAATTTCTTTGTTGTTGAGGAGTCTTCATCTTTGGGATCTCTTTATATGGCACAAATCATCCATCACTTTCATCCAAGAGTCATATCTTCTATCAGAAAGTGATCCATCAATCTTCTCATTTGGTCTAGCTTCATGCCATGCTGCTTTCCTTCGAATCATACTTCTTCCAAGGATCATCCATCCTATCATATGGTTATCAACTGTGGAAGACATATACTTCCCTTTGGCAGCCCTGCACAAACTCATCCAGATATAATTTAATTACAAATATGAACACTTAAATAAAAAATTACCTTAGTGATGACCTTTCACCATGACATCTTGTAGGCATCGACATCCTTCGTACAAATTGACACATCTCCTAAAGATATGTATTGTCAAGGGCCTCCATCTTTTCCGGACTTCTATCAGAGTCTACATATCTTCCCAGGAGATTTTCTAGTCTAAGTCTCCTTGGCTTCCTTGGGTGTTGACTGCCTCTTATCATGGTTGTACTTCTCATGATCTCTAGCTTTCTTTCTCCACAATTTGATTTCATTCCCAGGAGCTTCCGATATGCAGTTCCTTGATTGTGTACAACCCAGTGTTGCGAACATCTCGATAACATCTCGATTTTATCTCAAAATCACGATTTTTTGGCCTAGCCGATGTTTGCCGATTTTTAAAGATATTTTTATTATATCTTAATTTTGTCGATGTTTGCCGATATTTCCCGATTTTTACGATTTTTTGGTTTTCCATACCCTTGCCGATTTTATCCATATGAGGACATATTATGTTGATTTCATCTGGTGTGGATCATGCCTTTTGGGAACCTGTGCATCGAAGGAATTCTATTTTCCTTTTGTTCATACTTCTGAAGATAGAAGTATATTACTTGCAACCATATGACATGACTTCCTAGCATCCAATGTAAGCATAAATATACATGTACCTCATCTCTTTTCCTTTTGAGTCATCCTGCAACAGTTTTCCTTAGAATGAAAAGTTTCATTCTCTTGACCTGCTTCATCAATATGTCGTCATATCCTAATCCCAAAATTCTGCAAGTTAGAATTCTCGATGAAACCTTTTTGCTTTCTTTCTAACCAGTGAATCCAAAGAGGACTCCATTAGAAAATGTCAGCGCTTGTTTTCATTTTGATTATTGAATGATGAACCTTGATCTAGATGACCGCCTTCTATAAATATTATTTTCAGTGAGGTACCCAGGAGACACTTATCTCATAGCATAGTTGTCACATAAATGTGTTACAGCCTACAGGCATCCTCCTATGACGAGTGCTCCTCCTTTAATGCTTCCATCATGATGCCAATTCTAAAGTGATGCATCTATCTAATATACAATGCTTCCTAACATAGTATTTTACAACCGACAAATACCTCTTAAAGAGGAAGATGATCTCAATCATAGTAGAGATCCTTCACTTCTTCTTTCTTAGGTTTCTTTGAATCAAGTTCTTCCATTTCTCCGACGACATGGGCTTCTTCCTTCTTCCTCTTGTCCTTAGATTTGGGACAATCTTTCTTATAGTGCCCAAGTTCATTACATCCATAACATCGTATCTTATCCATGTTTCTTCTTTTCTTCTGAGGACCAAATTTACCAAATCTTACCTTTCTTCTTGACATGGCAGCATAGGCTTGATTTTCTTCATTTGATCCTGTATCAATTTTAGCTTTCAATCTAGTCTCTTCTATCATACATAGAGACCATAGATCCTGGAATGGTGTTGCTTCTTTCATCCCATAGATACTTGAAGTGAAGCTTCCCCATCCCTCCGGCAGAGCGTTCAGTACCACTGTAGTCATTTCTCTATCAGACATTACTTCTCCCAATTCCTGCAGTTGATCTCGCATTTCAAAAATCTTCATAAAATATGAAGTGATTCCTTCCTCTCTTGACAACTTCAACTTGTATAATTCTTGTCTCAGAGATATTACTTCCCCTGCAGTACTCACCGAGAATAGCTCCACCAATTTGTCATATATTTCTTTTGAAGATTTTAGTTTTGATACATAGGGATTAGAGAGTCCTTTCTGAATTCTATAAGAATCCTTTGGGCTCTTATGTCTCTCTTCATGTATTTGGCATGTGCTTGAGTATCTTCCTTTGACGCTGTACTTGCTGACCCTTTGATATAGTCCATGACTTCATTCTTAATAAGATTTAGATCCATCCTTTTCTTCCACGCAAGAAAGTTTGAAACCCCAACCAATTTGTTGCTTTCTTTGCAAAAAGACATTTTGACAGATTCAGATGAAGTCATAAAGATACTTACTTGAGTAGATGCTTTCTTCCTTTACTGGCTTCTTCCTTATTGTAGATAGTAGTAGAATCTCCCTCTTAGATAGACTTCTTCAAGAGTGGTGTAAAGCGGTAGATCACCTTGGATCCTTAATGATGATGATGATCAAGGATGGCTTGATGATGACTTCAGCGAAATGATGATTTGATGATGTCTCCAATAATGTTAACTTGGCTTCAATCACGAGATAGCTTTAGATTCCTTGAAGATAAAGATCACCTCCTTGATCTTGCTTTCCCTCTTGAGAGGACCTTGATGTATAAGTCCTTTAAGGTCTTCGGTCTTCTTGAGATGGCTTGAGGGTTTCACCAACTCCTTGCAAACTGTTTCTTGAATGAGGGTTTTCTTTCTTGGATCTAGGGTTTTGACTTTTCAACGTAGTTCCTTCTTCAATGTAGATCCTTTACTTTGCTTTGATGTCCTCTAGAAAAACTAATCCTTGTTGTCTCCTTTGAAGCTTGAACCTTGTGCCTTCCTGTTAAACTGCCCTTTCTTGTCTTCAACACCTTAGCTCTGAAACCATGTTGAGAAATCAAGGATTTTATTAAAATTTCTCTTTCATGATAATTACTTGTGATTTATTTATGCTTCTTTCACTTAGATCTTATCTTCGTTAGATTATTATGTTCTTCATCAAGTCAATTATCAAATGCACAATAGACACAAATATTTAGGCTTTCAACCCAGGGCCAAAACTTCTCCCTCTTGGAGAGGAAAATCCGATAATAATTCTTGTTATAGATCTTCAATTGACGAGTACCATGACCATGGCATAGAGCCTTGACAACAGTATATCTCCAAGACCCTTGTCACTGTTCTTCTCGGCTTCTTATGATGACCTTCTTTTTTGCACTGCACTGCACTTACACTAGGGAAACTCGGTCCCTAGTCTAGCAGCTCTAAACACTATGCTTCTCCCTTGAATTTCTTCGATCTAGCCTCGGCCTCCTAGAGACTCCTCCTCAACCTTCTTTTTGCACCCTTGATGCCAAAGACTGAGATCTCTTTCCTTGCTGTAATAGCCCTCCTTTGTACCGCAGTCACCTTTGTCTCCTTTCTGATTTATGCTAGATACATGCCGACCCAAAACAGAGGTACATACGACTCTCCTTCAACCCAAGATCGAACTGTGGATACACTAGTGGTAACCCTCCTTCACGCTGTGTGTACCCTCTGTCCCCTTTCTGAGATATGCGAGATCTAGAAGCAACCTTAAGACCGAACTGTGTAGATCCTATTGCCACACAGACTCGTCTCCTTATTAGCCTCTTCTCCTTGTCGATTATCCTCTACTCGCACTATATTTCACACTTCATTTCAGACTTGATCCGAATTAGGATGATGCTAGAATGAGGCTGCAACATACTTTATATAGTGACTGTCTCTAGCTATTAGGCCGATATGAAGATAGGTGTGTAGGCCGACTTCTTCAAGGGGGATTTACATCATATTTTAGCCGACTTCAAGGAGCATATTTGACAAGGTCTTGAAGCATAAACTTTACATCAATAATTTTTCTTTTACAAGTGTAACGTCACTTCATATACATGACTCTAAATTATATTTATGACAAGACGACAAACTCCTAAAGACATAAAGAAGAAGTCTTTGACCTATAATAAAAACTTCTTGCTCATGAAACCCATGAGGTAAGCTTTACAAAATACATCTTATCATCTTTGTCTTCTTCATTACATAAATTCATAATTACAAGTCATTATAAAGACCGAACCTAGTTACACTTTTCAACAACAATGAGTAATGCATGCAATAATGAGACCTAGCTTCCATATAACTGATATTCAATAAATTAGGGCACAATAGAACAAACCCTAGATCATCAATTTATTTCATACATTAGACATATGCATAAAGATTATTAAAAAATAGGTACACTTACAAGATGACCATGCATGAACATTCCATTATCAATCCAAGACAAATTCTCCAAAGTTAAGAACGAGCTCCATTAACTAAGTATACTCCATAGATCACATCTTGCAAAAGAGAAAAGAGGTCGAATTGTCCAAGTGATGATGATGAAAAGTGAAATGGACTCTCGTCTATTTATATGAGGAAGAAGAGTTCCTAATTAGCCTAAAAGCCCCTAAATCAACAAGTAAAATCATACTGATGCAATGGGTTACAAGCTAAGTCACTTGGCATAGGGACACGGGACATGAAGGATATGCAGATTCGAGTGTCGGACATAGACACAGTGACCCCCCGGAACAATACACGTCCGGACACATTATATATATATATATATATATATATATATATATATCAACAAGTAAAATCATAATGATGCAATGGGTTACAAGCTAAGTCACCTGGCATGGGGACATGAGACACGAAGGACACGCGGATTCGAGTGTCGGACACAGATACGGTGACCCCCCGGAACAGTACACGTCCGAACACATTATATATATATATATATATATATATATATATATATATATATATGCAAATTCATTGATTCAAACATAGACCTTCATCTAGATGTAAGTCTTACAAAGATACATCATACAATCATACATTAATAATTTAAAAATTAGAACATTATGCATACATATTGATATTACAAATACAATTGTGACATATTCATCAATGTTCCAATAGGGGAAAGACGAGATAGTAAGATACTGTAGTTTTCTCATTAAGTCTTCAAAATCAAAATGTGTTACATAGGTAGTACAATTCCAATGGCAAATGCCAAATAGAAATAGCAAATACAAAACAACCACAAGTCTACAAGCCTCTAGGCAGTAGGTAGCTCATGAGTCATGAGTCATCAATCCTCATCATCATAATCAACATCACTATCCTCATCATCATGGTCACCACTGCTCTCCTCTGCTGCATCCTCCTCCTCTGTATCCAATGTCATCTCTGCATTTGCTGGTGTGGAGGATGACCCCTCTACAGTATCACCATCATCAAATGTGACAGGTTCTAGCACTGGCTCATTGAGATCCAAGCTGGCCAATGCCAAGTTAACATTGCTGCCTAGACCCATATCATCAGGAAAGACATCCCACATCTTTGTCTTTCCCTTCAACCACTTATCTCTCTGCCTGTAAATAAGACGAAGGTTGGTGTGCACATACACCATTGTCTCTGCCCTAGATTGCTCAAGCCTGCTCTTCTTCACACTATAAAAATTCCCATATGTGCTCCAATTCCTCTTGCAATAAGAGGATGAAGTCACTTGAGAGAGGAGCCTCATGGCTAACTCTTGTAGAGGATGGCTTGTTGTCCCATGAGTTTCCCACCAAGAATAGGGCTTCTTAGCCCCCTTGTCTCTAATCACATCATAGCCTGCAAATCGCCCAGTGCCAGTGGAAAACTTTGCAAAGGCATCCTCCACGTCATCAAGGGATGCCCTATCCTGAAAAATTCTCCTGAATGCATCTTTCCTCCCCTGTGAAATCTCACCATCCATGTGAGGAGGGAATCTGCGGGAAGTTACACCATTCAACCACTCATGGCTGTAGTATTCAAGAAAGCCAAACAATGTAAAGGTGTGCAATTCTTGTCATTCTTGTCCCATCTGCTGACAAGAATATCCTATATGGTGGTGAAGAAGGCCTCTGGTGATGTCTCATACTCGGGGAACTCACTCTGTAAAATAATGTTCCTCACAGACTCAATCATGGAATCCCATCCCTCATAAACCTCTCCTAGGATGGGTTGGTTTGTATCTGCAAATTGAAGCGAGGAAATGATAGGGTCAATGATCTGAATAAGTATATCTACCCTCTCCCACTAGGCATCATCTAACACTGTGTCCTTCACTCTTTTTGAGGCTGCCTGATCTGTCTTTCTCCAAAAAGACCAAAACTCTGAAATAACCATGGCCCCAAGAGCGGTATTGACCTCCCTCAACCTCTTCAACATGATGAATGAAGAGACAAACCGTGTATCCACAATCTTCAACAATGATATATTGGTGTACTCCTTGTAGATAGTGAGGGCATTTGTATGATTTTGTACAAAGTTGCAGATATGTTGTGCATCCTCAATAATGCTTCCAATCCAAAGCACATCAGAGGCAATAGATTTCAGTGCCAAGTTCAATGAATGGACAATGCAAGGTGTCCAAAATACTTGTGGATATTTAGCTTCCACAATCATGCCAACAACCTTGCAAAGAGGTGCATTATCTAAAATGATTTGCACACAAGAATCTGTTAGTGTCAATATGTTCAGTGATCAAATATGCTCTTTCAGCTTATTTTTAAGTAGTCCTAGTTCAAAATTTTGTCTTTTCAAACAAGTTTTCAAATAAATTTTGGTCACTGCATATGGTCTAGTTCTAAAATGCTACTCCCCTCATCCCATTCACGGCCATCATCATCTCATAGGTCATGTCATTCATTGTCATCTAGGGTCATAGATCAATCACTCCATCTTCATCTAGGTCTATGTCTAAGTGTCCTTGTTTCGCCCCTAAAAAGTCCAATTATGTCATCAAACAGGGAAAACAAGACTTCATTTTCATTATACAAGTCATTTAAAGGGAGTTAGCATAGGTAGGGAAATAAAGTAAGACAATTTGTCTTATTTCAAAGCTTGTTACATTGTCAAATTGTTTCAAAAAGGCAAAACTTTCCTCAAAAGTTTTTGGTTTCACTAAAAGATAAAAAAGGTCATTTCAAGATGTTATAAAGAGAAAAGAAGGCTTATTCAACTCATTTTGTCTTTTCATGTTTGGTAGAGCTCCTTTCTTACCTTCAACTTGCTCCATAATTGTCAAGGGTTGGAAGAAAATCAAGAAAATTGCTCTAAAGACACCTTTGCTACGCATCTGGAAGCCTCTACTACGCATCTGGAAGCCTTTGCTACGCATCTGGGAGTGTGCTACGCTTTTGGCATTTGGCTCCTAAATCACTCATCCAAGCTCTAGGATCACTGCAATAAGTTTCTAAAGCTTCTTCAACAGTTAGTCAACACCTCACATCCTCCTTAAGTCAATTTATCAGGTAGGGTATTGATTTTCTTGCTTACCTCCTCTCCCACTACGTTTTCACTTTTTCCTATCATTGAGTGATTTCAGTAGACTAAGCCGTAACCCTATCATCTAATACCCTCTTACACCTTCCTCAGACCATACTCTATCATTCCCTACCATTCATAGCTTCCCTAAACATCATTCCCATCAAAACCTTAATTTCTTATTATTTTTCTATTGGAAAACTATGAAATCCCTGTGATTTCCTAATTTGATCACATTCCTTACATCCATTTCACCAAATTTCACCTGTACTTTGAAACCAACATATAACCCTACCTCCTGAAATTTTTTGGGAATTTTTCTTGGCTTCATTACCCTTCATCTCACCCTCCAAACTTACCCTATCCCTGTCTTCTATTTTTCCAAATTCACTTCCCATACCCACTACATCTAAACACCTAGGGTTTCATCCTTTTGATAGACATTATGGAAAGTGAAAAGAAAATCCACAAGGGAGGCCACCATTCCAGGTTTGACCCAACTCAGACCCATGGCATCATTTTTAGAGCTTCGTGATCATTTGCTAGGGTTTACATTGCACACAGGGACAATTTTGTTTCAAAATCAGTTTCTGAAGTAATGGAGATGAATTTTACAAAAGTGAAAGAGGTTTTTGTCAATAATAGGCCAAAAAACAAAACCTCCTTTAGTTTATGCATAGGTGTTATGATTTGAGAGAAATACCAAAAATACAGTTGCTCTAGGTCATTTTCTGCACTTTTGAACAGATTGTCTTCAATTCAATTTTTCAGGGGTTTGGAGCAAGGGTTTGTAGTGCTTGATGACTCCATTTTTGTAGCAGACATCCTAAGATTTCCAACCATACCACTTTTAGCCCAAAACTCCTCTGGGAAGGCCTATAAACTCCCTCTTAAAGTTGGCGCTGCGCTTCTACTGAGAGTGCGCTATGCTTCTGCAAATCTTTAGCGATCAACTTCAAAGTTCGATTTTGAGCAAATGGGAAAGTATTTTGGAAAACTGGAGGAGCTTTTTGTTCACAACATACCAAAGAACAAAAACCGCTCTCATTTTTGCAAAAAACGTTATGGTTAGAGAGATATTGATCCATCTTTAAGCCCTATTTTTGCAGAAAATTTCGTGAAAAATCTGGAAATTCTGCCTTCACATAAACATAGCGCCAAGGCGCTACGCTTTTTCTCAGGACACCTAAATGAAGATTGGCTTATATGGTTGGATGCATTTTGATTAGTACATTCCATATCTGGAACTGGTTTTGCATGACAAGCTCTAATTTTGAAGAAAAAGCCAAAAAACCACCATTTTTCTATGTTTCTGCCAGTGTTTTGGCCCAAGCGTTACGCTTCTATAGTGAGGTTGGAAGAATAAACTTTTGGAGGCCTTCTTGTGGGTGTTTTCTCAACATTCAAGATGTTCTAGAAAGTAGACATACAGGGTTAGTTGACCTATCTTTCAGATTTGGATTTGGAGCCATAAAAGTCCCTCAAAATCACCTCCAAAGTGGCGCTATGCATCTGCAAAATGGCGTTACGTTTCTGTCAACAGGCGCTACACTTCTGCATTGGATTCCCTTAGGACACTTGTCAAGCTATAAAAAGTCAGAATTTAGAGGTTTAGATGTCCTTTGAGTTGTCATTGGAGTGATTGAGTTTGTTTTTGCTTCTTGTTATGAGGAGACATGTAATTTAATGTGGGAGACACACACTCCTAGTCTTTAGCTGAATTTGAGGGAATGGTTTCTAACCTCCCTAGATTCTAGGATGTAACTCATCTCATGTAATTATGATGCATTTTGGATGGGATTTCGACCCTATGAGGTGTCATTGTTCATATTTTCTATAAGTAGACCAACTTTAGTCTTTGGTTGGGTTGGATAGTTGTCTTTTGCAGTGGAGCTATTGTACAAGCTTATGGAATGAAATCAAAGACAATGTTGCAGAATTTGTGTTGAGACTCTTGTGGTATGCCTTGGAGCATTTGTTCTTTCTCTGTATGTTTATCTTATCAAGTTGAATGATATAATACCCTCTTTCACATATATGCTACTATGTGTTTATCTTGTTAGTTTATAAGCATAAATCATGCATCTTCATGCTCTGTTTTAACAAGGTTTACATTATATGTCTTTGTTCTTCTAAATGAATGAATTCACCTAAATGCTCATTCAGATTCTCCTTCATTTCATCCTATACACAATGACAAACTAAGCATGCTTTCAAGCTACCTACCTGGCCTCATCCATATCTCTGCAACTTGACGTTGAATTTTGACCTAAACCCAGACCTAGTCTCCTAACTGTCATTTCCTATCCAACACAAGAAACATCAAACAAAAACCCTATTTATTGATCTTATATAACTAGCCAAAGATCATTATATTTTCAGTGATTTCATTCACTGCATAGTGACATTGAGAGAGCCCTCTTTGGTTCTGGTAGAGCTAACTACCTGACCTAAAGCTTGGTCTGTGGTTACCTTCGTTCAATTCCATTCTCAGCCTTGGAAAGTTGGGGGGAGTGATAACAGAATCAACACCTACATCTTCAATAACTTTAATAAACAACTCACCCATATATTGTGCATCCTTGTATTGTCCAAGTGCATCCATTGATTTCAAGAAAACTGGACCATTCAAGGAAGACACCATGAATTTGTTAAGTGGGTGCCGTGCTGGATCTGTCCATCCGTCAGAAACAATGCTAACCCCAGATGTTGGCCATGCTAATTTGATAGGCTCAAGCATTTTGTCCACCTCTTTCTTTGCCTTCTTCAACAATGTGGTTTTGAGCTTCTCTGACCCAAGAGGCACATACCTTGATGGAGATGTTTGAGTTAGAGCTCGACACATCTCAATAAATAGAGGCGAGCGTGCAACATTGAAAGATATGAAGTTCTGATAGAAAAAAAAAGCAATGTGAGATCAAGCTCTTCCCGCTTCTCTTTCTTGAAAATCTTGTCCATTGGACCAAGTACAATTGCCTTTCTTTTTGCTGCTTGTCCCCCACTACGACTCTCAAATGGGAACTTGTTGCTGCTTTTCCTCAAGAATGGAAGGGGGTCATCATTCTTGTTTTGTTTTGTTTTTGCAGCCACATTTGCAACACCAACAAATGCCTCTCTTTCCATTTCCTTCCTCTTTGCTAAAGACACGTGTACAAGTTGAAATTCCACAACTTGGTAAAGCCAACAAATGAGCTTTCGTACGGTAATATGTGCTCATGAAATAATTGTGGCAATAACTGCATTTCCAAGCAACATTGCCTCCTCCCTTCATCTTGCTGCCTGGCCCTGCCTCTCTTGTGACATATTTCCACAATGGATATTTGTGGTCTTGAGGTTGTTGTCTTCCCTCAACATTTGAAGCCGTTGTTGCAACTCCACTTCCAATAGATGGAACACTTGCAGACCCTGATGAAATAGGAACAAGAGGGGCATCTCCAATGGGGACATTCTTCCCCTTCCTTTGCCCCTTCCTTGCTGCCATTGATTGAGCCATGAATGCTGTAAAAAATAAACAAAAAATGCCCAAATTTGTAAAACATATGCACATGCAAACCGAATGCAAAAAAATAGAGAGACAATGCACTTACCTGTTGCTTGAATCTCCTTGAAAATGCTCCCTCTCTCCTTGCTACTCCTTGCTCCTTGCTCCTTGCTCCTCTTTTCACTTAAAGTAAACACAAAGTAATTAAAATGAAGCAAAACCCCACTTTTTATAAGCCATCAGACGCTTTTTTCCGCCGGTTGTGTCTAGCGGATTGGGACACGATCTGTCGGACATGAATCTATACGAATCGTGTCCGATTCGATGGATTCGGGACACGGGGGGGGGGGGGGGGGGGGAAGAGAACGAATCCGGTGTCTTAGTTATAAGCCAACCCAACTAGTTTAGACAAAAGATCAAATGATAGCCATACGTGTGAGTTGTGAGTTCTAATAAGGTTGACGTCATCTAATAAATGAGTTCCATGTGGCATGCGTTGAGGCTCTAGGGTGCCATGAGTGGTGTAGAATCCTCTATAAATCATGATGTGAGGGCTGGCCCTCAAATCTCTGTTAATATCTCTCCGTGGACCCCAAGATCCAGTTTGGGGCATTAGAGGTGGTTTCCAACAAATCAAAATGTCCATCTCTGCTCCAACATTGAGGCCTTTTCAGGTGCTACTAGCCCTTTGAAGTCTTTTAAGGTGAGACCATCCTCATCTGGGCTCTGGATCAACTTCCATCTCTCAGAGAATGCTAAGGCCCGCCTAGGGGCATGCTGGTCCAGGGGCATCATCCTAAATAATCATCAAATGTAGTGCAAAGTGGCAGAATGTCCAGTAGGAAAAAGGTGTCAAGGGGTAGGTGTGATTTGTCGCTATTGTTTGGAGACCCAAGGCTCTCAACGACTCATCTGTGGGTGCCAATATACTTCCTTGGGTCCTGGGTATCTATGGCTAAGGTGCCCAGGTCATGGGCTGCTGAACCACCTAACAGTCACAACACAAAGTCTAGTGAAAGCAACTAGTCATTAGGGACAATAATTATTGTTGCATCTAAGTGAACCAAGCTTGAATATAAAGGGCTATTTAATACTTCAAATAAGGTTTCCATTCCGAAATTGGGGCTTTGAACTCCCAATGGTGTTTCCTTCCTAGGTAGGAGTGGCTAAAGGACAACCCTATTAGGTATTCACGGGCCCCAAGGGGAAGTAACATTTCCTCAGTTCGCCCTTCAATCGATAGGTGTGGTGTTAGTGAATAATGGTGGTACGAAGGGGAGAAGACTTCATGGCCAATTGCCATGGTAAAAGGGACCAACATGATGGGGATCCACATCCTGAGTGTATAGATGTGATGAGGGAGAAATCGTGGATGCATTAGTTACCAACTCAACCTTTGTTTTTCCACCCCTCTTGTACGCCTTTTACTTTTGCATGATTTATTGTTTGTATTACTGCTCGTAGCTCAAAAGGATAGAGCTTGCTTTGAATGATGCATAGTAGTTGTATTAACCCTTAATGATGAGGCGATTCATTGCCCATCGAGGTTGGGACATGCAAGGGTTCCTTTTATGATGTGATGGAGCAACATGTGTTCAGGAACCGTGTGATGGCCATAATGAGTAAGCAAGAGCTCATGCTAGGCTTTTGCCCACGTGCTAATGTATATGTCTCAACCATCTTTTGCATTTTGATACTCTTTATTTTATTTGCCTATGATGACCATTATATGATTTTTTCTTTTCTTTTAGCTGCATCAACCTCCCAGAGCAAAGTTCTAGGCCCTACCTAGGTATGTGGATGTATGGGTGCCAAATCCCAGAGAACCAATGGTGAGTTAAACTTGAAGAATGTGTTGATTTTTGAGTAGCTTGGGAGGTACTCCAAGCCCTAGGGTTTGGGGATTGGAGGGCAAAGCGCCATAAGAGTCACTTGTGGGATCGAAACCCAAGCTTGGGGTTTTGCACCAATCGTGTTTGGGGCATTTCCATGGAGCACTTTGGACATGTGATAGCATGAAATGATAGAGGGCAGAAAGGAGAATCCAATGCTTTGATAATCGTCAAATTCCGAGTTGTCCTTAGTGAGATATGAATTTTTGAAGTTATTTGTTGGGTTTGCACAAGAAGTGTCAAGGTTGGCATAGTGTTGTTTACCCTTGTGACAACTTTTCAAGCACTTTGATGATGTTGGAGGAAGCCCTTGTGTATGGTATATATACAAGGTGACGAGGACATTATACCTCATCCATTTGTGCAACATACAAGTGACAAGCTCGTTGAGAAGGAAGGATCTCTGTTTTGGGCTGCAGCAAAGAAGAGCAGGACAACTTGGGCATTGAGGTTTATTTCATTACCTATTTCAGGTGGCTGAAGTGCATATAGGAGGGCCGAGGACCTGTTCTTGAAGGCCGAGGCAGAGGTGCACAAATTTGGGCTGTTTGAGGGCCATTTGGAGGGCAGGCAGACCCTAAACAAGGCTGCCGCAGGCAATTTAAGGTAGGCCGAGTTTGTGGTAAGGGCTAGACTACCTAGAATTACAACAAAGAGGGTCAACCTCCTAACAAAGGGCAGCCACACTCTTAAAGGACAAATATGAGCATAATTGAAGGCTGGAAATGGGACTCTAATGATGCCCTAACTAGGCCTAGGTTGCAACATAGGAGTGGACCTCAAACAGTGAGCTGAAGGTATGCATTTTGGTGCATCTTGTAGGTGTTGGATCTGTGTTTTGAGGATCAGTTTGACTAGCAGCCTGTGGGAGCCAATTTGGAGGCTTTATTGGGTGATCGAGAGCCTTCATAGGAGCAGATCTTGCAGTGATTGGATTAGGCGTCATTGGTCTGGTGGAGGGCATCGTGTTGATATCCCAAAGTAGCCCTAGACAAGCTATCTTGAAGTGATGAAGAAGAGCTGAAGGTTGGGTGAAGATTGGTGTCGAAAGTGCAACACTTTGATGGACCAAAGTGACTGCTAGCTTGGAAGATTGGAGCTCAGGAAGTGGCCAACCTAGAGAGCAGATTGGATCAACCCTTGTACATGTAGCAAAAGTGACTTGCAACAGTGTTAGGTGGCAGCCCTCTTGGAGTCTCGATGTGTTGTCCTGTGAAGGACTAAGGGGTAGCTAGTGAGCAATACGGAAGCGAAGGACTGACAAGACAAGATACGACATCGAGTTTGTGCAACATGTTTGTCATTGTATCTTGTATTCCATAGACTGTTGTATTATTCAGATTGGTTTAATATAACGAAGATTGGGTTGTGCATTATTGTACAATTTTGTATACTTGTGCATATGTGATTTACCGCTTTATATTTTCCGTTGTGCAAAGTATTTTTGGTTTAGATTCTTGGTTTAGTAGCGTCGGTGATTTTAAGACTCCAGTGATTTTAAGACTCTAACTTAGACACCAGTATCGTGGAAAACCAACATGGTTTCAGAGCGTGTCTTAGCTACTGTGGAAGTCAGTGAATCAAAGTTGTGCGCAACGAAGTACAACGTGAGAGGGAGTTGGTCACATCGTAAGTGAAGGGCTCACTACAATGTCGAAGTTGCAGGCAGGTCTCCGGTATTAGGACAGGTTGGAGGGATTGTCCAACTATAGTCCTTGGAAGGAAAGGACCAGGTTGGTCTTGCAGGTCAACGCGATCTGGGAGGTTGTCGAGGAAGCCATCAAGAAGCCAACCGATCCTAAGGAGTTGGAAATATATGAAGATTTGGATACGAAGGCGAGATTCATCATCCTAGATGGTGTGAAGGATGCCCTAATACCTGATTTGTTCGGGAAGAACACTGCACATGAGATGTGGATGGCTCTTCAGAATTTGTTCCAGAATAAGAACGAGAACCAGATATTGGTATTGGAGGATAAGTTGAAGTCCACCAAGATGATAAAGGGTGAAGGGGTGACTTCGTATCTAATGAGATTATCTCAGGTCAAAGATGAGCTTGATGTCGTCAGTGTGACTATTTCAGATGGAGATATGGTGAGGATTGCCTTGAAAGGGTTCACTGAGGAGTGGAAGCCCTTCATCAAAGGTATCGTTGCCAAAGAGAAATTGCTAGACTAGAATAGGTTGTGGGACGATTTCATTCAGGAAGAGTTGCGAGATGAGGATCTTCATCCAACATAGAGGGAAAATGAGGACATGGCACTTGCAACACGAATGAAGGGTAAGCAGAAGAAGGACTTGAGTAAAGTAAATTGTTTCAACTGTGCCAAGATGGGTCATTTTTCGTTGAGATGTCCGATGAAGAAGAAGGGAGATGACAAGAAGATGAAAGAGAAGCAGGTCGCTAGTGTTGCCACTTCAGCTGAGATAGATGATCTCCCCAGGAGATTGGAGGAGGAGGACTTTGCTATGATTTCTCATTTCTCGCAGGGTACTATGATGGATGGTACGTGGACAGTGGTGCGACGAAACATATGACAGGGTCACAGGAGGTTTTTGAGACTCTAGTTGAATGGGACTTGAAGTTGCACATGGTTTTGGGCAACAAGAGTCAGTTGGAGATCCAAGGATCAAGTGTTGTGACATTCAAGATGGAGACGAGACGTGTGATTGTTTGTACCAGGACTCAAATATAGCATGATTTCTGTCTCAATCATTGAGAAGAAGGGGTTTGAGGTCTTGTTCTAGGATGGGAAGGCAAGACTCAGACCTAGAGGTTCTAGCTTCGATGGGATTGTGCTTGGAGTTAGAGAGCATGGTCTCTACAGGTTGACGGGCAAGCCTGAGTGTTATGAAACCAATTCCAAAAATAGAAGAAAAGAGAGATCAAACGCCTTATAAATAAGCCACTTCGAGGGGCAATCTCCAATACATTACATAAATGAACAATTCTTGGATGATACAAATGACAAAACCTCCTTTCTATATATAGGAGTCCATGGGGCCACAATGTAATCCTAGCCGACCTAACAATAATAATGTAAGGGAACAATAATAACAATATGGGGTTACAGGGGTACAACAATAACAATAAGGGGGTTACACTAACAACAATAAGAGACTATACTAGTAATATAGGGACCTAACATGCTCCTCTCCTTCAAAAAAGTGTTTTCCTCAATGCTTGAGTAGCTCCGGGTGCTTTTGTATAATATTCTCATCGTCATCCTCCCATGTAGAATCTTCAGTGGGTAAGTTCTTCCATTTGCTGAGATACTCTGAAATTGATCGATTTTGTAGCTGTCGAGTTCTTGTTTCCGTGACTGCTTCAGGTTCTAATATGGTTTTTCCTTCCTCATCAAGTTCTGGCAATATTGTTTGAACTGAAATTTTGTCCCCTATAACCTTCTTTAAGCATGAAACATGGAAAACTGGATGCACTTGCGAAGAAGCAGGAAGCTCCAATTTGTATGCCATAGTACCATTCTTTTGCAACACCTTGTAAGGACCTTAGTACTTTGGTGATAATTTATTATCCTTCTTAGCTTGCTTGAGGGACATTTGTTTGTATGGTTGTAGCCGTAAAAATACCCAGTCTCCTACATCAAAACTTCTCTCGCTGCGATGTTGATCTGCCTGTTGTTTCATTCGATTTTGTGCCAAATTTAGGTTATTCTTTAAGAGTTGGAGAACTTCTTGTTGATGCTCGATGTGATCTTCCACTGCTTGAACCCTAGAATTTTCCCTTAAAGAAGATGTGATGGATAGTGGATGATATCCATAAAGTGCCATAAATGGGATCATTTTTGTTGCAGTATGGAAGGAAGTGTTATACCACCATTCAGCAAGAGGTAACCACTTGACCCATTGTGCTTGCTTATCAGATACAAAACAACGAAGATATCCTTCCAAACATTTATTCACTATCTCAGTTTGACCATCGGATTGAGGATGATAGGATGAGCTATGAGCTAGTTGAGTACCCAAACAAGAAAATAATTCCATCCAAAAATTTCCTATAAAAATGGGATCTCTGTCACTTACAATAAGCTTCGGGTTTCCATGTATCTTTTGAATTGTTTCCATAAACGTAGTAGCAATTGTACTTGCTTTAAATGGATGAGATAATGCACAAAAGTGTGCATACTTGGTAAGTCTATCAACTACCACCATGATGACACTCCTTCCTTCGAACTTAGTTAAACCTGTGATAAAATCCATTGAAATCTCCTCTCAACTTTGACTTGGAATGGATAAAGGTTGTAGAAGACTTTATTGTCTCAACTTTATTTTGTTGGCAAACCAAACATTCTGCTACAAATTTTTGAATATCAGAGTTAAGGCCATTCCAAAAAAATTCTTTCTTCACCCTGTGGTAAGTTTTTAAAAATCATGAGTGTCCTCCTAAGGGAGAGGTGTGCAATTCCAAAAGAATCTTTTGTTTTAGTTGGGAATTCTTGCAAATATATAAGCGATCTTTGTACCATAAGGAATCATTTTTCCAACTAAATGTATTATATGTACTAGGATCTTGCTGCAACTTTTGAACGAGTGTCCACACTTCTTCGTCCTTCTTTCATTCATCCCTTGCTTCGGTTATCCAATCTGGTTGGATAATAGAAATGGCACAAAGCAATGTTTTCACCTCTTCATCCTTTCTTGAGAGTGCATCTGCAACAACATCTAGCTTTCCTCTTTTTTAGATGATTTCAAAGTCATAACCCAACATCTTTGTGACCCATTTTTGCTGCTCTTCTGAAGATAGCCTTTGTTCCAAAAAGTGTTTAAGACTATCATGATCAATTTTTATCTTGAAGTGTCTTCCTATTAGGTAAGGTCGCCATTTCTTTAGTGCATGTAGTATTGCCAACATTTCCTTCTCATAAATAGCCTTTTGTAAATACTTTCCTTTGATTGGATGACTTTCAAAAGCAATATGTCTTCCTTCTTGCATTAAAACAACACAAATTCCATTTCCTGAGGCATCACATTCCACAATAAAGGTTTTTGTCAAGTCTGGCGTAGCTAAGACTGGTGCTAGGCACATTGCCTCTTTAAGATGTTCAAAGGTCTTAGTTGCTTCAGGAGTCCATGAAAATGCATCTTTCTTCAATAATGTTGTTAGAGGTGTTGCTATTCTCCCATAATTCTTAACAAACTTGCGATAATACCTTGTTAACCCGAGAAATCCACGCATTTGCTTTATGGTTGTGGGGACTTTCCATTCCTTAATGGCTTTAATTTTGTTAGGGTCTACCTTAACACCCTCGTGAGATACAATATGACCCAGATATTCCACCTCTTGTACTTCAAAGAAACATTTGGATGTTTTTGCATATAATTGTTTCTTCTCCAATAGTTTGAGCACGTTGTCAACATGCTGAACATGATTCTTCCAAGACCTGCTGTAGATTAGTATATCATAAAAAAATACTAGCACAAATTTTCCAAGGAAGGGTTTGAAAATGGAATTCATCAACCCTTGAAATGTAGAAGGTGCATTGGTAAGGCCAAAAGGCATGACCAAAAATTCATAATGACCCTCATGAGTTCGAAATGCTGTTTTTGGAATATCTTCAGTCTTCATTCTAATTTGATGATATCCTGAACGAGGATCCAACTTGGTAAAATAAATTGCTCCATGTAATTCATCCAATAATTCATCAATCACAAGAATGGGAAATTTATCTTTAATAGTGAGCTTATTGAGCTCCCTATAATCTGGACACATGCGCCATGATCCATCCTTCTTGTGCACCAATACTACTGGAGCAGAGAAAGAACTTTGATTAGGTTGAATTATACCAGCCTCTAACATTTCTGCAATCATACGTTCAATTTCTCTATTTTGGACATAAGGATATCTATAAGGCCTGATGTTTGGAGGAACACTTCCTGGAATCAAATGAATAGCATGATCATGATCACGAATAGGTGGGAGTCCTTTGGAAGTTTCAAACACCTTGGAATGATTGTCCAAGACTTGTTGGAGATCTGCAGAAATAGATGATTTTGATGTTGGAACTTCTAGTGAGCATAATTGTGCAATTACGCCTCGCTGTTCTTTCTTTAGAAGCTTTGTCATGACATTGGAGCTTATTATCCTTCCTGGCTTCCCCGCAATACCCCGTAATTCGACTTCCTTTCCTTCTGAAAAAAATTTCAAGAAAAGTTCTTGAAAATTAAAAGCTACCGTCCCCAAAGATTGTAACCATTGTACTCCTAGTACAACATCAGCACCTCCCATAGGAATGGAAAGCATTGGACTTTTCAACACATATTCCCCCATGGTTAGCTTGATATTATGGCATTTTCCAGAGCAATTTATAGTTCCTCCATTTGCAACCATCACTTGACATTCTGGTGTTGGGTATAGGAAACAATTCAATTCATTGGCTACCTTACAATGAATAAAATTATGGGTACTACCCGAATCAATCAACACTATTACCTTTTTCTTCTTGATATGTCCTTCTATCTTGAGAGTTTGAGGAGTGGTAATTCCTGCCAATGCATTACACGATATGGTCGGACTCATTTCTTCCTCTTCTAGGGTTGGTTCATGGTGTATATCCTCTTCTTGTTCATTTTCTTCTTCCTCTTCACAATCTATGTAAAATAATTTCTTCTCAGCGCACTTATGACCTTTAGTGTATTTTCTATCACAACTGTAGAAAAGCCCTTTTTCTCTTTTTCTTCCAATTGTTGTGGTGTCAACCTTGTAGGTTGTGGAAATCTAGGCGTAGCAACACTTCCTTCTTTATAGAATTGAGTGGTAGGCTTCCTTGTCGCCATAATTTTACATTCAACTTTTCTTGCCAACCTGAATGCATTCTCTAATGAATCAGGTTCCAACACACGAACTTCATGTTGGATGTTATCCTTTAGAGTACCTATGAAGAGATCAATCCTGTGTTCCTCTGGAATATCAGTTACCCTTATATTCAATTTTGGAAGTCCTCAATGTGTTGCCCCACTAAACCCTTTTGTTTGAGATTTATCAATTGGCTAAAGAAGGTGTTGCTCTTTGTATCCTCATAATGTGCTATCGTTTCCTCCATAAAAATTGACCAAGTGACAATTTTTTTACGGGAGCAAAGCCATCGATACCATACAAATGTATTTTGTTCTAAATGTAAAGTTGCAATGCGTACTTTTTGTGTGTTTTGCACATTATTGAGATCAAAATATTGCTCCATCTGTAGTATCCATGTTACGGGATCCTTGCCATCAAACTTCCTCATATCCATCTTTGGAATATGGTGGTTCTTCAATCCAACATTAGAGTTTATGAAATCATGATTAACATTTATTTTGTTCTCATCATGAGTTTCCTCTACTATCTTTCCGCCATTAGGAATCATTTATTGTATTAACCTTGTCATCAAACCTTCCATGTCTGCTTTTAGATCATTCTTCATGTCTTCCATGTTGTCTTTCATTTGTTCATCGATCTTAGCTTCCATGTCATCCATCTTAGCTTCCACGCCTTTCTTCAAACCGTCCATCGTAGCTTCCACGCCTTTCTTCAAAACTTCCATTTCATTTTTTGTTGCTCTTTGCGAGAGCGAAATTTGGTGCACTTGCTCTTGTAATTTTGATATGTCATGTTGCGCTTCTTCCTCTTCATGAGTCATAGTAGAGCCTTCTGAAGGCTTAATGGGTGTTGAATTCTTTTTAGTTTACATTTTAGAACTCAATACTGATATCTATGCTTCAATATGCCCTTGGAATCGCTTCAAACTGATTTTTCACACAAGACTTATGTAATTCAAAAAAAAAATACACATTTTTTTCTTACTTTTTGAGGAGGTAGATATTTAAAATGAATTATCTTTGTGATTTCAGATTTTCAATATCTGAAATTCGGCCCTGTAGTAGCCCTCTGAATCCTCTTTCGAATGCCACAGGGCTGACCTGATTTGGATTCTTCAAGGCAAAGTTATGCCCAATCTCCGACAATGACCTAATTATGGACTAGTTCAATAGAGCAAACTTGTACGACGTGCCACGTGTCAATGCTTCTTGCTTTAGCTCTGAAATTGATAGAAAGGAAACTAGAGTGCGTGTACTTGTGGCCACTTTTTACAAAATTCCAATCCGATGCTCAGAGAGAGTTATGACGATTTTCCCACGATCACCTCTTTGAGATGAAATTCGGGAGCTTGAAAAAACCCTAAATTCCACAGATCATATCTCCGAAAATATTGTGAACCAAGATCTGAAATTTTTACAGGACATTCCTCCGGATTTCAGCTTCGCTCTGTAAAAATTGCAGCTTCTGAACTTTTGCAGAAAAAAAGTTATAGCGAATATGTCATGATGAGCTGTTTTAGGTGAAATTCGGGAGCCTGAAAAAACCCTAAATTCCACAGATCATATCTCCGAAAATATTGCGAACCAAGAACTGAAACTGAAATTTTTACACGACGTTCTTCAGGATTTCGGCTTCGCTTTGTAAAAATTTCAGCTTCTGAATCTTCGTAGAAAAAAAGTTATAGCGAAAATGCCACGATGACTTTTTTGGAGCAGCGAAACCCTAGAATCCAAAGCTCTGATACCAAATGTTATGCAACTAGCTCCAAAAATAGAAGAAAAGAGAGATCAATGCCTTATAAATAAGCCATTTCGAGGGGGCAACCTCCAAAACATTACATAAATGAACAATTCTTGGATGATACAAATGACAAAACCTCCTTTCTATATATAGGAGTCCATGGGGCTACAATGTAATCCTAGCCGACCTAACAATAATAATGTAAGGGCACAATAATAACAATATGGGGGTTACAGGGGTACAACAATAACAATAAGGGGGTTACACTAACAACAATAAGGGACTATACTAGTAATATAGGGACCTAACACTGAGGATCATGGAAAGATGAAGAAGCAGATGGAGCAGGTGCAGGTTCTAGAGATGCAGGTGCAAGTGCAGGCTTCAGAGGGGCAGGTACAGGTTCCAGCGAAGAAGGTCCAGATTCTAGAGGCTCAAAGGGAGTCGATTTCTAGCGAGGTTCACAGGGAGAATTTGCAGCCCAAGAAGAGCGCGTGGTCAGTGGGGATCAAGGGTGCTCCTACAACTGCCAAGAAGGAATCATGGAGAGATTGGAAAGCGATATAGGAGAAGAAGAAGAAGCACGATGCTTCTAGGCTCCAACAATGACAGTGACACTTTCGAGAGAGGTGTAGTTCACAGAACAGGGATTGCTGCAATTGTGAGCGCTAAGAGTTGGGCGAGTGTTGCAAGTAGTGATGATGATGATGAGTTACTTCCTAGTCTTGGAAGTACCTCCCTCGCTAAGAGGGAGTGCTGATTTTTGAGTAGCCTGGGAGGTGCTCCAAGCCCCTAAGGTTTGGGGATTGGAGGGCAAAACGCCACAAGAGTCACTTGTGGGTTTGGAACCCAAGCTTGGGGTTTTGTACCAATCGTGTTAGGGGCATTTCCATGGAGCACTTTGGACATGTGATGGCATGAGATGATAGAGGGTGGAAAGGAGAATCCAACGCTTCCAGAATCATCGAATTCTGAGATGTCCTTAGTGAGATATGGATTTTTGAAGTTATTTGTTGGGTTTGCACAAGTGTCAAGGTCGACCTAGTGTTATTTAGGCTTGTGACAGCTTGTCAAGCTCTGAGATGACATTGGAGGAAGCCCTTGTGTATGGTATATATACAAGGTGACATGAGTACATTATACGTCATCCATTTGTGCAACATACAACAAGTGAAAAACACGTTGAGAAGGAAGGATCTCTATTTTGGGCCGCAACAAAGAAGAACAGGACAACGTGGGCATTGAGGGTTATTTCATTGCCTATTTCAAGAGGCCGGAGTGCATATAGAAGGGTCGAGGACGTATTTTTGAAGGCCAAGGCAGAGGAGCACAAATCTGGGTTGTTTGAGGGCCATTTGGAGGGCAAGCAGACCCTAAACAAGGCTGCCGCAGGCCTGAGGAGCCTTGCTGTAGCAGGATGCAGGCAATTTAAGGTAGGCTGAGTTTGTGGTAAGGGCTAGACTGCCCAGAATTACAACAAAGAGGGTCATCCTCCTAACAAAGGGCAACCGAACTCCTAAAGGGAAAATTTGGGCAGAATTGAAGGCTGGAAATGGGACTGTAATGATGCCCTAACCAGACCTAAGTTGCAACATAGGAGTGGACCTCAAACAGTGAGCTGAAGGTATGCATTTTGGTGCATCTTATAGGTGTTGGATCCATGTTTTGAGGATCAGTTTGACTAGCAACCTGTGGGAGCCAATTTGGAGGCTTGATCGGGTGATCGGGAGCCTTCATAGGAGCATATCTTGCAGTGATTGGATTGGTCATCATTGGTTTGGTGGAGGGCAGCGTGTTGATAGCCCAAATTAGCCCTAGACAAGCTATCTTGAAGTGACAAAGTAGAGCTGAAGGTTGGGTGAAGATTGGTGCTGAAAGTGCGGCACTTTGATGGACAAAAGTGACTGCTTGCTTGGCAGATTGGAGCATGGGAAGTGGCTAACCTAGAGAGCAAATTGGATCAGCCTGTGTACATGCAGCAGAAGTGACTCGCAACAGTGTTAGGTGGCAGCTCTCCTGGAGTCTCGATGTGTTGTCCTTTGAAGGACCAAGGGGCAACTAGTGAGTAGTGCAAAAGCGAAGGACTGGCAGGACAAGATATGACATCGAGTCTGCGCAACATGTTTGTCATTGTATCTTGTATTCCATAGACTGTTGTATTATTCAGATTGGTTTAATATAATGAAGATTGGGCTGTACATTATTGTACAACTTTGTTACAAATTGTGTATACTTGTGCGTATGTGATTTACTGCTTTATATTTTCCGTTTTGCAAAGTAGTTCTGGTTGAGATTCTTGGTTTGGTAATGTCAGTGATTTTAAGACTCTAACCTAGACCCAAGATCGTGTAAATTCAACAGAATGGAGGTGGAATATGGGCTTGTAATGTAAAATGGAAAGTGGTATGGAAAGGGATAGATGGAGCATGCTATCTCAATCAAGGCTTTCCGACTAGTGCCCCTCCTATACCCATTAGGCCATTAGGGAGGTCGCACTAGACTAGGATCGAAGATTAACATCGTATTTAAGGCGAGGGAACAAGATCACGGTCAAAACCCCTCTTCCTTCCAAGTCACCACATAATCCATTTCAAAAGCTCAAATACAAACAAGCATAAGCATTTGATTGCAAAATGAATAAAGTACTCATTGTTGCACAAATTAGCGTGCCTTTTGAAGAGGCAAAAGCTAGAGGGCACAACAACAGTTGGGGCAGAGGCCCACTATCACCACAGCCTAAGTCCCCTACTCTTCTCGGATTTTCACCAACGGGAGGAGTCCCGATATTACTCACTTGTGATAAATTTGTATATGATAGGTATGAAATGAGGCAAGGCAATTCATTCAATGGAAAGGTTCAACAAAGGTGCGAGATTTGGGAGAAGCTAGTAAGACTTTCCACGAAAAACCCCTTTGAAAATATACTACACGAGACCTAGGGTTGCGATTTAAGACAAGATAAAGGTACATCTAAGGTTAAGGCAGGTGAGAGAAAAGACAATGAATGATTTACTTCACCAAGTACTAAGGAATTTGCCTTAGGAATCCCTAAGTTGAAGGATTAGCGTCTAGGGTTCCCTCTTGATGGGACAACTAGGGCATCAAATTTATGGAGAATCCACTGTGGGGATTTCACCAAAACTTGAGGACCTCTAGAGGAGACATAAAGGAAGATTTCCATCCAAACAAAATTAAAAAACTCCTCCTCCAAAAGATTTCGCACCAAGCCTTAGGGGAGCCTCCTTACCCTTAATGGGACAAATTTTAGGAAGAGAAAAGAAGGAAAATTTATGGATTAAATCCAAGTTTGACCACCAAGGGACTTGACTAGTGCCTAGACCATTGGGAGTATGGAGTCATGGGTGCTTATAGTTGTCTAAATTGACCTTCAAGGAGGCTAAAACAGGTAGCCTTAGTTACCCCTTTCAACAATTACCCTCTTTAGCATTAGTTAATGGAGTTTCATGGATTAAATGCAATCATTGTCCACTAGGAACATTATTTCCATATTATCGATGAGTAACACATGCAAAACTTCCCAAGATTATGATTTTGAAAAATATTCAATAAAAGAAAGTGCGAATTCTTATCTTGAGAACAAATTCCATGCATTAGACATTATTTGCAAGATAATTTCATGATAAAGAAATAATTACAAGACAATGTAAAGTATATCCATCCATCAACAATACATTAGAGGCTCCAAAAAGATATCAATAAAGATCCAAACATCAAATTTCATCCCAAGATCATCCAAAAATCTCCTCAAATTGCAGGTCATTCTCTAATTGGGCATGCGAAAATCTCTAGTGTGATGGTTTGAGATGAGACTAGGTCTCATCTATTTATACAAGTGCTACGAGTTCAAATTACAAATGACAAAGCCCCTCTAACATGTCTAATGTGCTAAGTAACCCACACATGGTTACAAGCAAGGTTACTTGGGAGTGGGAGCGGGAATGCCATTTTTAGAAGCTCCTGGTCCGGGGGTGTTTCGGGGAGCTTTTTTTTATAACATATATATTTTATATTTTTTATATTTTGATGCATATATGTCAACAAAAGCATGTAGAATGATGAATTAGACATAAAAAAACATAAAAACATAGATTGAACCAGAGGTATCTTTATCATTACCTCTAGATTTGTATAGGGATCTTTGTCATTAATATCACCCTCGAAGCATTCACTCCAGGAGTGCGCTCTGGGAGCGGGTTCAAAGGAGCGGGCTCCGGGAGCGGGTTCGATAGGGGGGAGGCGCTCCCCTGCAACCTTGGTTACAAGCCAACCATTTTAGTTATAAAAATTATTTTATCTCTCTTTCTAAGCCCACGCAAGGTTGACGTCATGCATGGCTGAAGGCTTAGAGAGGAAGCGTCGAGGCCTCTTGTGCTAGAAATGTGGGAGAGGGCCTCAAAAATCATGATGAAGAGGGTGATGCCCTCCATATGCTGCAAAACATCTTCGAGACCCCCATTTTGGTTTTGGGGCTCCAAAATGGGTCTCCAAATGGCCCAAAATCAAGTTGATGCTCCATCAATGAGGGCTAGAAGATGACATATGCCCTCCCATGTCTCCCTATGAAAGACATAACCTCCTATAGGCCCTGGATCAATTGCTAAGTGTCGGGTGCAATGTGTAGCCGACTGGGGCATCTTGGTCCAAGTGTACCATCATCTCGAATAGCTGGGGCATGAACAAGAAAATGATGGTGCTAAAGAAGCCCATGGTGGCAATCAATGCTTTGCATGAATGGAGGCCCATGGCTCTGAACGCTCACCCTACAAATGCCATTGTGGTCCTTTGGAGGGCTTGCATCTTGTACAGGGAGGCCAAGTCCAAGATGAACCCACTTGCAATCTTGTATAAGATCCAATGCGTCTCCTAAACTCAAATACAATGATTCATTAGTGAAGTTGAGTGAATAAGCTCGTTAATCAGGGGAAGAAGTGGACGCTTCATAGTGGGTTTCTCTTCCAAATTTGGGGTTTTGAACATGTAATAATGTTATCTTCCTTGATAGGAGTGGTCAATGAAGGACCCTATTAGGTGGTTTCAACCTTTAAGGGAATGACAAGTCCAAGGTACATCCTTCAAATGGCAGGTGTCATGTGAAATAATGATGGAACAAAGTGGCGACAAAGGGAGGGCTCCCAGCCACATGCCATGGTACAAGGGTAGTAATGATAAGGAAAGCCCACACCTTGGGTATATGAATGTAAGAGGGAGCAATCGTGGTATATGGGTTACACCGACCTTTGTTTTTCCACTCTTCCTCATATGCCTTTTGCCTTTTATTCATTTTTCTTCATTTTACAACTCGGGGCTAAGGGGGATGAGAACATGATGTGTAAGATATAACAACGATTTCCCCCTTAAGGTGGGCCAGTTCATCACCCACCGAGGGTTGGGACATTCATGAGTTCCTTGATGATGCAAGGGGCACTCATAGGGGCCCTAGGGACCACAGTGATGGCCATAATGATATGGGGTAGAACTCATGCTTGGATTTTGCCCATGTGCAAAATTTTATTGTCGAGACCATCTTTTGCATTTTCTAGTACATTTCCTGTTGTATGTGGCCATATTATTCTTTTATCTTTTTTAGCTCCATCAACCTCCGGGGTATTGTTCCAGGCCCGACCCAAGGTGTGTAAAAGGGCTTGTAATGAGCAGAGGGGAGTGAGATACATGGTATCGGGAAGCGGACCACGCATCAGGGTTTCCCATGTAGTTCCCTTCCTAAAGCTAATAACCAATAAAGGAGATCCTGCGGGACTAGGGTTCAGGATTAACCCGCTAGTTAAGGTAAGGGAACAAGAGTACACTCAAAGCCCTTCCTTCTTCCAAGTCTCCCAGTAATCCATGCTCAAGTGTGCCCAAGAAAAACGAACATAAACACCCAATTACATAATGAAAAATCATACCTTTGAGATTAGATGGCCCGCCTTCAAACATACGATCATGGAAAATGAGCGAGGGTACACAACGAATGGCTTATGTGGTAGAGATAAAGTAGGAGATTGATATATTTACCTGAAGAGACATGAAGGGCTTTGACCTGACCATGTTGATTGGGCCAGGGGTAAATGGCCCAAGATACCTTCATTGCCTATTCTAGGATGGAGTGATCTATAGACTGTAATGTTCCTAATTAGGAAAAACAGTGATATGCAAAGCAAACAACAAATTTACACCACAAAAATTTTCAAACTTTAGTGTGCACCCATGAAAAGCCAGGAATGTAGAAGCAACTGAGCCATTTTATTAAAAACTAGAGCAAGAGTACAAATGTATGGAAGGAATGCACCTGGGCTTGCCTCAAAGGCAAGTAGAGTAAAGCCCAGGTGGATAAATATGAAGCCTGAATGCTGCTATCAACTGCCCAAGTACTGCTTTGCGCTGCCCCAACAATTTTGCACTGTCTGGACTTTGCTGCAAAGGAATAACTGGAAACCCCTCTCCCGGTGCTCAGAAAATTACCTTCAAGATCCTTAAGCAAAATCCACCAAAATCCAGAAAGGGTTTGGCCTAATCTCGACCTTTGAAAATCGACCCTGAAAGGCCCTACGCTCTCCACAGGCTGCTGAAAAATGCCGTATGTCAATGCCCCATCAAACCTCCCCCAAAAACACTCCAAAAAGGCTGCAATCATCTCCACAAATATTATCCTTATTTCTCCCGACAAGTTCTAACCACAATGAACAGGCTTCTCACTCCCACGTGCGCCCAGTGACACCCTTATGTGCAGGCCCAAGAGCAGCAAACTCACTTCAGAAAATAGTTGTCTCCTCCAGCTCCCAAACTCCCCCAAAAGCCTGCAAATTACCTGAGCTCCCTTCTCCTAAATTCCTTTGGCAATTGCTCCTCGGAACAACACTAAAATGACTCCCTCTAGAGCCCCTCCTGCGTCCTCCAGAAATACACACTGCCTGGCAAATTCGAATGTAAATGCTGGGAAATTCACTGTAAACCTCCTCCGGATAGGTGTGAAAGAACCTTTCTAGGGTGGCACTTGAAGTCCCTCGAAGAAAGGGTGAGTTTTCGACTTGGAAAACTCATGTTGAACAACAAGTGACCCGACTAAGCAACTCGAGCAACTAAGTGAAGTTTGATATGCCAAAAGATGCAAATGAAGTTGAGATCACACCTTTTATAATTTCGCGGGCCTTCCTTCCAACATGGGCTCCTCCATCAAGCAAATCGAATTCCCTCCAAGCATTTCAAACCATAGGCTAAGGTGAAGTGCGTTTTCATTGTGTGGGTGCCCCCCACATTCCACTAACAAAAATAATATGACGTTCCTTTTAACTCCCAAGTCTTTTACCAAAATTTGAATGGGTCCCATAGCCCCCAAAATTGTTCTCAAAATTGTGGGAATTATTCATGTTCCAAAATAATTTAGGAAGGGACATTATATAGACATGCACCAACATAATCAAGCTCATGAACTTTTCTTGTGGAGGAGAAATTTCAGCTAACGGGAAATCTGTTGCAGCCAAGGAGAATACCTCCCTCGTTAAGAGGGAGTGCTGATTTTTTGTAGCATTGGGAGGTATTCTTGTATGGCCTAGAAAAATTAAATAAATTTATTTTTGAGGTCTCCAGGTTGGCCCAAGAAGTCAACTTGGCTCAGGAGGGGAAAGGGTGTGTCCCTTGGGGTAATTTTACCCCCATTCGACAAGTATATATATGCGATGTGACATTTCATTTTGACCATCAAGAAGGGCTTCTATCTCTCTTGGACAACCGCACATGTGATCTAGAAGGACAAGTTTGACCAAGTTTATTTGCCTTTTGATCGAGCTAAATTAACTAGGCTTTAACTGTAGAACAGGGCTGCAGGCCGCATGGCCTGCCACAGACTTTGAAGAGGATAGGCCGAGGCCTGTTGGATGCTGTTGTTGAATGCTGAAGGTGGCCATGGTTTGTCTGATATTTTGACTTGGTATTGGCATAGATTTCTCGACAAATTGTTATTTGTAAACCTTGCTGAAGAATAATTTCTCCTAAAGAAAAATCGCTGGGTTTTCTCCCAAGGTTGGGTTTCCTAGGGTAAAAATATTGGCTCTATTGTGCATGGCTATCTTTCTTTGATCTTTATTGTTTCCGCTGCATTTATTGTCGATATCAGTAGCATAAGAATACTATGTGAAGAATGATTAGGTAGTAATTATCCAATGTTCCACCAAGTCCCCTGGAGGTGGGAGCGAGGGGGCGAGGGAGCGGCCTATGCAAAAGCTCCCTACCAATTTTCAGGAAACGTGGGGGGAAGTCGGGGTCATACAAATTATAAAATTTAATATTTAAAATGTAACTATATTTTTGCAAGGAATGTATATACAGTCATCATACACTTGCATCATGAAAGATAAATCATAATTCATAAAATTACAAATCGATGAATGATGAATCATATAATTGAAACAAATTTAAAAGTTAAAAGTTAAAACATACATCATACAATCATGCATGTAAGTTTGTAAGTTTGTAACTATATAATCATTAATGTAACTACTAACAATGTACAATGAAAATAAAGTTTAAGATATCATATGACATATTATATCAAGATTCAAAATAGAGTTTAAACTGAAGTTTACAGCTCAAGTCTGAAACATAAAACTTAAACGCAAATAAGTTATGTCTGAAACATAAAACATAAAACATAACATATGAATATCAAATGATATCATCATAATGATAAATGAGCATAAATGCTCAAGTTAATGCCCCACTAGTCTCTGCATCAACTTCTGCACGAATATATCAGGATCAACCATGTCACCATCTGAATCAGAATCACTTGGATTCTCAAATATGCTAAGTGGCACATCAACTTTTAACACGAAACCATAAACTAAAAGGGGCGGTGAGGGGGCGTGAAGGGGGGTGTGAGGGGGCGTGAAAGGGGGTGTGCGTGGGCGTGAGGGAAACGTCCCCTAGAAGTCCCCAAGACCCCGGAGCGCGAGGGGGCGAGGAATCTAGACCCCTAGGTGGGGGGGCGAGACCCCGTGTAACACTGTAATTATCTGACAAAAAAATGTATTCTACTGTGCTCTTGTAGAAAATTCCACACCCCCTTGGGGGGCTTGACATCTCCCATTGAGACTTGTGTGGAGCTACCACTCTAGGCTATAGGTGGTTCACCAGTACCACAGTAGACACACCATGTCGTGGAGGTCCTAGGATTTGATGCCTTCTGCTTTTCACCTAAGTTACCAGGAAATGTAAACATATATGGATTCAGATTTGGATCCACCAAATTTTTTAAAATCCAAGATTCGGATACGCTGGGGAAACACCATACAAAAAATACAATAATATTTTTCTAATTTTAAAAAACATATTCAATTTTAAAAATCAAAACCATTCATGAATACAAATATTATAATTGAAATCATTAGATAACTTATAAATCTGAAGATTGAATCATGATGCATCATGCTTTATACAAAATGGATAATTGTAAATACAAAATTGAGTATCTCATCAATGATCACTCTATTAATATGATGTTGTAGAGTAGGTTTAACTACATGTTGAAAAATAGGTTTACATGTTCATTATTTGAATATTTCAACTCTACATCATGATCAACCTGTCATCTTCCTTGAAATTAGCCTCAAAATTAAAAAAATCCTATCTAGTTACAATGGTAAATGAATATTATACATTATTTGAGAACATGCTTCAGTCTATGTAGTATGTATCATATTGTTCTAAGAGGACTCTTCTACTAGAGTTGGATGGGATTGATTTAATTAAATTATTATTGCCACAACCATCTGTTGTACACTATATACGATTATCTATGTATTGTCTCAAAGCTTTCATGTTAGCATTATCAAAAATTGAAACTTAAAATTTTGTTGTATTAGACCTTTCCTACTAGCATTATCATGTGCCATACATATTATAAGTAATTTATAACTTATACGACTATACCACCTACAGATTACTAATAAGCTATCTAACTAAAATCTAAATAGAGTATTTGCTTTTTATGGTTTCAAACAGGTGGCAAATATCCTTAAAAAAGTAAAAAATAAACTGAAAACTCTAATGCTATTTGCTTGGGATCTGACATGTCAGGGCTAGTTGGCACATGATCCATTTCCGTAGCATGGGATACGTATCTAGGTTTGAATCATCCGTTTACGTGGCGGATTCTATGCGGATCTGGTCAAATCCATGTCTGTATCCATATCCGAAACGTGGATCTGCAGATCCAGCATCAAGACCCCGTGGATTTGGTAACACAACTTTTCACATGTCCATGTAGCTCCACTGGAGTAACCAAGCTTCCATCCATAGCTTCTTTTCCGGTGCTTTGGATGCTAGGAGAGCTAGAGTCTATACTTTCTCATAGTTGCGTGTTGATTTTTTGCCGGCACTTCAAAATCAGGTCTATGTCTAAAATCACGATCATAAACACATTGAAAAACCACAACAGTAGCACATTGCACAACGGAAAACCTACAACAGTGAATCAACTCAAAACTTGTTATATTACAATTTTTAATACAACAAACATAGGGCTCCCGTACCAGGGATCATGGCCCTTACAATTAGCCCTGGTACAAGAACAACTAGTGCTTGACATCAACGACTTATGACACCCAATCTACCCTGAACAAAGTACACTTGACTTGTTGATGTAGTGCTTCCACACCCGTTCAGTCCATGTACCTTGAACACTTCTAGAAGGTCCTTTTCCACCTCTTCTGCTGCTCACAAGTACTTCTGCAACTTCAGAATGCTTGCATCTTCAGCTGACCAATCAGCCTTTATCAATCCTTGTGCTGCTCCAAGGATGATTGATCTTAGGTCTTAAACAACACTGGCTTCTCACAGTAGATATGTCCATCTACCCACTGCACAGTGCATACATGTGAATGAGACATGCTGTTCACAACTTCGTTTGTGAGCAGCACTCAGCTTGTCAGATCTGCCCTCTTATCACTGTTCTGCCAACTCCAAATCAATGAACTAGGGCACAAAACCAAACTTCCCACCAACTGACTTCTGCTGCTCCAAAAGGTCAGTTCTTAGGGACTTCAATTCTGCCCTCACACAATCCAACAAACTGACTGATCTAGGGCCCTTGGCACAACCCACTTACAGCCCCTTTACAACACAAAAGATAGCTGATTTAGGGCATTAGACACAGTCCACACATCTGCAATTTGTCTCCTCAAATTGCACAAAACTTAGGGCTTCTAGAATTAGCCCACTCAACAGTGAATGACCACTTTCTTCACTGCCCTTAGGGCATACAAACAACAGCCTCCTAACAGTGATGTTGACCCTCAAACATCACTGTACTTGGGAAACCAAACACACTGTCCAATAATCTATTGAACAGACCTCCACTTAGCAACATCTCTCCAATGATTCTGCCCACACATCTTCACTTCACGACAATCATACTACCTTCAGCGCACCTCCTCACACTCTATCCTCCAGCTTGTACTCTTCTGTACACATAAGAGGGAATCTCGGCCCCTCTAGGGGATCTGTCAACACACCTAAACCCTATGCTATAATCTTCAGGATCTGCGGCCATAAAACCAGACTTCACCTCACTTTTCTAGGGTCTTGGCCCTCTTTTCTATGAACAGAAACAGTGTGAAAATCACAGAACTTGGGACAGACTTTTAGGGTACTTACACGGCTGGCTGAACATGCATAGAAAGAGCCCTGATTTAGGGCACGGACCGCAGAGAATTACCCCTCAAATCATGCGCAGAAAACAACTTACTTGAGGCCAAAACTACAGAGACTCTTCTCCTTGATTCTGTGCAAACTCGGGCTTCTCAACAGACATAGGACAGACCACTCTTGCACACATTTCGTCCTCCTTAAGTTCTGTGTGCACCTGAGGTAATTCACACTTGTTCTTGAGTAGATCACATGAGAGAATGAGCTTCTTGGATGGATGCACAAATGATCTTCATCTCACTCTTCTTGTAGTTTTCTATGAGGGTAATGATTAGCCCTCAATGGGCATTGTTATCACTCAAACCAGCAGGGGACCTAAAAGGGGTTCCTAAGAGAGCAACTGCTAGGTTAAGGGCAACGATGGAGACTTAGCCCACTGTCACCACAACTAAGGCTCCCTGCTCTTTACGGATTTTCACCCGATGTTTTAGGAAACCACTTATAGAGGATATATCAACAAATATATGAGAAGTGACCCCTTAGACCTCTTTCCCTAGGATAGCATGAAGAATGGAGCTTGCTTGCTCTTTAAGAAAGGGACTTGATTTTCTAGGGGGAGGAGATGAGTATTTGAGGGTTGAGGGAGAAGAATATGGCTTGTAAATGAGTTTCCCATTCCCTAAAATCCCTTGGGAACTTTGATTCCCTGGTAGTCCTCGATAAATAGTCTTTGGCGAAAAATGGGACCACATGAGGCCAAGTGGACCCAACCCAGGTTAGGGGATGGATTTTAGCAACCAATGATATTTTTAACCTGACCAAGGTGAGGGGAAAGGATCAAACAAGAATTTTCACCCAAAGATGTCAAATTGATCCCATTAGGTACTAGCCTTGGGTACACTAGGGAAAAACTTGATCCTAGACCTAGGGCTTGGGATATCACGAGATTCCACCATCGGATTTCCTTCAAATTTGGAGGAGACCTAGGGGACCCACCAGTGCAGTAGAGCCTAGGAGATCGAAATTTTTCTAGGGTTAGTTTCCCGGGAAATTGGTGCCCTAGGTGAACTAATGAGGCTAGATCTAGGAAAGAGAGGAAAACGGTGAAAAATGGGGTTGAAATGATCACCCTTTGATGGACCAGTGCCTAATTCCTCTTGGGGATATGGAGTCAAGGAGAATTGTGAAGATGAATTTTGTTTCTTGTTCAAGGAGGCTCCAAAACTTGACTTCGTCCAATATTAAAGGCAAGAGAAGAAAAGTGAATTTAAAGCATTTATACTTTGTTACAAATGGTGAAGGCTTATCAAGATAACACGATCTCTAGGACAATTCATTCATCCAACATGGCCCATGCATAGAGATAAGCTAAATAGATGCATAATTCCACATTAAACACATGCAACAATTAGCCCTAATAATAGCGAGGTACCAATGTATGCAACAAAAGGAAAAAATAGCATTAAACTTGCACTTACATGTTATAGAATATATCCTACCAGCGTCACATTTGCAATATAAGAAGCTCCAAGATAGAAAATAACCCAATCCATACATCAAAATTCATCCATCGTCCAAAAATATCCACTAAGGAAAAAATGTGAAGTTCTCTAATGAGAGAGAGATCCAATTCCAAGTGATGATACAAATGAATCCATCCAACTCCTATTTATACACCAATTAGGAGTTTGAATTACCTAATGGGCCTACATTAGCCCCTAAACATAAAACACTATGCAAATTAACTGACTTTTGGTGACAAGCTCATGAGGTCTATAAGTGCCGTAATGATGAATAGAATCCTCAAAAGTGATGGGCAAGGGGGTGGCCCCTTGTTCTCCAAACAAATAAACTCGTGATGCTCCCAGTGGGTGTGGGGGCACACCAATGACCTCATGGGTCTCCATATGAGTTGAAGATGCCTATAGACCATCTGTAAGGGCTCAAATGATGGAATAAATGCAACCATGTTATCGTACAAGTCTTGGGACACCTGCCAAGTGTGTGGTGCACCTGTGGGGCCAACTGGACATAGTGTACCAAATGCATCTTCTTCGTCTAAAAGGTGGATCTATTGCAATCTTTGAGCATCTTTTGGGATCCATGGAGTGTTGTCTACTGTTGTGGAGGACCATGGCTCTCTACACACACCCTATCCATGCCAATGTAGCCCTTTGGAGGGTTAGGACCCTGTATAGGGAAACCAAACCCAAATGGACACCATCTGCAATCCTGCATAAGATCCAATGCATCCCCTAGCCTTCAAGTATAACAAGTCATTAAGGTAATCGTGTAAAAAAGCTTAAAAACCATGGAAAACAAGTGGACACTTCATAATGGCTTGCCCTTCCATAGTGGGCTTTGGTATTTGCTAATGTCTCTGAGCTCCAAAGGGGGTTAGCCAGGTACCTTATTAGGTGGTTTCTACCTTTGGAGGGGATAGTATGTCCAAGGTACATCCCTCAAATAGTGGTGGTCTATGATAAAGAGGTGAAATGGAATAGGGAATGAGAGGGGCAATCGTGGACGGGCCACATATCGGGGCACAAGGGTAGCTAGAGAAAGGGAAGCCCACACTTGGGTGTATAATTTGTAGGAGGGAGCAATCATGGTACATGAGGTGCTCCGACCTTGATTTTTCCACCCTTCTTTATATGCCTTTTCCTTTTATGATTTTTCTTTGATTAACTGCTCGTGGCTCAAAGGACAAGAACATGATGTCTATGATACATCAGTGATTACCCCCCTTTTGGTAGGGCGGTTCATTGCCCTCCAGGGTTTGGGATAATCATGGGTTCCTGAATGATAAATGAGGCTCATTTAGGGCCTATGGAACCAGGGCGATGGCCATGGGTATGGGGTAGAGCTCATGTATTGGCTTTTGCCCACGTGCTAATTATGTTTGTCCTGACCATCTTTTGCATTTTGTGGTAAATTTTCCTGTTGAATGTGGCCATTTAGGCTTTTACTTTTCTTTTTAGTTGCTTCAACCTCTAGGGGATCATTCCAAGCCCGACCCAAGGTGGGGGCAAGGGAATGGGGACGCTAACCCTATGTGGACCCAGAGAGGAAATGTGGATCCAAGTGGGAGACATGATGAATGGGGGTATAGTAAATGGAAGGGGAGTAGTGTATGTGAATAAGGGAGTGGGACCACGCAACCGAAGTCAGGGTTTCCCAAGTAGTACCACCCTAAAACCAAATGGTTAGTAAAGGAGATCCCACGGGACTAAAATCCAAGGGTAACATCCAAAAGAGATTGAGGGGACAAAAGCACAAACTAAGCCCACTCTTTCCGCCGAATCCCCCCATCAATCCACGCTTAGAGGTGTCCATGATACGTAAACCCAATACGCAATTATAAAATGACAAGACATACCTTTAGGTTTGGGAGGCCCACCTTCAAACATACGATCAATACAGATGGGTGAGGGACCACATGGCTGGCTCAGGTGGCGGAGAAATGGCACAATGAGCTAGTTGAGGGCTGCAAGGGGCTACTGGCTACCGACTGATGTCTATCATGGAGAAAAAATTTCTCCTAGGGATATCACCCATGAAGTGGTGGGTAACAGGCATCACTTCAACCCGAGCCGACTAGAACTATCTAAACAAAACCCCAAATATCATAAGAAATGAGATTCCTTCCATTTGTTTCTTGCCACATCATGATGCCGTAGGTGCCCCTTAGCCCATGAAGGGTCCCTTCATGCATCAATGTTCAAACTATCAATTTCTCCACTTGGTTTCACGCCCACAACTTTGGGTACGAAACCCACTGCTTGGCTATGCTGCCCACAAACCACTTTTGTGGGTCAAATCCTCACAAACGTAGTATCCCAAGGGTTGTGTGAGTACCTCCCAAGCTACACAAATCAACATTGCACTCCCTCTAGTATTGGACAACATGGGCCCATGAACCCTGTCCACTTCTTGGAGTATATCATCCAATAGAGCATTGAGTAACCAAGCTTCCATCCATAGCTTCTTTCCCAGAGCCTTGGATGCTAGGAGAACTAGAGTCTAGACTTTCTCATAGTTGTGCTCCCTCTAGGATATTACAACATGGTCCATGAACCCTGTCCACTTCTTGGGGGATATCATCCAACATAGCATGGGTCACTTCACGGCAGTGGATGGCATTGACGAGGAGAATACCCTTCCTCAGCCTCCACTCGCACTTGGCAGCTAGCTCCAGCTGGCCTTGACATCCTCTCTTGGATCAACACCAATGCTTTGATCTTAGCTTCTATTACTTCAGCATGTACTCTTCCATTGAGCATTTTCAGTCCTAATATGCTTTTCTTTCTTGGATGTACTTTTTCAGCCCCATTGACCTACCTTTGTGTTTATTTGTTGGACATTCTTAAAATCATCTTATCTTACTTATCTTAAAAGCGCTGTGAATATTCTGCAAGATGGGGCACTCATGGCTTGAATGCATGACATTGGATATTATTATTTTTTTTGTAACAGTAACATGTTCTTTCAATTTTATGCACTTCAAACAGGTTATGATTTCATATGAATGAAATCCTTTTACTGCTTATTATCCAACTGGGAAGTGTGACTAGTACATGTTTCTCGTGCAACGCTGTTATAATCGGGGTTAAACCTTGCACGTTACGTCCATTGTAGTTAGTCATTACATTGAATAGGAACCAAACTCTTACAGGGTCATGTAGGACTTTAATATTTGAATATATATGTGGAGAATTTGAGCTACTTCCAGATATTCTAACAATTTGCTACCTTTGCCAATAAGAGGTGACAATTGTTGTTATGCTGTTTTCAGAAATGAATTGAAGCTCATCCCCAGAAGTGTGGGCAGTCTTCATTTTGAATTTGGAGTGCATATAAATTTGAATGTTTTCAAGCAAGTTGGATTTCCATGTTCCCTGTGATATCATTATCCACCTTGACAAAATATGGGGTCAAAGAAAGATGCAGCAGCCACTAAGCGCTCATCTTTAAATCCAAATGCAGCAATATTCGTTCCATCTGCGCTTAGAGCTGCATCTTCCATTACAAACAACTCAGTTATAAGGAATGAACTATGTGGAAATTATGGTGCAGCTGTTACCCATAGGAATTATTCTTCAAGTTCAAGAACATTTGCCGATCAGAATTTGCAGGACTACAGCCTTCTACTTCCTGATGATATTACACCAGACTTTCGTAGTTTGGATGATCGCATGCCCATCACTGAGGATGGTAGAGCCGTGATAGATGAGCATTCACTTACATGTATTGATCAAAGGGATATGGAGGTTCTTGTGACAGAGTTTCCTGGTTATTCAGTAGAGTGCCTCAAACAGGCTTATGATGGAAATGGCAACGATTTGATTTCCACAATTGCGATGCTCAAGGAGCTTGAGGATGCGGATAGCAATGATTTATTCTCAACAATTGCTAGGATTAATGGGCTTGAGGTACATCTTTTTAAGCACTTCTTCACACTTTCATATATTTTTTTGATTGCCGAATCAAGGTTTGCGTGGATTGCTTCAAATGCAGAGCTTGGATGCCTTCCACTGGACTGATATAATAGATGCCTTTAATGATTTGTTCTTTCGATTTTATCAGTTTGGGATGCAGCTTCAAGATGATGACAATACACTGTGGGAAAGTACGATAGAGTCTGCATCTGGTACAAATATGGATCCCAATGCTGGGACAGGTAGAAGTGCTCAAGTTTCACCCAATACATTCACACCTGACAGAAGAGCTTGCAGTGGAACATGGCTACAGGAGTATGCTCCCTTTCAACAGACACATCAATTCCGCCCACAAATTTCTCTCAACACTGGAGAAACAGTGGGTGAGTTCTATAGTAGTCAGGCCCATAGAGTTTGCAGTCTTTAATTCTTTTGACTTTGAGGTTTCCTTGAATTTGAAATAAAAATTTTGATATGTGCTTCAGACGTGTTTACTGATGTTTTTGGCTTGATGGTGCAGGGACAGGTTTTTCGTTGGATTTGGCAGAGTCTGCTAAAGATCATGCTCATGCTCAAAGTACATATCTTGAACAGGTATTTCCTCTAGATTTGAGATATTTTATTTTTTGTTTTTCTTAGGTTTGAAAATGTGTATTTATTGCAAGGAGAAACAGAGTTACATAGATGTTAAATCAATGAGCTAAGCACTGCCCATGATGACTCCTTTCTTAATATATTGGAAGAAAAGTCTATATCCCAGCCTTATCTCCAACTTCTGGTGAACCAATATCTGTTCTGGAAGAATCTACTCTAGTTATTGGTATCACCTATTCCACTGAGTCATCTTGGAAGGTTGATAATAGATTTAACTTGCAAGCTTCTCCATTAAATGTTTTCCTGCATGTCCTCTTCCATAAGATCAAGAGATCTGCAAGGCATCTGCTACTTCAAATTTCCCTACTTTGTAGCACAATCGTCCATAGTTGCTCCTTTCCATCTTAGAGGACCGACAGAAAGAACTGAATACTCTGCTGCAATCCATTCTCAGGAGGTCTGCGCCACATTGTAATTAAAGAAACTATGTTTCATCGCTTCTTCTTTTTGGTCAATCACACAAAGACCATGTGACCACGGTGTGTTGCACAGTCTGGCTTTGACAGCTAGACTTTGACTAATTGTCATTCATCACAGCACATGGGATATAAAAGAAACTCTAGGTTTCCAAATAGAATAGCATCTTTAAACCCATTTATCTTTGGTATCCAGATCCTCTACCTGCTTTTTAAAAAAGTCTATATATAATACTGTGGCTTGTTAGACTCCCTCGTGCAACTTACTTGTGTCATAGCTGAAAAATGGTTTATTATTTGCAGGTTCCAAAGAGGTCCTAGTGCATCTAGTTGCATCTTAAGGATATCAGAGCATAGGGACGTCTGCATAACTCTAAGAAGGCTGCTTTATCAGGCGCAGGGTGGTGTGGGATTTGATTGACTGGTTTCTATTCTTTCCAGCTCGTGTAATTTTATCCCATAAATCACTCCACATATGAAAACTTCTTCTAGTTGGTCTTTTTCCTGAATTTGCAAGGAGGCTGACCTGACCTCTTTATGTTGGGCATGCCCAAATAAATCTCGCTACAAAATTCCATCAATTTCTTAGCTCTTGAAAATCCCTGTTAAGTTCTTGGGAGATTTTTTACCAAAATTTCTAGGTCATTTTGAGAGCCACTGAACCTGCAAACTTGAAAGCAATAGTTCCAAAAATGAGACTACAAATTGCCAAAGTTCCTTTTAGCGCCATTGACATGGGAATCTATTTCAATCCTTATGCTAATAAGCTACCTTGGACTTTTGGATATTTGTAATGAACATGATACACAATAAAGCATGATAAACCTGCATTCAATCTATTTACTATATTTGAGTTATAGTAAAACAATAACTCAGATATTAGGAGAATAACTCCAAATAACTCAAATATATCATAGTTCAATGGGCCAATATATGTATTAATGATTCTATGGACCCCTCTTAAATATACCAGTTCTCATTCATTGACCATGTACGCCCAGTACTATGCTTACCTACCATTTACATTTACATTTGATGCCTTATCTCCTTTTATACCCCCATTAGGCCTTATTACACATATTACATAGTAGCCCCTTTGCAAAGCACTGTAGTTAAGGGTTTTACATATGATGAAACCAACTAATAGGATTTCCTCAAATTTTAGTTCTCTTGTTGCTGTTGTTGATTATCTAACCATCCATAATTAATTCGCTCCTGTAAATATTTATATTTATAATACAATCAATTTGTAATTTGTTTTGGGTGTTGGTCTTTGATAATATCTTGTTGTGTACTATTCTTTGACCCCTTTTACATAAATGTTGTTGATTCTGCCATCTGCTTCCTTGGACCTAAGGATCTTTTTTGTACTTTCTTGTATCTATTATAGACTTTTCTGATAATGTGGATTCCGACATAGTTAATTTTTGATGGTTCTCCTTCCTCTTTGACCAACCTTGCACCCATCTTGCTTTCCGGTAAAGCGTTCTAGCCTTTATGCTGGATCTTCAATTGTATTTTTCTTGGAACAGAGTGTTGTCAAATTTTTTTTTTTGTAAGTCTCCCAATTTGACATTTACCTTCTTGAGTTGGATCTCTTGTAGTTTTTCTTCCTCCTTTTGACAACTTGATGCTGAAGGGTGACACTCTTTATCAATTTCTTCCATTCTTCATTTCTTGTTTGCATTTTTTATTTATCTCATTTGTATATAAGGCTTCTTCAACCTTTTAACAAAATTCCAGTTCAATTTCCCAGGTCATCTCTTCAGCTATGATCTTTTCTTTTGCCTCTCGTATATTTCACATCCTAAACATCATTAAGAAGGTATTGATTATGTTTAGGAAAACTTTTTATTTATTGTATTTCTTTTCCCATTATTTCATTGCATGCTTAATCTTGTATTAAGAGCTTGCAAATTAGAGAACTGACTACCTTTTTGCACAAGTTCCTTTTTAGTTTTTTTCAATTTGTTTCTTGATTTCTACATGTTTCCCTCATTTTCAACACACTATCAATTTCCTTTGATTTTGTTCCTTTTATCCATTTATTTACCAGGTAACATATCCTAGGAAAGTCCCTGGCACTTCCTCTAATTTTGAGGATGGTACCCAAAGTAAACCCTAGATTCTTCATGGCACAAAGGCAAATTGACAATAGGGCTCAAAGCCGTTACACTGATATACTCATTATAAGCACAACATGTGACTTGTAGGAATATAACTTGGGTGGGGAGGTTAACACTCCACCCCACAACCACTTAGGCTAGACCCAATTGACTCCCTTTATCCATTTGTTTGAGAAGAAATTTTCAAATTCTTCTCATGTGTATTTTAAACTAGTGCTTTTATCAAGACACATCCACCACTCCCAAACCTCAACTTTCAAATAGGGACTTGGATAGGAAGTTTCCTATGCAATATTTAACCATTTTTTAACACAAATTCCCTCTTTATCCCCATTAAAGAATTTTCATTCCTATCAATTCTGGACCAAGAACTTGGGGTCTTATCTGAATTGTTAACTTCCGCCTCAACTATCTTTACAAGTGATATCCAAAATGGCCGCAAATTTTTTCCCTATATATTCTTCCCTTTTTCTCCTCTCAATTGCCTTTAGAATCACCTATGTTGGACATTCCAATTAAAAGTTATGGCCATTTTAAGTTGACTTTAATGTCCCTTTCTAAATTATTTTGTTACAAGTTTAATTTCCACAGTTTTGGGATATTTTTGGAGGATATGGGACCCACTCAATTTTGGTGAAAGCCTTAGGAAGGAAAAAAGAGGCCGTATCATTTTGTTAGTGGAGTGTGGGGGCCACCCACATGAGGAAAAATGCACGTAGGCAAGCAATGAGTTCGAAAGCTTAGGAGGGAAGTCGAATGGCTAAGTGGAGGGGCCCACGTGGGAAGGAAGGTCCATGAAATTATAAATGGAAAGAGCTTGACCTCATTTTCAGCTTTTTGGCTATCAAACTCACTTTGGTTGTTTGAGCTGTTTAGCCGGGTCACTTGCTGTTTAGCACGGGTTTTCTGAGCAGAGAACTCACCCTTTCTTCGGGGGACTTCGAGTGCCACCCTAGAGAGAATTTGTCACACCATTCCAGAAGAGAGCAGGAGGATGCAGGAGGGGCTCACATGTGGGTCATTTCAGGGGTCTTCTGGGGAGCAATTGTCGAGACAATTTTAGTGAAGGAAGCTCAGGGGTATAGCAAACTTTTGGTGGAGTTTTGGAGCAGGAGGTGACGGTTACAATCTGGAACGAATTTGTAGCTCCAGGGCCAATGCAGAAGCCTCTCATTGGGCACACGTGGGAGTTGGAGGATTGCTTGGTGAGGCTGGAACTTACCGGGAGAGATAAGGGAAACCTTTGGGGAGTGATTTGCAACCTTTTTGGAGTGATTTGGGTGGATTTTTCTGGTGTGCAGGTAGGCTGTACCTTCCAACAGTTAGAGGAGGATGTGGAGCTTTGGGGGTCAAAACCAGTCCAAACCCTTTCTGGGTTTTGGTGGGGTTTGCTTGAGGATCTTGGGGTTAATTTGGTAGAATTTTCTGAGCACTGGAGATGGGGTTTTTAGCAACATTTTCGCAGGAGACGGTGTAGTTTGGCTGGATTAGCGCAAAGCATCATTGGCACAATTGATACCGTCATCCGGGCTTGTCATTTTATCACCTGGGCTTTGCTACGCTTGCCTTTGAGGCAAGCCCAGGTGCATTCCTTCCACATTATTGTACCATTGCTCCAGTTATATAATAAAATGGCTCAGTTGCTTTCGTATTTCCAGTTTGTTGTGTGTGTGCACTAAAGTTAAAATTTTTATGTTGTTGAATTTATTGTTTGCTTTGTATATCACTTTTTTTCCTAGTTTGGGACATTACATTGACTTACAAATTTAAACCCTTCTATGGGAATGCTCTATGATCCGACTTGATCTTCTAAATTTCTGCTCCAAGATTTTTAAGATTTCAACTAAAGTTTGAAATGTCTTCCCTTGCATTATATTACTCTTGCTCAATTTGGATTTTCCAGGAGAAAGATACAGTAGAGTTACTAAACCTTGTTTTTTATAGCTCTTCTCAAGTAAACGAGGTTAGACATATACTATTTCCATGACTTTGTTGTTTTTAGCCCTTCTCAAGGGAGTGAGGTTGGAGATATACTATTTCCATGCATTTTTCCCTAACAACTCCAAATTTTGTCTCTCAAGTACCTTTTGATGTTTTCTTTAGATGTTGTTGGTCTCACTCAATTTAGACCTCACAATCTTCTGATATGTGCATGTTTATTGGACGTTACTAGTTTTAACAAGGTTTCAAATTGGGTAGAAACCCTAATTGTATGGATTGTATCTCTTGTATTTTCATGTCTTTGTAGCTGAAATGTTTACTAGAGATAGTCAAGGATGTTTTCTTTCTAACACTTCAAGTCTCTCTCAATTTGTGGGCCCATAGCAGAAGTAATGGATTTGATAGTGCAATGTATTCCTTGAAGATGCTTAGTCGAAAATTATTTTGATCCAGGTGGATATTGGTGGCCATCCACCTAATCCCCACTAGCTCAAAGCATAGTTCTCGATCTTGGTAGTTTTTCTACAATGTTTTGGGTCTTGAACTTCGGGCGCTGTTTTGAGGCCTTAAACAACCTTTTTTTGACGTGGTGGGGGGATAGGCGATAGTGGTAGGCTTTGGCTTGGGCCTCGGTTAGAATGTGTAATTCTCGACTAGAACTTTCCAATAGGCTACTAAGCACGACAAACGAAGATCGTATTCAAAAGTTACAGCCTTGGGAAGTTGATGTACCAACTAACCCAATCGGGGCTCGCAAGCCTTTTGGCATTTTATCTTCTAGGGTTAGAATTTTGGACCTCTAAGCTTCTTGCTTTATTTAAAAGGCCATTTTATTAGCCTCTTGTAATAAATTTTACAAATGTGCGTAGCTGCCATCTCTTTCTGTTCAAAGATAACTACCACCATTCTAGTAAGTTTTTGTTCTACAATATTTTGTAGTTCATTTATTAGTATAAGTTGGATTGTCACCACATTATTGTAATCCTCGCTATATTTTTCTGTGTGTTCCATTTATTTTCCTGCGTTTCATTTTGTTCCTTGTATGACCCAAATCAGTGGAATTAGAGCATGGACACCAAGACAAGTTTTACTTACCAACAACACATACAACTCTACTGAGTTGTGAAAACAAAGCAACTTCTTCACCAAGGTAAGTGGTTCACTAGGAGCTAAATTCAATAGAATTTTCCCCATTTGATGGGGGCACTGAGCACAATGGAGACCATTGCTTCCTAAGGGGGAAGGACTGATCCAAGTGGATATCAGTGGCCATCCATCTACTCCACTAGCTCAAAGCACAGTTCTCCATCTTGACAGTTTTTCTACAGTTTTTTGGGTCTGAACTTTTGGGGCTTGTTTTGAGGCCCTAAATGACATTTTTTTTATGTGTAGAGGACCTAGGCGATAATCATAGGCTCTGTCCTGGGCCTCAGTCAGATTGTGTAATTCTTGGCTAGACCTTTCCAACTAGTTATCGAGCATGCTGAACAAAGATTGTATGCAAAATTTATGACGCCAGGAAGTTGATGTACCAACTAACCTCATTGGGGCCCACAAACCTTTTGGCATTTCATCTTCTAGGGTTAGGTTTTTGGACCTCTAGGGTTCTTGCTTTGTGTTAAAAGGCCATTCTCTCGACCTGTTGTAATAACTTTTATGAATGCGCGTATCTGCCATCTCTTTCTGTTCAGAGATAACTACAACCGTTCTAGCCAGTTTGTGTTCCACAGTGTTTTGTATTTCATTTATTAATAGAAATTGAGTTTTGACCACTTTATTGTAATACCTGCTATATTTTTTTGTATGTGTTCCATTTATTTTACTGCGTTTCATTTCATTCCTTGTATGACCTAGATCATATTTGCTCTAATATCACTTATAATAAAAATATTACACAATTAAATATTAGTAACCTGTATACATACACCAGATATGCATGTGGAGCACAAATCTCAAAAGTATTATTATGAAGAGTCAAGACTTACATGGTAACCACTTGTACATTAGAAGAAGAACTTCATGTGACCCAAATACATCCACATACAATAGTCATAGGCCAATGTGCCAAATAACGTCTCTATTGACCTCTTATATATACCAGTTCTTGTTAATTTTACACTGATCTATGTTGCTTCAATTACTTTAGCCCAATTAAATTATTCAATTAGCAATCTTTCAATAACAATTAATTCTTTTCATTAATCAATAGTAACTGAAGATAGAACAATAATGCAATGACAATAGGAGACAATCAACACATCAACAAGCGACACCAGATTTGGTCAATGACCATGGAAAAACCCCACAAGGGGGAAAACCCTTTGTAATTCTTCTTCTAGTAGATTGTCATAAAATGTTTAGCAGAGAATACAATGAGCCAATACAAAACTATCCATAAAAAATTCCATCAAACAATATTCAAGAATATGATCCCGACAACAACACTGATTAGAGTTAACTTTCCCAATATGCGGTCCCCTGTAAAAATGAAACCCTAATTTCCAACTGCACGGAGGGAGATTTATGCGTGCGACTGAGATGCTCCAACCGCTTGGATGAGCCTGCATGCCTGCGGTTATAACCGAAAATTCCCCGAGTCAACCCTGCAAATGGAAACCAAAAACCCTAATCACATGTGTGAGCTTCAGACCCTGCAATTTTGGACCTGTACGAACCAAATTCCACGAACTCACTTCAGACTTGCGCAAACCAATCCAAAGAAGAGAGAAGAAGAAGATGCTTGATGATGATGTCCAAATAAGGGTCACTTGACTTGTATTACTATTTATAGGCTTCCAAGGATGTCCAATTTCATTTTAGGGCCGACTTGATCAAATATCACATTGTGGGATTCACTTCATAAATACACTTTCCCTTGTCCAAATACAGTGCTTCAAAGGTCAAAATTGCTCCTCTCAGAAAGAGGAATCTAGTCCCATGATTGGAATTTGTTACCTAGCTTCCAAATTAACACTCCCTCTCAGCTAGGGATAAATTCCAACTGCATCATGTAATCATCATAGGTATCCTGTCATCATATCATGTCCCATCTCTGCTCAACTCTATCTACTGAAACATTCTTGAATCTAAAGAAGAAGAATCATAGGGGAGATTCTGCTACCACCCTCTCAGGACAATGAGGAAGGTCCTATGGGACACTCTCACCTCATGTCATCGACCAATAGGTGAGATACAACTTACCAAGCAAAGATCACAACCATCCCTTTATGATATCAATGGGAGAGATACAACTTGCTATATATAAGAGGTAAGGATCACATCCATCCTATTGCTTGTCGTTCTTCCCAACAATGACCCTCAAGATTCATGTGGTAGAACACTTGCATCATAATCAAGCTTGGGTGAGATACTCGACTGACCAAAGGTAAGGATCACATACCCCCGGGCCCCAAGCCTCCTCAACCCGTTGGTCAGACTGGGAGGGACAATCCCAACAACCCCGACTTGTGGGTATGATCATATGATGCCAAATGGGGTATACTCTTCTAGACCAAGATAGGGCAAGATACCCGACTTGTCAAAATGGACAAGGATCACACATACCTTATGGGTGACAATAAGGGAGATACTCGACCTACTCTAAGAGTAGGGATCACACACATCTATTGTCCAGAGTTCTCTCAACCCCAAGAGCCCTCAATGCTCCATTCCCTCCTTGGGGAGCTCAACCAAGGGGGAAGATCTATGCTCAGTGTTCTCGATCAGCGATGCCCCTTATCAGGAGGGGTCACATCCATCAATCCAAGCGGCTCTCTGAAGACCAAGAACTTCCCTTTCGGCAAAACCTTGGTAAGAATATCTACAATATGCTCATCTGTAGATATCTGATGGAGTGTAACGACTCCTCTTTGCACCATGTCTCGAATGTAGTGATGTCAGATCTCTATGTGCTTGGAATTGTCATGAAACACGAGATTCTCTGCCAATCGGATCCCACTCTTGTTGTCACAATTTATCGCTGTAGTGTCTAGAACATGCTCAAACATCTCTCCAAAGAGCTTTCTCAACCAAACTACTTCGTAGCTAGCCATGCTAGCGGCAATATATTTTGCCTCAGCGGTACTCAATGCTACGAACCTTTGTTTCCTGCTTATCCAAAGCTAAAACGACATCCATAAGTGCTTTTCTTGTCAACAACATTTCCTGCCCAGTCAACATCGGTATATCCATGTAGTCGAACATCTCCGATAGAATATCTCAGACAAAGGGTGATCGTCCCATGCAAATATCTCAAAATGTGTTTTAGCAACAACTCGATGTGAATGGAGAGGCTCGGTCATGAATTGACTCAACATGTTCACTACATAGCATATGTCCGAACGAGTGTTCACTAAGAACATTAGAGCCCCAATCAACTGTCTATACTCGGATGGATTTTTCAAATCAGGTCCTGCAGCTTCTCCACATAGCTTCTTGAAATTCATTTCCATCGGTGTGGCTAAGGACTTGCATTCTGTCATTCCAAATCTCTCCAACAACTTCATGGCATATTTTCCTTATGAAAGGAAGATCTCACCGGGCCTTTGCCACACCTCAAGGCCTAGAAGGTAGTGCATGAGTCCAAGGTCCTTCGTCTCGAATTCAAATGCTAGCTCCCTATTACACTCGATTATCAGGGGCTCACTACTTGTCATAAATAGATCGCCAACATATAAAACCAAAATCAACGGCATATCTTGGAATACCTTGAAGTAGAGGTTGGGATCGACATTGCTTCTTGTGAATCCAAGCTTCATCAGATAACTATCTATGCGGGGGTACCATGCTCTAGGGGCTTGCTTCAAACCATACAATGCCTTCTTTAACTTGCTAACATGTGTCTTTCAATCCTCTACTTCAAATCCCCGTGGAAAGTGGCACCCACCCATGGTATTCATCAACCCATGGTATTTATCCTCCCATGGAATTTACCCATGGTATTGTAAGCAGCATTCACCCAGGGTATTTACCCACCCATGGAATTTACCCGTAGTATTGTAACTAAAAAAAGGCTATAAGTAACCAATCGCATTTTGTAAAAGGACAAATTGTCTACCACAATGTAGCTTTTACAGTTATTGTCTGTTTTAATAAAAAGTTTCTTTGTGGTTTTGTGTACTGTTTGTTCCCCTCTTTTTCTGGCATTTCAATTTTTCAGATATTGGGGGCCTCCTCGAAGATCCGGATGAGTGGAATCAGAGCCAAGTTACGAATCCATGGCAACCAGAATTGACATACCAAGTGTGTAAGGGTTTTTGGAGGTTGTCCATTTGAATTTTTAGGGTTTATCGAGATGGGTTTTTGTCTCTGTTAAATGTTGAGATTTTGAGGTAGCATCAGGTGTGCTCTAGCCCCTGGAATTTTGTGGAGGGGCTAAGACACACAAGACCTCCAAAACCCAGAAAGCATTTGGAGAAATTTCATTTGGTGTGTGAGATATTAAAATAATTAATTTTTTTTAATGAGGATCCTAAGTCTAACTTAGGGAATTAGAAAAATTAAAGTGAATTAATTAAACACATGGGATGAAAAGTTCTGAGTGACGTGGATCAAGCAGTCTTTTAATCTAAGCTGCCGATAAGAGATTAAATCATGGTCCTTGATTTATCAATGAAAAAGTATAAGAGAAAGGCTTAGGGTTAGTTGGAGGCACACACACGGAGTCAAAGCACTGAGACTAAGCTGGAATTCTAAGGCGGGTTTGCTAAGAATTACCATAAGTGTTTCAGTTGCAACGGGGGGTAGTATTGGCTAAGGGGATGATTTGATCCCGGAGCCAAGTGTCAACAAGAGGCAGAGAAGCAACAACCAAGAGTAGCGCAGAGGAAGCAGACGCTACGCAGCAGTTGTGCAACGCAGAGGGTTTCAGCTGCTACGCAGGCCCAGAAAGGGTAGCAGGGGGCCATTAGGGTTACGCAGAGGCCATCCAGGGTAGCGTAAGGACTGCATCACCCAGTCTGGAGTTACGCAACCCTCTCCTGAGCAGTGCAGGGGCATGCAGAGGCCATCCAGGGCAACATAAGGACTGTGTCACCCAGTCTGGAGTTACGCAACCCTCCCCTGAGCAGTGCAGGGGCAGGCAGAGGCTAGCAGGGTTTACGTCGGCAGCTTCAGAGCAGCACTGGGGTTTCTAGAGGCAGAAAGGGACTGAGTTCTATAAATCCCGTTTGAAGGTGTGAATCAGTCCAGTGTTCAGTCTCCAGAACAACAGGTATTGCTGCAGATCTTATTTTCTTTGTCGGGTTAACCAGTAAGGTGCCCAGATTTATTGTACTCAAAATCTACTTAATAATAATAAACCCTCATATCTGCTACACCGATTTTCCCGCATTGGGTTTTTAGGGGACATTTGCCCGAAAAATCTGTGTGTCACTTTGTCGAATGAGCGTAATATTCAATAAATGATCTGTATGTGTGTAGGCTACTAGTTGTGTTTACTTCGATATTTTCTGAAAATAACTTGTATAATTAAATCACAAGTAGGAGAAGTAAATCAAGATACTGTAGAAGGATTTCTGTATTGTTGTATTTAGAAATTTTCACATGGTATCAGAGCGATTGCAGATCAAGCTGAATCTCCAACAAATCAGCTGAAGACATATTTGTTGCAGGGTAGCAGCTGAAGCAACACAGCATCCGGAGAAGGCAGCGCAACACCAAGAGGATGCTGTCCTAGTAGAGGTCACGCAGGGGCTGACGTAATCCCAGCAAGGTGATGCAGAGATAACGCAGTACCTTCCAGAGGGGCGTAGGAGCAGCGTGCGCTGTGCAGTCGCTGCGCTGAGCTAGTCTGCTCAGGCAGAAGCCAGACAGAGGGACACAGTGAAATTTTTGGGTTGCTGTGCAGTATTGATGTGGTCCGGACGCAATGCTTCAGATCTTCAGCAGTTGCTGGTGTGGTGGAGATTCTGCCGGTGCAGAATTGTGCCTAGCTAAGTTGACAAAGAGCGGGAGGAAGACAGTTACTCAGCAGATTTGCGCCAAACAAATCTGAGATTCGATCAGGTGGGTGATCATAGAGAACTGTTTGATTGTTTTTGGCTGAAGATTTCCAGGAGGGAAATCAGTTGTCAAAGGGAGCAACTACTATAGAGGGTTTCTAGTCGCCAAGAAACCTAGATCCAACATTTCTGTTGAGTGTTGCAGGAGAAAGAGGGAGAAGAGTATCTATTTCGTCAGATTTGAGCTAGATGGCCGCTCATGGACTGACTGATCAGGACAGGTTGGACGGTGTGTCCACCTTCATCATCTGGAGAGTCGGGATACTGACAATCCTAGATGAGTACGACATCAAGAACCATGCAACAAATGTCCTAGCTGTGCTAACCGATCTAGATCCTTTGAAGAAATTCAATGAAAATCAAGCGCAGGCTAAGCGTTTGATCATGGATGGAGTTAAAGGTCACGTCGTGCCACACATTGCCAGGAAGAACACGACAAATGAGATGTGGACTGCATTGGAGACGATGTATCAGGGAAGCTCCATTCAAAGTAAAATGCTTCTAGAGAATCAGATGCGGCTGTTCTAGATGCAGAAGGGCGAGGAGATAGATCCCTTCCTTTTCCGACTTCAGACTATCTAGGATCAACTAATTGCCATGGGTCTGACTCCGAATGAAGTGCTCTTGGTAAGGACTGCTCTGAATGCAGTCACCGAGGAATGGGAAATGTTTGTCCAAAGCATATTAGGCAGGGCAGCGTTACCATCCTGGGCCGACATGTGGACAATCCTCCGTCAAGAGGAAATTAGGAGATTCACCAAGAGGCAAAACAACAGTAGCAGAACTGTCAAGGTGAAGAAAGAAGAGGAAGATGATGCAACCCTTGCATCAAAGGAACGAAGGAAGCAAGGGAAGAAGAAGAGGGACCTATCCAAGGTCCAGTGCTTTAATTGTGGCGAAATTGGACACTTCGCCAACACTTGTCCTAAGAAGAAGTACAAAGGATCTTTTGAATCCAAGGTAGTAGCAGCAAAGGACGATGGGGGTGATGATGACGTAGCCATGAGTGATCATGAGGCACGTAAGTGGGACGATATGGATCTGTAGAGCAGCTACACAGTGGTGGCAGGATCCTTGAGGAAGCCCAAGTCTTGGATCACATATGAGTTACGGGAGCCTTAAGACGGTAGCGGGACAAGTAGAGAGATGGTTACAGAAAATCACAGTAAATTACAGGGCAGTGCTGAGATGCTGTAGAAGGAGCAACGCAGTGCATAGGCAGCAATGCAGAGGCTGATGGGACTTCGACAACGTAGAGAGGCAGTGCTTACGCAGTACAGAGCTGTAGCAACGCACTAGCTTCAGGAGGACAATATAGAGCAGCAGCCAAGGAAGCTTCAGTGATGAGATGCAACCCGACTTGTTTGTCAACAATTGGGCAAGGGTCCTTCAGTTGCTTACTTCTTAGCAACTGAGTTGCAGTGCAACAGTTAGTAGTGGCAGTGCTATGGGCAACATGATGCAGCAATTTGAGAGGGAGTTGCAGTACAAATTTAGCAGTGTCAGTGGCAGTGACATGGGCAACAGTACAGAAAGCAGCAGTGCAGTGGATGGAGGGCAGTAGGCCAAGCATCAGCGTTGCAGAGATCGATGTCGAGTTCTTGTGATACATGGTGTGGATGTATTACTAGAGCACACGCCATGCTAAGAGGGAGTGCTGAGATTTTGAAGTAGCATCGGGTGTGCTCTAGCCCTAAAATTTTGTGGAGGGGCTAAGACACATAAGACCTCCAAAACCCAGAAAGTGTTTGGAGAAATTTCATCTCGTGTATGAGATATTAATTTTTTTTTTTTTTTTTAATGAGGATCCTAAGTCTAACTTAGGGAATTAGAAAAATTAAAGTGAATTAACAAAACATGTGATGAAATGTTCTAAGTGATGCGGATCAAGCGGTATTTTAATCTAAGCTGTCGATAAGAGATTAAATCACGGTCGTTGATGTATCAACGAAAAAGTATAAGAGAAAGGCTTGGAGTCAGTTGGAGGCACACACACGGAAGCAGAGCACTGAGACTAAGCTGGAATTCTAGGGTGGGTTTGCTAAGAATTTCCAGAAGTGTTTCAGCTGCAGTGAGGGGTAGTATTGGCTAAGGGGATGATCTGATCCCCGAGCCAAGAGTCAGCAAGAGGCAGAGAAGCAGCAACCAGGAGCAGTGCAGAGGAAGCACATGCTACGCAGGAGTTGCGTAGCGCAGAGGGTTTCAGTTGCTATGCAGGCCTAGAAAGGGCAACGCTGAGGCAGCAGGGGGCCATCAGGGTTACGCAGAGGCCATCCAGGGCAACGTAAGGACTGCATCACCCAGTTTGGGGTTACGCAACCCTCTTCTGAGCAACACAGGGACACACAGAGGCTAGCAGGGCTGACGCAGACAGTGTCAGAGCAACGCTGGGGTTTCTAGAGGCAGAAAGGGATTGAGTTCTGTAAATCCCGTTTGAGGGCGTGAATCAATCTAGTATTCAGTCTCCAGAACAACAGGTATTGCTGCAGATCTTATTTTCTTTGTCGGGTTAACCAGTAAGGTGCCCAGATTTGCTGAACTCAGATTCTACTTAATAATAATAAACCCTCATATCTACTGCACTGATTTTCCTGCATTGGGTTTTTCCGAGGACATTTGTCCGAAAAATCTGTGTCACTTTGTCAAATGAGCGTAATATTCAGTAAATGATCTGTATATGTGTAGGCTGCTAGTTGTCTTTACTTCGGTATTTTCTGAAAATAACTTGTATAATTAAATCAGAAGTAGGAGAAGTAAATCAATTTATTGCAGAAGGATTTCTGTATTGTTGTATTCAGAAATTTTCACACTAAGCTTCCATAGCCATGGACATCGATGGGTTGTGCTATCCACACCCTAGGTGTTTGATTATGCATAATAAGAAATATGTAGAGCTACAAGGCCTTACTTGCACATTGAGATGAGCAAGGACTACGATTCAAAGATGGATAATTGTCAGGCTTGTGATGACGGAGGTTGAAAATGTAGATAGGAAATTGGGCCATTGCCACCCTCGCTACGAGGTCCTCTTCACCTGCCGCAAAATATAGGTCCTATCAGGTTGTCGTTGTCACATGGGCTTCGCCCATTGGCCAATAGAGGTCTAGAAACTTGACAAGATGGTTAGGTTCCAGACCTTCGATGAGATGAACATGGCAAGGGATGCCAATAACTTGCCCCCACTCGACACCACTGGGTTTGAGGAGCTATTGCAAGTGGAGCGCAGGTTTAGCGGCCTATCGAAGCTTACTCCCAATGTGATGAACAAAAAATAAAGTAAAATGGAACGAGTATTCTATTTGCAAAGATCCAATTACAGTTAGTTTTGGAGGAGACGAGGCAACCAAGATTACTGAATTCTACAATCCTCAGAGAGGGGATTTGTTCTTCTTCTTCTCATTTTTGTTGATGAAATTGATTTGAATTTTCGATTGGAGTGGAAGGCTTGACACTACAGGCCACAAGGATATTCAATCCTTCACAAAACTCCTTAACATGGAGGTGGAGATCCATTCTGTCATTAAAGCCCAGGGCTTCCACTCTGTGATTCGAACCTATGACCAATCGCAATAATCTTTGTCTTTTGTCGTCGACGATATCACTGCAATCAAATTTTCTCGGTCACAAAGTTTCTTCTTGGCCCCGGCTCTCGGAGCCCACAAGGTCGGTTAATAGCCCATGGTTGCAACATACAAGCCTGTTTCGCCCCCCGCCATGTGGCAAGGAGCAAAGTTGGTGCCCTTAGCAAAATCACTAGCAATCGGTCTCATTGCTCGGTACTTGGTCCCCAAGCCAGTGGAGGTGACCCCCCAGGCTTAGAAGTTGCTATCCATTTTTCTCTCTACCATCCCAGGGCTCATTCTTAGCCCTCTGCCAGTGGGGGCATGGGCATTCCTTCATCGCAGTTGTAACTCGGACCCTCACGTTCTCCACGAAATTTAGCGCCTTCACGAACGAGGTCATTTGGCCGATCGTCATTTATTTTTTCTTTGTGCGAGGCTTTATGAAGACATGGTTGGGCGACTGAATCACCATGTATTTTGTCAAATGGTTGGGGAAGAGCACTCTAGGGCTTTTCTATGGATTGATCGCGAGCAAAGATCTCATTGCGCCAATAATGCCTAGTACGAATACTAGATATGGGGGAGTATTCTTGCCCATTATCAAGTCCTTATCTTTTTCCGGAGGTAGTTTGCCAAAGATCAAGGCATCGAAGAAGCTTGACTCTATCTCATCTAGTCGCAATTCTAGGCAAGTGGCAACTCCAGTGCCTTTTTCCTCACTATAGCAGCACAAAACCTTTTATGCCTTACGTTGGCGGAAGAATTAGGGGTCATAGTTGGAAGGCCATGTGTTTCTTGGTTTAAAGTTGCAAGTTTGCCAGCTCTTATGGCTCTTATGGCAATGCTTTATCTCATGTATAATATCTAACCCCTAGAATTCAAAGATTCTCTAGAGGCATCTGCCTTAGCAGCAAAAAGGCTACAAGAAATGGGACCTGTGTCAAGAAATTAATGGACTATGGTTGGAACAATGCTTCTTGCAATTTCACTTTGGGTTTTTGGGGATGCACTTGGTATTGCAAGCGCTGTGGTGGAATGCATGGTCTCTCTATTCTATTACTTTTGGGTTTTTTTTGGATTGGGATGAATGTTTGAGTGAAAGGTCTGCTTGGGACACTCTAGCATGGTTTGCTGTTCTTGTAGGCATGGCAGGCCGACTCGCAAACCTCGACATTGCGCAGTGGATGTCAGATTGTGTTGCTAAATCTCTTGCAACATTTTTCTTAAGCTGGGCAGTAGCATTTGGCATCTTTCAGGCATCGTACTTCTTGATACATTATTTGTTTGCAAGACAGGGCTTGTTGGAGCATAAATTTCCAAAAATAATCCTGAAAAGTTTTTTACATTGATTCTCAAGAATACTTTTACATTTGTACTATTAAAAAAAAAAACAATGGAAATGGCCATGATAAATGATAATGGAAATTGCGATAATATCCACAACTTCTCCATCAATCAAGAAGATGTATCTACTTCTAATACTAATTTTTTAAAATTTTCTAGCATTTGCAGTGAAAAACACAATTTATATTTTATTTACGGGTAATAGGCCACACTCATTGGGTTCACCCTCTTCAATTGTTCCTTTAAGCAATCATACACCTAATATTGTTGGTCTATTTGAATGGTTCAAGATTGTCATATATGTTGCAGCGACACTGGTGTTATTCAAATTGGTGTTAGGTATTTGGTTTCTAGCCACCAAATTGGTTATTCAAGGATGGAATGACAGGCATAACCCCATGCTGAAATGGAGATGCAGGATCATGCTCTTCACTTGCATGTGCTCTCATTGTATTCTATTTTGCTTTAGGTAGTGTTTTGGGAAGCTTTCTTCAAGAGCATCAGAAATAGGAGTGGACCCAGGTTCAACTTATATGATTGAGATGGCTTGCTTAGAAAAGGTGTCCCATTTAAGCATGACATAAGCACACAAATTTCTTGATAGATTTATTGCAATGGGTCCTATGAGAATCTACAAATATAAGCCACCAGATTTCTACGACGAAGACCGACAAACAAACTATTTCATCACAGTTATGGGTTAGTCACAAAAAACCCTTGTCATCGAAGTCCATTTGCTAGGCCACACACTGTTAGTATCATAGTTGATCACAAGCATTACAAGGTATCTCTATCCTCGGATCTTCGTTTGTCATGGTTATGGGTCATCCACAAACCCACACTTCATCGAAGTCCATTTGCTAGGTCGCACACTATCAATATGACAATTGGTCACAAGCATTATAGGGTATCTCTATCCTTGGATCTTCGTTCATCACAATTATGGGTTAGCCACACAAAACCCTTCTCTTCAGTGGCTCTTCATATTTAATAAAGGATTCTAAGGAGGGAACTTCACGTAATGGGGACCAAGCTTCTTAAGGGGGGAGGAATAATCCAAATGGAAAATGGCACCCACCCATGGTATTCATCAACCCATGGTATTTATCCTCCCATGGAATTTACCCATGGTATTATAAGCGACATCCACCAATGGTATTCATTCACCCATGGTATTTACCCACCCATGGAATTTACCCGTGGTATTGTAATTAAAAAAAAGGATATAAGTAACCAGTGGCATTTTGTAAAATGACAGACTATCCACCACAATGTAGCTTTTACAATTATTCTCTGTTTTAATAAAAAGTTTCTTTGTGGTTTTGTTTACTGTGTGTTCTCTTTTTCTGGTATTTTAGTTTTTCAGATATTGGGGGCCTCCTCCAAGATTCAAATGACTGTGTTTGCTCAACGTACACTTCTTCTTGTAACATGCCATGAAGGAATGTTATTTTCATGTCCATTTGATGAAGGGTCCATTCTTAACTTGCAACAAGGGCAACTATCGAACGAATGGTGGTGTTTTGAGCCACTTGAGCAAATATATCATCGTAATCTTCTCCCTCTTTCTGGGAGAATCCTCGGGCCACGAACCTTGCCTTATATTCTCAATACTTCCATCAACTCCATGCTTGATCTTGAATAGCTATTTTGAAGTCACAACAGATTTCCCCTTCGGTCTCGGCACAACATCCCATACGTCATTCTTCATAATTGATTCGTATTCTTCGGTTATAACATCCTTCCAAACTTGTTCTTTCACGACTTCTTCAAAGGTGTGAGGCTCTCTTTGAATCATATTCGTCATAGCTACAACATATCGCCGATACCTGCATGGCATCTTTCTTTCTCTAGATGATCTTCTGGTGGAATGTGTCTCTCGACATCCCATAATGTGTCACGAAACCAAAGTGGCCTCTTCCTGGCAGGGGGATCACATGGAGGAGGATCTAAGGGGTTCATGGGCTCCATGGGATCATCAACAATGTCTCTCTCGGATTCAGGGACGAAAGGACCTTCTAAAATATCCATATCATCATTCTTCTTCTCAAGAGGAGGTGGAGGAAGGTCCCTTGCCTTCCCAAGGGCAACATCTTCACCAAACATTACATCCCTGCTAATTTCAACCTTCTTTTGACCAAGAATATATATTCTAAATGCTTTAGAATCTTCACAATATCCAACAAATTTACCTTTTATTCCCGTGGCTTATAGCTTGTTTCTCTTGTCCTTTGGAACATGGAAATATACTGGGCAACCAAATATACGGAGGTGACCAATGTCAGGCCTGGCACCTGTGAATACTTCTTCAGGAGTCTTGTTGTCTAATACTTGATGAGGAACCCTGTTTTGAACATATACAATTGCATTAGTAGCTTCTGCCCAAAGAAACTTCGACAACTTTTGATCATGGAGCATGGCACGGAAAGCTTCCACAATATACTTTGTTCTTCCTTTTAGCTACTCCATTTTGTTCAAGATTGTAGGGCACAATTGTCTCCTTCTTGATACCTTCCTTCTTGCAAAAGTCAATGAACTCGTTTGAAATGAACTCTTCACCGTTGTCGGACCTAAAGATCTCAATTTTCTTTCTAGTTTGATTTTTGACCAAAGCCTTGAAGTCCTTGAACAAATCGAAGGCCTCATCCTTATGCTTCAAGTAATATATCCAAGTCTTCCTTGAGAAATCATCAATGAAGGTTATGTAGTAGAGATTGCCACCAAGTGAATGTACGGGCATCGAACCACATATGTCAGAATGAATTAGATGGAGGATGTCTTTTGTCTTGTTCTCACTAGAGGGGAATGGTCCCCTTGTCATCTTTCCACTGACACATCCAGAACATACTCCATCATGTTGGGCTTGAACATCAGGAATTCCAGAGACCAATTTCTTCAATTTCAGAACAACATCATAATTTAGATGGGCCAATCTTTGGTGCCATAGCTCGCTTTGATGATTAGTATCATGGACCAATTCTAGAAGAGGTCTTCCATTGACTCTATAGAGTCCTTCAAATCTAGATCCCAATGTGGATGCATCTCTCTTAGGGGATCCCACTGGCCAAGTATGTACTTTTCCCTTGATGAAGGCAACCCTCATCCCTCTGTCTTCTAAAGAAGATATAGATACCAAATTCTTCTTCAACCCAGAAACGCACATCACATCAAGAGCAAAACAGATTCTCTAGAGTCCAAATGAAATTTCACTGATCCAAAACCTTTAACGAGATGAGTGGAGTTGTCTCCAAGAATAATTATCAAACTTGATTCCCACTTTACCAAATTAGATAGAACTTCCTTATATCCAGAGAAAGTTGAGAGGCCCCATTATCAACCAACCAACTATCCCAAGTATTCGGAGGAGAGGAACTAGAAAGTGCAGAAATAAAATAATATTTAGATTGATTTGCAACATTACTTTCATACCTTGTATTTCTTGACTTCTTTTGAGGATGATGGTCTTCTTCTTGATCACTCAGAGCATCCCTTCTTCTTCTTTCATCTCTTCCATTATGATCATTCCTTTGATCCCCTTTTTTTTTTTTCCGATTATTAAACCTATTATTGTTGCTTCTAGTGTTGTAGTGAGGTCCATTGTTCTTATTAGGGAAATCTCGAGCATAGTGACCTTTCTTGTGACAATTGTACCTTTCAATTTGCGACGATTCCTTGACTCTTCCAAACCTTCTATTTGAATTTAGAGGAGGATTTCTTGAACTTGATGGACCTCCTTTTCCTTTCTTCTTCTTGTTATGAGTCACGAAAGCAACGGGCTCTCCTTCATACTTTTGAATCCTGCCTCTTGAAATCATCCTTGATTCTTCTTGAGTGAGCTTTCCAACAATCTCATCAAATGACCAAAAAATATTGTTATTACTTATAGTGGTAATGAAGGTTTTCCAAATAGGAGGGAGAGCTTTGAGGGTTACAATCACCAATTCCATGTCAGGAACTGTTTCCCCAACTCTCTGCAAGTGATCTCTGAGACGAGATATCCTCATAATGTAGGATTGCATAGACTCTCCCTTATTCATTTCCGTATCTTTGAGTTGATCTTTCAAGGAGATGATCTCATTCAAATTGTTGACATCATACATGCTGGCCAACTTATCAGACATATACTTAGACTTATTCAAATTCCCAACATAAGTGAGTAAATGATCTTGTAAACCATTACCTATAATTTTCTTTGCTTTTAACTCACCTTTCTTGTACTTGTTCTTGGTAGGAACGGAAGCATTTTCCGGAGGCCCGGGTACCTTTCCTTGAATGTATTCCAAGACATCTTTGTCCTCCAAAATAATCTCCAACCCGATTTTCCAAGCAACAAAATTTAATGAGTCTCCCTCATTTCCCTTGAAGAAAAAGGAAGACATATTGATTTGATTAGATAGGATCCTTCAACTTTCCAAAGATGATTGATTCAACTCTTGTCTCCTTTGGGTTTGTCCTTCAACTTCGCTCTAATACCATGTTGATTTTACATTGATCTATATGCTGTTTCAATTACTTTAGCCCAATTCAATTCTTCACTTAGAAATATTTCAATAGCAATTAATTCTTTTCATCAATCAATAGTAACTGAAGATAGAACAATAATGAAATGACAATAGGAGAAAATCAACACATCAACAAGAGACACCAAATTTGGTCAATGACCAGGGAAAATTCAAAAACCCCACGAGGGGGAAAACCCTTTGTAATTCTTCTTCTATTAGATTGTTATAAAATGTTCAGCAGAGAGTACAATGAGCCAATACAAAACTATCCATAGAAAATTCCATCAAACAATATTTAGAAATATGATCCCAGCAACAATACTGATCAGAGTTAACTTTCACAATCTATATAGGGAAATTTCTGATATTTACCTATTTCCTAGCTTTGTAGCCTTGTTTGGGTGTGAAGTTGTGAACTTCATAAAATGGAATTAAAGATGCCAGAAAAAAACCTTTGGAAAAATTGTAGAGATGTGCTAAAAAATTTGTTTTTGATTTTGAAGAAATGTTTCTTTTTTCTCACAAGTCAGTTATATATATATATGATCCTTTTACATATATAGGGAAATTTCTGATATTTACCTGTTTCCTAATTTTGTAGCCTTGTTTGGATGCAAACTTCATATAATGGAATGAAAAGTGCCAGAAAAAGACTATTGGAAAATTTGTAGAGATGTGCCAAAATAGTTGTTTTTGATTTTGAAGAAATGTTTCTTTTTTTTCACAAGTCAGTTCCTATCCTTTATCCTGATTAAGATTTTTCATCATGCTTTCAAAGAACTCTATTGGCCAGAATGGTCTCAAAGGGGGAGAACCAACCTATAAACAAAGGTTAGAGGTTGACAGCTTGTTTCTGATTTTTCTTATCACTATTAATAGCTTATTTCTTGCAACATTATTTGCCGTAGTCATTTAAGTCCAGGTTTTTGAATGATGCTTCAAGTATTGTCTTCTCACTTCTGTAGGAATATAGACGCTGATAAGCAGTTTACATTTAACCAGGACAGGTATGGGTAATTGACTGCAAAGTTTTGATGCAAGTGAAGCCATTGATGTATTAAAGGTATTCATTTTCAATGCTGCAAAATTTTCTAGGCATACAGGTCACAGTGGTAACGGGTTTTAATTTTTGTTGGGCTGGGTCAACAAACTTGGAGATCTCTTACATGAGCCAAATTGCCTCTTGACATGGAATGGGTACCTAGTGGAGGAAGAATGTCTTGATTATTATGAAATACAGGCAGGAATGCTGGAGATTGTGATATGATGACCAATAAAATTTGTCATGGGGTAATGGGTTTTATTCAGGCAATAACAGGTTTAACACTTCTCATCTCTGATATAAATGTGTCATTCATGTCATGTATCTTTACTCTGACATTGACTTCCTTTTCTGGAGCATTTAGGTTTTCAGTTCCCAATTGTAATGTTGTGTGCATTGTGTATAGACAAATAATCATCCAACCGTGTTTAGCATCTATGAGAGGTTTCTGTTTTCCCAATTCAGTAGGACAAAGGAAGAGGTCAAGTTTTGGTCAAGGGAACAAAAGTCTACAGAAGAGGCAATGGATTGCATTTATTAAGTGCTATTCATTTAATATAAGTCCATAATTAGTCAATCCCGATTCAATTTTATTTCATCATAGGGCCATTTTTCAAAATAATAGAACAATACATCATGATAATATTTTTGTGATTTTGTGAAATTTGCTCGACTGCTTCAGCATTTGTATTTTTATATTGATGGGTTTTGTGGCTATGGAGTGGAGTTTAGTTAATATGTTTAGTTTAGCTAATCCATACCCAGAACATTGTTGCCAAGCATGAAACATAACCTAAAGTAAAACCAATTCTCTGTCAACTAAGGTACTGCTTCTTTTCCTTCATTAATAGCTACAAGTGGATGCTTTATGTCTTTTTTCTTTGTAGGATTGAAATTTTCTGATATTGTTAAGGAAATATCATCCCAAATTTATTTGGGTTTGTAAACGTGATGTCGTAAGTTGGGAGTGAGGCCATGGCACTCAAAAAAATGTATTCAAGGGATTCCATAGTATCAACTGGACTGTCTGTATCTCTCTAAAGGATTTAATTAAGCAGGACTCTATATAATATAGATTCATCTGCTAGGCATCTTCCTTGGTGCCAAATGGATCAAATGGCTCTTATAGGATATCAAGCATGGAATGCCCTAGTTAGGAACTATATACTGAAACATGAAGGTCTTCTTACATTTTAATTGAGCTAGAAAATACCCATTTGTGATTTAATTCTCAAACCTGCTAATGTTTGTGGGTGCTTTTATCTTTCAAGTCATGGGGTTAGTGTGCAGTTTAGCAGTGCTATGGTAGGGGGATCACATACTTAAAAATAGTGGCTCTTACAAGCAATGTTGGAAAGAAGTGGTGACTTCATCTATTTTAGTGAGTTTCCCTTGCCTGAAGGGAACATCAAATAGAAGATGGATTTGTTGCAAAACGTGTTGCTATCCTTTCTGTGATGAAGTATGACACTACCTATTTTCTGACTTTTTTATTCAAAACATTACTTTCCTTCATTGATATAAAATTAGCCTTGTGATGTAGTGTGTATATACATTGAGTATATTTGGTTTCGTGGGTATATATATAATCCTGATATTGTCTTTAATAACGCACCTGATGAGTGCCAACTAGAACTGCTGTAACGTGGAGGATTTTCTTGAATTTCCTTTACCATATTTGGACAGATTTTGTAAGTTACATTGTATATTTTCAGTTTCTGACTTATTGTGGGCTTGATTTTTCTCTTGGTATCAATGCAAATGAGGACTTGCAGTGGTCACAGGATGACCAAAACCTTTCCCAGTACATTTGTTTTGTTTGTGAAAATCATTTATATTATTCTATTTGGGTTCCATTTTGATAAGTTATTTTCCCCTCTATCCATTCTTGATAGAAGAAAGTGGAAGAGTGACATTGATTAATAGAATGGTATGTATTATGGTTTGTGTTCGGGTACTTCATTCCCCCTTATATTTCTTTATTTTATACAGAAGAATAGTCAATAGTCTTAGAGACATGCTGTTAGCAACTTTATTCATGTTAACTGGTTTCTGGTGAAACGTTGAATTATTTCTTTGTTTTGTACAGAAGAATAGTCAATAGTCTTAGAGACATGCTGTTAGCAACTTTATTCATGTTAACTGGTTTCTGGTGAAACATTGAATTTTTCGTTCCTTTCAAAAAACTACTTGCCTATGATGTGCAAGAGGTTGATTGGTCATTGTTTGAGATGTTTGTAGATCCATGCAAGCTAGTAACAAATTAAGTTAAATATAAAATTGTTATATGTTTAGGTTTAGAGCATGTTAGTTGTGTGTTGTGATCAGATAGGTGTAAACTCATACTCATGCGGTTTGATGAATTTTTGAAGATGAAACACATATTTTATTATTACAATATACAAACTACAAGAAGGAAACATCCTCAAGTCATAGCCACATCAAAACAATGAAGGATAACTCAAAACAACAAATCCTTGAAACATTTTATACAAAGCTAACATCCTTGAAATACTATGAAACTGGATTTGTCCTCCACCCTCCATGTGTCCCGAATCGGTCGAATCGAACACGATTCGTACAGATTCATGTCCGTACAGGACACGTCGTGTCTCGATCGTGTCATGTATGAACACGATCGAATCCTGATTTGTCGAACTCGCTTAGCGCGGAAAAGCGTCCAGCTTCTAGGTTCAAAACACAGTGGGTGAGTAAATATGCTTCTGTCTGTAATGTATTGCATTAATTCCATCAGCTCAAATTTCTGAACCGAATCCCGTTCCGAATCTCGTTCCGTTAAGTTCAGATCTGACGGGGAGCTGCTCAAGATCTGTAGGGCCAAATTGGCCTCTTCGGCACCTTCCATGGACACAAATCCGTTGACCATCTACTGTATGGGGGCAAGAAATTCCTTCATCCATGCAGGACCCGCTGTGGGAGAAATCAAAGCTTTAAATTAGCTTTGAATATATTACAATTGAGGGAAAGCCTTAAATATCTAGTAGATTAACTGCCCCTAATCCCATAAAAACATGGCACCACAAACCCACCTAACAGCCACCAATGTTGGTTATAAAAACCCACTAAACGTGAGTCATGAATGAAGAAAGGGCCATTAGGACCACAACTTCATCATGAATACTCGCAAACATTCTATGTATTGTCTAACACTATCATATAGGTCATTTCCTTTATCGGGGTCAATCAATGTTTATATATTATTCAAGAAATATCCTTTGCAAACAATAAAGTTTCGTTTTCAATTATACATAACGAGCCATCATCCATGTCCTACAAATTATCAGTGAATGACCTCCCAAGAACAAAATCTTAAGCTTAAATGAGATCTGATTGGTAAAATCATGTATGATTGAGAAAACTACAATATCTTGTCTTTCTCCTATTGGATCATTGATGAATATGTCTATTACTTTGTATGATTGTATGATGTATCTTTGTAAAACTTACATCTAGATGAAGATATATGTTTGAATCAATGAATTTGTATGAATTTGTGTAAGAAATATCTAATATATATATATATATATAACGTAAATTAATATATATAACGTAAATTAATATATAATGTGTCCGGACGTGTCTTGTTGCGGGGGGGTCATCGTGCCCGTGTCCGACACTTGAATCCACGTGTCCATCGTGTCTCGTGTTCCCGTGTTAGGTGACTTATATTATTACATCATGTTTTTTTTTTATGAAATACATTCAAAGAGGCCACCTTATCATGATAACATGGAAAAAAACCAAGGTTGCATTTATTAATGAGAAAGTCAATCCACTTTATGAATCTAAGATAGATAGAAGCACACTAAAGTGAAACACGGCATAAGAACATAAAATAACTTGAAGTTGAAGTGACTTTATTAATGTCTATGTCTAATATCTAATTGACTATTTGACATTTAAACACTCTCTTAGTGATCAATCTACTAATGACACCAAACTTATTTTGTATTTTTACATATTGTTTAGGACCCAAAGACTTAGTGTAACTGTTTTGTATTTATGTCCTATGTGGGATAGTACTGCAACACAATAGATCCATTCTCTACAAGCCATATAATAAAATGACAATGTATCTTAACATGCTTGATACATTTGTGAAATATTGAATTCTTCTCTAGTTGGAGCACTCCTTGATTGTCACAAAGTAGGGGTGTTGGCTTTGTTTGCTTTATCATCATGTTTGAAAGCATCCTCCTTAGCCAAACTGCCTTACATGCTCTTGCGGCTACTCAATATCTCGCTTATGTGATTGAAAGGGACATTACATGTTGCTGCTTATTGGTCCATGTGATTGCACTTGTGTCAAGGTTGATTGGATTTCTAAAAGTTTGTTTTCTATAATCCACACAACTCGCCCAATCTGACTATGTAGAATACCCACACAACTTAGGGTCTTTACTTTTTGCTGTACAAAATGCCAAAGTTAAGTGTCCCATTCACATATCTGTGATATTGTCATGAAGCTAGAAATGAAGCTCACAATACAAGTCAGCCCTAGTAGTTGTAAGGTATATTGGGTTTTCCACTAGTTTCCTGTATATTGACTCATTAACCATCTTAGAGTTGGCATTTGTTGAAAGCTTTATCCCTTTATATGTAGCTGTAGACAAGAGTTTGTAGTTTGTTATTCCAAACTCATCAAACAAACTCTTAGCATATTTTATTTGAGAGTAAAAATTACCATGACATGTTTTCCAGGGTTCTATACCCAAACAATGATATAAGAGGCCTAAATCCCTGATGTCGAAAGCTTTACTCATATTATATTTGATCAATTCAATGTCACTTGTTTCATTACCCATGATAATGATGTTATCTATATAAATGACTTGTAGAATCATTAGTGATGCTTTTGACGCATAAATTGGGATATGAAACACTCCATCAAAACCCTTGTTCATCTATGTACATGTCAATCTTGATGTATAATGTTTAGGGTACCTGCTTGAGGCCATACGAAGTTTTCTTTAGTCCACAAATAAGATTTTGTTTCCTTGGAACCTAGAACCCCTATGGTTGATGCATGTAGACCTTTTCCTCTAAATCCCCATTAAGGGGTACTCTTCACATTCATTTGATGGACCTTCTTAGCACAAATTCCTTGTAATGGCCTGGGCCAATCGATGGTGCCCATCTTTGTTGGAGGGTCAAAGGTCTTCTCATATTCAATGCCCTACCATTGAAAAAACCCTTTTGCAACCCATTGTGCTTTGTAATTGTCAAATGTGCCATCTACATTGTACTTGACCTTGTACACCCATATATAGCCAATGGTTTTGTTCCTTGGTGGAAGTGTTTTGAGATCTCGAGTTTGATTTTTTATTAGACTTTCATGTTTCGATCTCATGACCTTCTTCCATTTTGGGTTCCTTATCACCTTCTTAAACACTCATGGCTCATATACTTCTTAAACATTGACCATTAAAGCAAAGTTAATCGTGTTTGATTTTGTTGATGCATTTAGACCTTTTCCTCTAAATCTCCATTAAGGGGTACTCTTCACATTCATTTGATGGACCTTCTTAGCACAAATTTCTTGTAATGGCTTGGGCCAATCGATGGTGCCCATTTCTATTGTAGGGGCAAAGGTATCCTCATATTCAATGCCTTACCATTGACAAAACCCTTTTGCAACCCATTGTGCTTTGTAATTGTCAAGTGTGCCATCTACATTGTACTTCACCTTGTACACCCATATGTAGCCAATGGTTTTGTTCCTTGGTGGAAGTGTTTTGAGATCTCAAGTTTGATTTTTTATTAGACTTTCATGTTTCGATCTCATGGCCTTCTTCCATTTTGGGTTCCTCATCACCTTCTTAAACACTCATGGCTCATATACTTCTTAAACATTGACCATTAAAGCAAAGTTAATCGTGTTTGATTTTGTTTTCTCTTACCTCTCAATGATCTTCCCTTGATCATTTCACCCATTCGAACATCTCTAATGCTATTGCCCCATTGCCTTGGTTTCTTATTGGGATCTTCCCCATTGAAGTTATCACCTTGATTTGGGCTACTTGTACCTTTTTTGGTATCATCAAATTTGATCTTGTAAATTCCTCATCCTCGAAGTCTCATTTCACAGGTATTTTCTAAAGTTTGATATTTGAATCCTTAGTTGCAACACATTTTCCGATTTTTATTTTGAAGAATTTTGGAAAGTTCTAACTTCCTCATCAACCATGACTTCTATGTTGAAGTTTAATTGATTGGTATCAACATCAAACAATATATAAGCTTTATGTTTTTGTTGTACCCTATGATCATTACTGTCTTGTTCTTAAGGTTTAACTTGGTTCTTCTCATTTAGAATCCAGAGACCAAAGACCTTAAGATCATTGACTTTGGGCTTCCTCGTAGACCAAACTTTGAACAAGATTTTTTACTTCACCACCATCATGGGAGATCTATTCAATAGAAACATTGCAATGCATACTTCGACAATATAAACTCTAATGGGAACACACTTGTTTTCCTTCACACAGTGGGCCACCTTTGGGTAGTGCAATTTTTCCTTTCAACCACTTCATTTTGCTATGGAATGTAGAGTGCAATGAATTGTCTCTTAGTTCCATGTTTAACACAAAAGTTGTTGACTTCTTTTCAACATAGTTTCCTACCATTATTAGTTCTAAGAGTGGTATTGCAAAAATCAAACTCCTTTATACTAATGTTTGAAACTTTTGAAATTGATTAATCATTTTAGATTTCAATTTTAGAAGTTACTCCCATATTTTCGTTACTATCGTCATCAACTAAGAAAAGGAAATACTTGGCACTAGTGATTGATGCCATGTTCATTTATCCACAAATGTTTGCATGAACTAGTTGAAGGACTCTTTGTGCTCTGCAACCTTTCCATTAATCAAATAGTGCTTGGTGTTGCTTCCATGCCTGGTAAGCTCTGCAAACACCCTGAATTTGTTGCTAGATGTCAAGGTGGCCATCTATCAAATTCTCTTGTGCTCATTAAGAAAGGTAGGTCAAGATAAGATGCCCATATTGTTGTTTGATGCATTCTTTGTTGCTAATGCCGACGCTTTTCCTTTGTCTAATGTCAACCAATTTGAACAATTCATTACCCTCCACATCGAGAATAATGGTTTTCTTGGCTCCTTGTCAATGATGTAGCATTTATGATTGTTAAAGTTGACATGTTGTTGGGTGCAATGTCTTATGATTTGACTAACTAATAGTATTTTAAGCTCCATTCCTAGTACATAGTACACATTAAGAAAAAATAGCATTTTCCTTTCAAAGGGAATCTATTTGTTTCCTTTCTTTGCTACTGTCTTTTCTTCCCACCATCAAAGGTTATGAATTCTTAGAGCAACATGCAGTGTACTTTGTGAATTAATTTTGCTTGTTGGCAAAGTGTCATGTACTTGAATCAATGTACCATGTAAATACACTGAGTTGATTTTCTAGTTACTTGGCCATGAATGTATAGAAGGTTAATACCTCCTCTATATGCTTTGCAACATGACCCTTCCATTGAGACCCTCCCTAGTTGGTTTTCTAGTCAACCTACTTCTTTTTGTGATTTTTCATGTGGCCCACCTTGCCACAAAAGTGACATGATGTTTTTTAAATTTTTGGTTACATCTTCATCATTGCCTTGAAATTTCTTCTTTTCCCACTTGCATTGAAGATCATGAATTCTTAAAGAAACAACCAATGTACTTTTGAAATTGATGTCACTTGTTGTTGGAGTGTCGTGATGCACTTGAATCAATGTACCAAAATGCATAAAAGGTTGCTACATTCTCCTATGTATGCTTTGCAACATGAGCCTTCCACTAAGACCCTCCCTAGTTGGTTTTCCAATCAACCAACTTTTTCCATGATCTTTCTTCATATGGCCCACCTTGCAACAATAGTGACATGATGTTTTTTAAATTTTTAGTTGCATCTTCACCATTTATTTTGTTGAATAGTGTTCTCATTGATTCCAATTTCCAATGACAGTCCTTGAACACTCTTAATATTTGTCTAGTTTGCATTGATTGGAAGCAAGAAGCCGTGGAAGAGAGGAAGGAAACCTTAGATTCCCACACTTATTGAAGATTTTGAGGATGATGACCAATATATTTTCTCTCAAGATTGTCTTCATTTGATCGTCCTTGTCGTGCCTCGTGGTTCATCTTAGTTTGGAAGATATGCTTGATCAAAGATTAAAGCCCCTTAATTGTGGTCGAAATCCCCAAAATAAGATGATGTGGCAGCTCATTATTGGCTAGACATTTGTTCAACTCATGAGACCTAGATGGATTTTCATTTTTATTGTTGAAGTCAAGTTTGGTTGCAAGAAGGGATATTCAATGAGGCCTATTATCAAAATTTATATTTAAATATGTTGATCTTAAAATTGTTAGGGGTTTTGACTCCAAATTAAAATTTGAAATTTGAAATTTCCCTCCTTTGATCAAGTCGGCTTGCCCTTCTAGAAGGCACCTTAGCCTATATATATACGAAATATTCTTCCCTCATTTGAGATAAGATCAAGCACATTAGTGGCAAATATTCTGTGGTTTTAAGGCCCTTGAGGAATCACAATTATCTTATGTGGGAGGCCAAGTTTTCTGGGCACAAAAGTCTATTTTACTTATGATTCGTGAGGCAGGTTCGTCTAGGAATTTCGGTCCTCCAGGGGCATAGTTCTATGCTGCAGAGTTAAGGCAGAAATTCGTTGATGCAACTCTGTAATCCTTTTAGCCTTCTAAGGTCACTTTCAAGTGTTTTATTGACTATTTTTGGGTTTGATCTTTTTATTTTGGGTTATGGTTTAAAAACGCTGATCTTGTACGAGTTTCATCAGTTGCTTGTATTTAGCGATGGCAAGAGTATAAAAGTCAATCGCCTGCACCGTTAAAGTCTCTGTAAAGTTATTACAGAGGCCAGTTTTTCTCTAATCGTCTTGTAGATTTGAATGTATCTATAATCGATGTATCTCAATGTGTGGCAAAATCTTATAATCAGTCCCATCTACTGTACTGGATTAAGTCGGTTCAATGCCAACCATTGATGAAGAACGTTAGTTAATTTATAGGAAATGGCAAGCTATCGTGGCAGATTCCTTCATATGGGAATTTGGTGAGAAATAATTTTGTATCATTGTCGATGGAATCCATTCCCGTTGAAAAGTAAACCAACCCGAGTATACATGCAACTAGAAGGACTAGACAGTGTGTAGTATGCCAAGCTGGAAGCCATTTTGTTAACATAACATGGTTGTTGCAGGGATTTTCCACGCATGATACTGAAACAATATTAAAAAATATAATAAATTTGCTCTCCATCACATTCCATGCATTTTGCACATTAAGATACGACAACGTTAAACGACAGCGTAGAGGTGTTGAATAATGGGAATTTCCTGGGCACAAACTGAAACAACAACATCATGCAAGGAAGTAACAATAATGTATAACAACTATGACCTTGTTTATGAGTTTCTTAATCTGTAAAATAGTGGTTCAGTGTTGCGACAGATGTTTTTTTATTAATGGAGATGTAGAAAAGAATTCAAAATCAGTAGGAAGCAGTCAGAGACTAGTCTAATGAGTGAAAATTCTTTTTAAGGCTAATTACTGTTGGTGAATTTGCTTGAAGCAATGTCAGAGTAAAAGATTTTCTTTTCGACTTTCAGACTGTTCATTCAATCTCAGAGTGTGTCTCAGATCAGTATTTGTGACATCGTCAAGGCAAGGTTGAAGTCTCGGTAATAAGCAAATTTTGTGATATATCAGTGACATCATCAAAATTTGCGGAGAGATGATGGCTAATCCAGCTTGTAAGTGGTCTTAGCTATGGAAAGTCGTGAAAGGCATAATATTTCAGGGAGAGTAAGGAAGTCTATTGCAGGAAGGCCCACTACTACATCTAGGATTAAATTGCGACGACATAGCCTGAGGGTATGGCCTATACTGTCACAAAGGTCAAGAAAAGTGTCATTCATTTTAGTAGTTTTGGCTTAAATTCTTTTAGTTTTTAGTTTTGGTTTAAAGTTCCCGTGACAATTCTATGGCCTATACTGTCACAAAGAGCAAGAAAAATGTCATTCCTTTTAGTAGTTTTGGTTTAAATTCTTTTAGTTTTTAGTTTTGCTTTGAAGTCCCCTCACAATTCCATTCCTTGGCGTTGTAATTGCAATGAATTGTTTCTAGATCGTCTCAATTGTGATGGTAAATGCAGTTTGTTGCTATTGTGACTTCTAATTGTCATTAAAAAATAATAATAATAATTTTAAACACTAGACAAAATATACATTTTACATATAAATATAATTAAAATAATACATATTTCAAGATTGTTTTGCTAAAAATGACACGATAATTATAATTTTTTTAGTAAAAATAACCAAAAAAAAATAAATAATAAACAAAACATATCATTTAAAAAATAATAAAAAAATTGAAATCCTTTTTAGAATCTATCTTTCGTGATCCATATAAAATTAAAATCTTCTTTCGTAATAATCACATATAATGGAACGTTGTCATAGCCCGATGATGACAACGTTCCATTATATGTGATTATTACCGCAAAGAGATTTTACAAAATTGAAATCCTCTATAATAAAAATTAAAAACAAAAAATTCAATTAAAAAATCATTAAAAATATCAAAATTAGTAAAACATAATTAAATAAATATTAAATAAAAATTTAAAAGAAAAACCCACATTTAAAAATATTTAAAAAAATAACGTATTAAAATAAAATTAAAAATGATAAAAACATTTCAAGATTTCCTACCCTCTTCTTCGGTCACGTTTTTTATTTTAAATGTTTTTATGTATAATATTTTTGATTTTTTTGTTTTCATTGGATTTTTATTTTAAATTTGTTTTTTATTTTTTATTTTTTATTTTTATTTTAATATTTTTTGTTTTTTAATTGTTGTGATTATTATTAATTTTTTTAATTTGAATTTCTTTAAAATATATTTTTATTTTATTTTATTATTTATTATTATTTTTTAATTTTAATTATTTTTAAAAGTGTTTGACTTTTTATATTTATTTAATTTTTTTTTTAATTACTTAATTAAATTTTTTTTTTTAATTGATTTTTTTTTAATGTTTTTAATTTTTATTTAAAGGATATTGTTTTTGTTTTGTTTTGTTTTGTTTTTTCTACGTATTGAATGTTTTTCTTTTAACATTTTATTTGTTAAATGTTGAAATTTTACCTCGAAAAAAAAATGTAATTTTATGGTCAACATTTTTTGTTTTCAGGGTGAATTTTTGCATTAAAAAAATTTAATTTTTATTGGCTTTTATTATTGTTTTTAAAAAACGTTGAAAATTTACTGCAAAAAAAAAGAGACTTTATTCCAACATCAACATTTTTTGTTTTCAGGGTATTTTTTGCTCAAAAAAATTGGTTTTTATTGGCTTTTACTGTAATTTTTAAAAAATGTTGAAAATTACCAAAAATAACGTTTAGAGTTTCTGTTTTCGGGTTGTTTTTCATGTTTTTATGGGGTTTTCTGGCTAAAGTTCTCCTTTTGAGTTTACAGTTCCCGTTTCAAAGTTTAGATTGTTTGTTTTGTGGTTGGGAAGAATATAAAAAAAACATTAGATGGAGAACTAATTGACTATGGGTCAATGATGACAAGTGTTATTTCCCTTGCAAGATTTGCGGGTGCAGAATTTCATGTGAAATAACTAATAGAGATTATAGGAAGAATGGACATATTGAAGGGGGGAATGAATATTGGCAGCGGTAAGCTATATTTTATGAATCATTATATATATTTTCTTTATACTAATTGTATTTGTAAAGTTTGTTTTTATTGTTAAAATATTTGTTTTGTGGACTAATTTCACAAGATTGTTTATAATTACTATAAAGTCAAGGTGCCCCCCTAGGAACTTTGATTCGAATGTGGCAAGTAGTATTATTAGAAATGATGTTATACAAGTTGAAGAACGTGGAGCGAATATGGTCAAAGATCAAGATAATGACCCTATGGAACAATATGACAATAATAACATAGTTCAAGATGATGGGACAAATCAATTGATCCAAGACTTATTCAACGATGAGAATGATGACGATACTTATGATGCATGTATACTATAGAAGGCAGGGACACCACTTTATGAAGGTTCAAGAGCAAATATTTTCTCTGATACATTATTGTTGGTGAACTTAAAGGTTTTGAATGGTTTGTCAAACACTTGTATGACACACATCCTAAGGTATAATGTAATATGTTTCATTAGTACATGAAAGGTTGATTTCCCCCCCTTTTTTAAGTGTTAATTAATATTCTTTACACTAACTAGTGATTTTTTATGTTGTAATTGATTGTTAGATGAATTTTTGTTGCCTTTTCCAAATAAGTTACCTCACACATACTGATATTTACATGTTGTTATGAAAGAAATTGGAATGGAGTACCAAGCTATACATGTATTTCCTAATGATCATATTATATATTATGAACAACATGCATTGGAAACAAATTGCTCAAAATGTGACACTATTAAATATAGAACCGATCAAATAAAAAAAAAGTTGTCTTAAAATGTTCTTCGCCATATTCCCATAATTCCACATTTGTAGCGATTGTTCAAGTGTAAAAGCATAACATAGTTTATGGATTACCATGCACAGAAGATAAGTGGATATGGTTTTATTCGAATGCATTAGGGGAATTTTGAGGTCTAAAATGGGCCTCCTAAGAAAAATGTACAACAAAAATAATTTTTTTAAGAACCAATAGGATTCAGGATGATGATGTCAACCATGGGGGATGATTTACCATTTTTTAAGTAAAAGGGTAAAAAGATTAAAAAAATAATAAAATAATAAAACTACTTTTTCCACTCGTATTTTAAACTTATCTCCCAAAGTTTTTACTCAAATTTTGAGTGGGAGTACTAGTTGGATACAAAATTTAATTCCTCATCCAAGGAGTACTCATGTTGCATACTTTCGATGGACCATGCTACATGAAAAATGAGAAATGCATAAATAAATTTAAAAAAAAAAACGTGATTGTAAACACGTTTTTAATGTATTTATCATTTTTCGTGTAGTAGGACCCATCGAAAATATGCAACATGGGTACTCCTTGGATGAAGAATTAAATTTTGCATCCAACGAGTACTTCCGTTCGAAATTTGAGCAAAAACTTTGGGAGATAAGTTGAAAAAATATCATTTTGGGGGTTCAGCTGCATTAAGTAAGTCATTCATCTATGACCATTTTCATGAGAGGTAGTTGTAACTGACTAATTTCTCATGGTTTTTGAATAATCCACTTAGCACTCATTGCATCGGGTGATGCTCACAGGGGTGAAGAAGTGAGTTTGAAACTAGTGAAATTAATCACATAGCATCAATCATCACTTTCGGGGCTTGCACTCGGTAATCAGGACTTCCTGGGAGGTCACCCATCTCAGAACTCCTCTAGCTCAAACACACTTAACTGTGAAGTTTTCCCCACAATCAAGCCCACTTAGCTTGCTACCCCATTTGCAAAACCTTAGCAAGTATTGTGCCTCATGAGCCATTCAAGAAGAGATCCCTTTACTCTTTGTATTTTAAGTATGAGGAGTTTCCGCAGTGCATTATATTAGATATCATTTTGGGGATTCAACTGCGTTAAGTAAGTCATTCATCTATGACCATTTTCATGAGAGGTAGTCGTAACTGACTAATTTCTCATGATTTTTGATTAATCCACTTAGTACTCATTGCATCGGGTGATGCTCACAAGGGTGAAGAATTGAGATTGAAACTAGTGAAATGAATCACATAGCATCAATCATCACTTTTTTCTTTTTTCCCTCTAAAATTTGATGATGTAATCAAATCTTATTTTATTATTTCCATTATTATTTTATAATTTCCTTAGGAGCCCATTTTAGACCTCACAATTCCCTTAATGTCTGCAGATGGTTATGCATTTAGGCAATTTGAGGAAAATGTAAGCATTTTAAAGATGAACCTTGTAATGTTAGACTTTCATTGGAATTTGATGGTGTTAATCCATTTGGAGAGCTGAGGTCTATTTACTCAGTGTGGCCAATTTTTGTTATCAACAATAACCTTCTGCCTTGGATGTCAGTAAAAAGGGAACATATTATGTCCACAATGATTGTTCTAGGTATTTGTTTACATTATATTTTCGAATATTGTAACATTTTCATTTGTCTTGTTTGTTACATAATATGTTATGTTGATTTATTTACTCATATATACATATCATGGTAGTAATTATGTGTAATTTCAAAAAATTAAGGAAGTACCAAGTTAATGATATGAATGTATATATCGATGCTCTTATCGACGATTTAATGAAGTTATGGGACGACATCACTATGTATGACATATGTAAACCAATAGGGGAGAGACAATCTCAATTCCATGGAATACTTATATAGACAATTCATGATACCCCAAGACTAACACATTTTTAACATAGTTACTGATCAAACGGGACCTATTACTTCAAAACGGAAACTCTAGCCCAAAAAGACTCAAAAAACATGAAAAAACGTCCCCAAAACAAAAAGTGTGTATTTCAGAATGCATTTGGTTTTTTCTCAAGGTCTCAACATTTTATAAAATTCTACTAAAAACGAAATTGTTTCTTGAAAAAAAAATTGAAAAAACACCCTCAAAACAAAACGAGTTTATGCTAGAATAACAAAAAAAAACTGTGTCACGCTTTTGACACATTGTAACAATGGAATTAAAGACAACAACTTTTGACACATTGTAACAATGGAATTAAAGACAACATATTAGGACATTGAAAAATCGTTAAATTCTAAAATTTTTGACACATGATGTTAAAGATAAGCAAAACCATGTCTGAAGGCCTTATCATTTCAAACAATTTTCATCCATGTTGTTAAAGATAAAATATCTTGACTCTAAACAACCCTAAAATTGTAATTGTTTTCAACCATAACATTAAAGATAAAATTTCGTAGCACATAAAAACCTTAATGACGAGTTGTAAATCTCAAGTTTTTAAATCTTAAGTTTTCAACATACTTGAACCATGAAATTATGGATAAATTATATGACTTAATTTTTTTATAAAAAATGAACAAGTAAATGAAACATTTATTATTCCAAGAGTAATTTATTTTATTTTATTTTTTATTATTTATTTATTATTTTATTATTTTATTTATTATTATTATTATTTTTTGAATTTAACTATTTTATTTATAATACAAATTTTTTTTATAAAGAGGCACCGGCCTCAGCGGAGCTTGCCCATAGTAGCGACATTCTTACACTGCAAAAATGGCTTAAAAATTTTTACCAGACATCCCAGACATACAAAAACTATCCTGCTAACCCAATCTAAACAAACTGAAACATGCCGCCCACGCAGGGGAAACTGGCTTGGGAACATTAACATATTTTAAAAAATCTGAAACGATGAACAAGTAATCATGAAGAGCTTAGAAGTGTACCCAGCCAGAAGATTGTGAAGAAAAAAACTGCTAGTTCTGACCAGATTAGGTGTCATGAGAGATTGAGGGGGGTTCCTCAACAACACGAAAACCATAGGTATACAAGTCATCTTCCTCTGCCTGCTTGTTTTCTTTGACGCTGGAGCAGCCTCGCTTGATGTTGCCCGGGTTGTCTTCTTGGCCTATGTCCTGAGTAACACTGTAGCTAGGAGCTTTTCTCTTCACGGCGACACTTTGTGGAGTGCAAAGCTTGTCGCCAGCGCTTTTCTCCAACCCAGCACCAGTTTGCTCAACTTCCGAACCGGGGGGCTTCTCCTTGAGCTCGATGGTAATGGTGGCTAAGATTGTAGGCCGGTTCAAAGAGCAGGGAAAACGAAGCTGGGCAGTGTGGAGATGCGCAGGGATGATAATTGGAGAGGTAGAAATATGGGGCGATCCCATTTCAAATTGAGATAGCTCACGCCCACGCTCGCGACCACGACCACTTCTGGTGTTAGGATAATGACTGGTGTAGTTATCAGAAGAGGGAGACGAAGAGTCAGTAGTGGAAGTGGAGGGCTGGCGAGTGAGATGACCACGACTGCTGCCTCTCTGGCATCACATACACTGTCGAAGGCGCGGCATGATTCTCTGAGCAAAGTGACGGGTTCAACCAACAGAATGACTGGGGACGGAGAGGGCATTAACGGTGGAGGGAATAGAGATCATGAGAGGGCTTTCTCGCAGAGCAGGGGAATTCACATTGGGTGAACTGAGCCACAGGTTGCAGAGGGAGCTTTGCGAAATGTGAAGGCCAGGTGCTAAATCAGTGCAACAAATGATGGAGCAGCGTCTCCCTGTGCTGGTTCGAGAGTTGGGCTCTGCAGCAACAGGGGAGCAGCTAGAACGCAAGGGAGGCAGAGAAGGAATGAAGCTTCTGGAGAAAGCCATGCTCGTTATGGATGCAAGCTGGTCTGGGCTTCTGTGCAACATTAATGCAGCGATGCAAATGGCGGTGGGCTTATTAATGTGGAACATCGCGTGAGTTTGGGTGGTGAGGTGGTGAATCCACGCGCCAACCCAAAACCTCAACCACGTACCGTTGTAATTAATCACCCGCATCCGAGGGATTCCAAGAGTAATTTTAATTTTAAAGGATAAAAATATATCTCTTTTCAAATCTTAGCTTAAGACAAATTTAAACCTAATTGCAACCAAATCCTAAAAATCAAGCATCAAAACAAAGTGTCCCCTTTCAATGAGGCATATAATTATTAATTTTTTTAAAAGTATCTTATACCAAATGGTAACAATACATAATATCATGGCAATATCACTTCATAATCTAAAAATTCAACATTAATTTCTATTTTATTTTTTACTTTTAATCAAAATATCAACATCAGTACATTGAATATAGCATAAATTATTTTTGTAATTCATTGTTGCGCTGTGGATATTCTAAAGAGATGAATTCTTTATAATTAAAACATATAATCCAACAAACATAGAAATGCCTCATAACATCATGAAAAATCAGATGGAAGTCAAAATATTTATTTCAAGTTACCATGCAAACATCAATTACATAAAAGTGTCTTAGATAGTTATTCAAAATCAACCATAGGTTTTGGCACACCATCAGAACCTACATTTTTAGATGAATGACTTGATGTAGATGAAGATAATCCATATTCTTCTCTTTCATCAACTAGTGCTATATATGAGTCAACATGCATGCCCACCATTTCCGAGTTCAAATGTCTTGTAGATCTACGACTACATTCTGTAGAGTCCCCATCTCAGCAGTAATTGTTCTGGTAGCAATTTCTTCAAAATATTTATGGTCTTCAACCAAAGAGTTCCTCTCTTTGTCAAATTGAAGTCATACACAAGTATGTCAACATCCTCCAATTTTAAGACATCTATGCGATGGCGATTTATATTTGTGCCATTTCTTTTTCTCTTTCTGTCAATTTTTTTTTTCAACTACCATTGTTACATGTTATTTCCATGACATTTTGTCTATATAGGTTCATCACTACCTATATTGTGCTCTGTTAGAGGTCAAAAACCCTAATGTTCCTAAACCAAGTCTTGGGATTGGAGAAAAGCTCATTAAAACCCTAAAAAGTCTAACTCCGCTCTTTCCTACTGATCCGCAGATATTTTCTCTATAGCCTGTGGCACAGCCCGCACGTTCTGCTTATAAAACCTACGGACCCCCGTAAACAGTCAAATAAAGGAAAAAGTAAGTTCTAGAAGCTCAGCTGGACGAATATTCTCCCAACTGGAAGCTTCTAGAGACACGATCATTTCAAGCTTTATCCCTCCACTCATGGAGCTCTATCCCTTCACTCATGGAGTTTATTCCTTGGTATATGGAGCTCAAATCCATTCATGAGAGGAATCCATCCCCCTCTTCATGGAACTGAAACTACCTCCATTTCCCTATAAATTGAGCTTATGTTTCAGTCTCAAGGGTGGACACACATATGGTAATTGCTGAAGAAATTCTCAAGAGAGCATACTCTCTACACTAGTCATTATTGGTATGAGAATGATTACACATTCATGTCCATAACTTCATGCTAGTTCAGAGAGAGGAAGGCTTGTCAATATGAAGGAGGAACGATTGTTCAGGACCTCGGGAGGAACTTGTGCAACATCAAGGCGACAGGTTGTAAAGTTACTCTTTTCATACAAGATAATACATATGGATCTCCTTTTCTCATTGAGTTGTCATTGTGTCTATTTGAATAATTCATTACTTGGATTCCTTGATCACTGAGTTAGATTAGCTGTTCTCAATTATTATATGTTATAGGTGCTTTTAATTCTTTTGTCTGTCTTTGATTGCAGGTTCTCATTACTAAAGAAGCCTCTTTGGAGCGACTGGATAAAAGGCTGTACTAAACGTCGAATTTCAAGGTAGGAGCATGTCTTATTTATTTGTTTATAATAATTTTGAATTGCAAATAATCTAGAGAAAATGATTTACAAATGGATGTTTGTTTCTAGCTATCCGTAGGGTATTAGGGAGATTGATCTTGTCCGCAAGAGGGATTTATCTGCATAACAAAATGGCGACTCCACTGGGGAATAGAACTTAGCTTACCTTTTTATTTTTTTAGTTTGAATTTTAAGAGTCTTCTGATTTTGATTAGTCTAAAAATTGGGTTGGGTAGATAACTTATCAGAATCACTAAAAAGAAAATCATAATTTTTATTTTTTCTATATTTTTCCAGGCCTCCGAGGTTTTTATTTAAAGGCAGTGCGGTAGCTTCTGCAGTTTTTAGTTCAGAACAGTGCGGTACACTGCACTGTTATCCATTGAAACCTATAGACTTGTGGATTTTTTTTGAAAAATTAAGAATTCTCTTTTTAGGAGCCGGATTACCAGATTCTCTGTGTTTGCCCCAACTTGTCTCGACTGTCAAAATCTTATGTGTGAGTTTCTTTCAACAACTTTTGAGTTTATGTGATTTTTCATCTGATTTGCATTTTATGAGTGAGTGTTTGTCCTACTTTCTTGTTGCTCTATATCAGAAACCTTCATATACCTTAGCTTACTGGTATGCTGCTGTTTTCTTGTTGAACCATTGAACTTGATGCAAACCTTGCTTTTATGAAAATTCAGTTTCATTTTCATTTGCAAATTTAAAAGAGTCTTAAGCTTACTAAAGCCTGAATTTCACATTAAACCATTTGTTGGATGTTTTCGTTTCTGTTTGGTAGAAATTATTCTTGGTTCGATCACAAACTAAAAGAAAATGTCCTCAAACTTTCTAGATAGAGTTCAAAATTAGAGTTTCTTCTTTTTTGTTTTGAATTTTATGTTTTTAGGAGTTTTAGATATGGTTTTCTTTTTGGAAAGTGGTTTGTTTAATGATTTGTAGTTTCTGATATGATTGATAAAAGATTTCATTTCAAACGAGTAATTGATCATTTTATGAAATTGAGTTTTCAAAGAAATCGTATTCTTTTCAAAGATTTTTGTTTATGAAAGAAAGAATTGGTGCTTTAGAAAATTGTTTTGGTGCTTTAGAAAATTGTTAAATCTCTCAAATCTTTCCCTTAAGTAAGTTTCATTGAAAAGAAAAGAGTTGCACTTTCATATAGATGCATTTAGCGTATTTTTGAGTCGAGTCATAAAACATCATTGAAGTTTCACTTCCATACCTTCTGTCTTAAGAAACAACCAAATTAAAAACAATGCTTTAATAAAATTAATCTAGAATTTTTTACATTTTCTAGGGCTATTTTCCACCAATGTAGCTTATGCTAGTGTCTTGGAACAGGTTGTAATTAACATTCCAAGACATTTCAAACAAACAAGTAGAAATCTTGCGGTAGGAAAAATCCAATTGTAGCATTTGTGCTCTGGGAAGCTCTTCTTAAAAGAGTCAAGCACGAGATCATGTCCGAACCAGTGAGGTAACCGTACCTATCTCATTGGGAAAGATAACGGATGTGCACATATTAAAAACGATAAACCTCAGACAGACCATTGTCGAGGAGCCTGGGGTCACTTGTTGGTAAACCTTGGATTATATCAAGGACCCTTCAAGGGGATTGAGCTAGTTACTCTGCCCTTGCATGTATATCGGATCGTAGACTGTTCCCCCAGGTACATTGGTTCAAGTTGGTGACCGTAGTGGCTATAAACTTTCGGATTCTTTCCCAAGGTGACGGTGGAGGGAAGGTCCCATTGTACCTGGAGCAGACGTCGACTAGACTCACTTAGAATTTCCGGAGGGTTATCTTCATTTCGAGATGGTTTAAGTGGAGAAACTTGCACCTGACTGTTTCATTAAGCAAGTTGTTGGGGTAACTGTTCCAACCGCCATTTCTGTATTAAAATTCTACGATGTTGGATTTCATCAACAACTAGTGTTTTTAGTGTGGGAATCTACTGTTTGTGTGTGGATTGCTCTCTTAGATTTTGTAGGTGTGTGATGAATTTGATTGTTTCCTTAAGAAACTTTAGGATATTTTATTGAAATTTTCTTTGATTTCGTGTGTTAAAATTTTTAATCGTGGCTGAATTACCTAGACAATCATTGTTTATAAGGCAAGCCCTAAGTACATACCAAGCTGTGCTATAGGTTAACTAAATATGAGAAAGGACAAACATCCAGGACTGGATCAACTGAACACGAAGAAACATCAATAATTATTCATCCTGAATACGAAGTAGATCAACCTCAAATAGCAGAGAGTTCACAAAGAAAAATTTCAATTTCTGAACTAGTTGAACTTGCTTCCATAACTAGTGAATTATCAGCTACTGAACCTAAAATTTCTGAACCAGAAACTGAACCTGCTATGTCTGAGCCTGCTTCTGAGTTCATCACTCCAACCCCTGGTCATCCTGATTCACCTAGAGTGAAGTTTCGCATCACTAAGAACCTTCCTCCTGGCCTCATTATCATTGAAGAAGTTGCTGACACAGAGGAATAAGTTGTTCTTCCTTCACATCAGGAATCTTTAGATCTTAGGCCTAGTGAATCGATTTACTATAGCCCTTTCAAACAAGATCCTTGGTATTTTTATTCGACAGACTTTCTACACAATAATGATCTAAACTATTCACCACCCCGAATTCCTTTTTACGCAATACCAAGAGGTTACAGACCTCCATTAAACATGTATGGTGAGTCATCCATGTTTTTTGCATCATCAGAATCATATTTGTATGGTGGTCTGTCTGTTCCTACGGGATACCAGTCGATTTCTAGTACTTTCTTAGGAGCAACTCCTCCCAACAAACATATATCATCATCTGGTCCAAATGAATCACATATCGAAACTTTGAGTGCGGAACAAATTTATATGATATCTGGACACATTCCTAACCTTGATCCTCAAGTTAGTAATTTACTTCATGGGGGGCAACCTCAAGATAGTAATTTACTGCCTGGGGGGAAGCCTCAAGGACAATACATATCTCAGGGACAATATCAATCTCAATGGCAGTACTCATTTCAGGGTCCGCAACCTCTTCAAGGACAGTACCCTATGTCAGGGCAACCGTCTTTCCAAGGACAACAACCTAATTTAGGGCCACATTTCTACCCGGAACAACAAATGTTTCAGTGAGGTGGGAATTATCCAGCTAATTATCAAACATATGTTCCAAATTATCAACCTGTTTATGGTCCATATTATGCAACACAACCTTCAATGGGACCTCCATATCCTGGAGTAAACACAGTGTGAGATCCATCACAAGTTCAACAGAATTTTCAATTTAACATGCAAGTACCCTATAATCAACCTGGTCAACCAATTGGTTACAATCAAATCCAACAACCTGTCCAACTTGTCCAACTTACGATTCAAGTTATATCACAGGTATCTGCACCTGGTATAGTTCAACAGCCTGGTCCGAGTACACCTAGAACTCCAACTCAAACTGCTGCACCAACTTTTGTTCAAGCTATCACACCTATCCCTGGAGTTTTTGCAACCCATATTTCTAGAGCCCCTAAAGTATCACAACAAATCCCTGTAGTCTCTGCACCACAACTTGAACCCACACTCCAGACTACTGTTCAGATGCCTACAAGATAACCTGGTACAAGTACAATTGTAACAAGCCAACCTTAGTTTGTTTATCAATCATATCAAGGGCAGTATCAATATGGGCCTGTAGCACAAAATCTAGTATACCAACATCAACCGTACCCTGGTTACACGTATCAAAATGTCAAACAACCCTGAATATGTCCTGTCAAATAATCCTAGCTATCCGTAGGCCCAACTCACAAATGGCATTAAAGCACAGTAGGAGACCCCATCCCTATCCGGGCACCGGTATACAGTTCCACAAGGTTATCAATTTTCGCCAAGAGGACCTCAACTGCTGAATTTTCATCTATTGCAATTGGATTTACCTGAATGGTTTACCTAACGAATGATCCAATCTATTATCTTCCGTATTGGCCGCCAATGCCAAATAAGTTGCCCAAAGGATATTCCTAAATTTGCTGTGAAAATTAAAGAGACCTCAAACCATGTCATGAATTACCACTTAAAGGGCATGTCCAACTTTAATGATGATTCATTTTTATCACGATTACCTGCAGGACACCATAGGTTTAGATACATAAAATGTATATATTGAACTAGCCATGTGCTCATTCAACAATTAACCATGAAATAACTTTTAACACATTTTTGGGCCTGGCTACCGTACACGACAATGGCACAACTATTGATTTATTAAAATAATCTACGTTTGTACACATACCCGATCACATATGAATGGGGACGAGAAGATGTTTATGAAAGTTTTTTATTCATTCGTAGGCTCCGTAATGGTTCATCAAATCACGTCCAAAGATTAATTAAGATGTGGGTTAAGGGAGGAGTTGCTATCGAAGAACAAAGTCACGTTCAAGCTCGTGTGACGACTCAGTACAACACAAATGGGCACGATACGAAAATTTCGTACTTACCAAGTCTCCGGTCAAACAATCGCAGCCCTTCGGTCTCACTGATAGTAATTGGTTTAGTTAATACAACTAAAAGTAAGAAAAAGCTTCTCAAAAATTACCTAATATTACAATTTTTTGGTCGTATTCACCGAAAGCGATTCTTCCTTGAACTTAATATTCAAGTGCTATAGATTCACCTGCGCTAAATCCAAATCGGTAATAAGAAGAAAGACAAGAACAAAAGAAACAGACTTCTCTCCCAAAGAGAAAACCGAAACATCGAACCATCTCGATGATAATCTAAAACTTCATTATCCTTGTTCATCTGTGACGAGGATCACTACGAAGAGTGTCCGCATCGAACCGAGGTCTCTAAATTCTCAAAGGTCGACCCACACTCAATTATTTCTAAAGGATCCTTTCCACCAAGATAGAAAAATAATAAGATCTTCTTCGTAACCACTTTAAGAAATATTTTACTGATGTCCGAGGTTATGGTTATGACATCAGAAGACTATGGCATAAAACTTTGCCATCGGGTAAAGACGTAGAAAATTCTCTAATTCAACACCACCATCTCCTTCGGTTTCTATCCACTATATCGAGAAACCTAATCTCGATCTAGTAATTAAACCGCTCGCTAAAGGTATACTTCAAAATTAGCTTTCAATCCACATGCGAGAGCTACTCGCAACTATAACATTGTCGAAGATTTGGTGATTGCCAATGTTTGGCCTTAGAAGTGCTAAATCATGTCCAAAGACAAAATGGAAATTACTTTTACTTGCCATTGGAGCTATAGGTCCTCAAAGATTTCAACCTCATGGTCTTCACAATATCAGAAAATTTACACCAGACCTTCATCGTATGTCGTATTCGGTTATAAAAAATAGATGAGTTTTTCATAATGTAAATTGATGAGGGGTATATCCACATGCATAATTTCATTAATTTTTTAGAAAAATTTTGGTTCTTTTTGAAACTCAAATCAACTTCCCACAATCCTTAAAGCTTTACAAAGAGGATTCCATCCATTTGGAATGACAGTGATTCACCACAGAAGGAGAATGAAAAACCCATGACCTAGATGTGTGGAAGTAGTTGATGCCCCTCTCGATTAGCACCCTTCGGGGTCGAAGTTGGTCTTATGCCATGATCGTTGTCGTTTCATCCATATTTCTGCTATCAATGTTTCCAACACAAAGGAAGATTGTGAAAATTGGGATTAGTTGTCATATTATTCTGTCCTAATTTCATTTTCTGTGATAGTATTCGAATATGTTGAAAAACCTATCATCCCTTATGAAGATGTTGGTGTAGGTTTACTAAAGGACTTCGCTACGGGGAACTTTTCTATGCCTCCACCCAATGCACCTCTCAGACTATTAACATCAATATGATTTCATCAAACACTATTCCATTCGATGACCCTTAGATAATGCTCAGAGTCAAATGGATTCTTTCAATCGCTAGATGCCTTTGTCCTTTTGAGATGGCATAGCGTGCAGCATAGTCATTTTCTAACACACTTTCAAATAATCATGATCCAATGAATGTGATCACCTATCATCTTTCTTCACTGCCATGCTTAGCTCGACATCAATTTCTCGATCTTTTCAACAAGTGTTTGACATCGATGAAAGTATTCGAGAATTTTTTTCTATGGATGAATTACCCTGGATGCCTTCACATCATAGATCTTCATTTTCATTCGAACTTGACAGGTTTGAAAATGATTTTTCGTCGAGCTTTACAATTGATTATGTCATGAAAACCACAAAATCCAGAAGTATCGAATACAAATTCGGATTCCGAGATTAATCAGAAATATCATGAACGTTCATTGACATATCAATTAAAATTTGAGTTGTTGAAAACATTCACAGGTGCTCTTTGTACAATCGACGCAAATTAACACATATAAAACTCCCATTTTACAGAATTCAATGGTATATTTAAGCTCGGGTCCACGAAGAGATGCGTCGTGGAATTTTGTTCATGAAATAAATACACACCGGGATGAAAACCTATTAGACAAACGATTATGTCCGATATATCCACCAAAAAAGTCGCTTCCTATTAAAGTCAAGTTGAAAAACTATTGCGAGAAGATTTTATTTATCCAATCCCACTAACAGTATTGGTATTCAATAGGCTCCTGTTACCAAAAACAAGGGACTATAAGAGTATGTGTTGACTATAGGATATTAATAAAGCGTGTCCAAAAGACAATTATTCTAATTAGTATCGACGAAACGATGATGATTGTGTGTTTTAAAATGTAAATGTCTCTTTTCATTCATGGATGGATTTTTCAAGACATAGCCTAAATAAATATACTCTCACGTATCAACTAAAAAAGACCTGTTTCTACATGTCCCCGGAGTATATTTTATTATCGTAAACTACCTTTCATATTAAACAATGCTAGTGCAACTTTTCAAAGGGCACAACTACGTTGGTTGTTACTAAACATATTGTGCAGCTTTATTTGATGATTTTGCACTTCCCGCTCATTCATTACATAGGAAGATCATCCTACTCATTTATGAGAAATTTTATGAGATGTAGGCATTACAAGATTCGTTTGAACTCGTACATGCTTTTTAGCATCAAAGTAATATTGAGACCATTGCTCGTGCTGCGTATTCAGCCAGTCCCTTTGAAGGTTGAGGCCACCATAAATTTACCTCCTCCTTCTACATTTTCATCAACTCCAAAGCCAAAGGAAAACAAACTTTCGTTGTATTTATCTCAATCATTGTTAACAAAATGTTTTTACTTCGTTATTAAAAAAAGCCTGCCCTTTATTACGAGATTGTCGATCGATCTTTTCGATGCTCTAAAACACGCGTAAACTCATGCATCGTTATTGCATCCACCACCGTACAACTGTGACTACTTTTTATACTTCTATGCAACTTTGATTCAGCTATTGGAATGACTAGTTCGAAGAGGATGAATTTCACAATGAGCGCGGTGATTTACTATCTAAGTCAATCCTAATCGTAATTTAAATTAATATTTGCATATGGAGGTACCATTTTGGCCGCAGCTCAAGTCATTCAAAGATTTTTCATTATGTATTGTTACGACAGCATAAAATGTGATTCTAATTGCAACCCAATGATGTATATTTTGACAAAACAATTATTCGGGGGAAATACTCTAAATGGATTAATATTCAGCAAGAGTTTGATCAGTTCAGAATCTAAATCAAAAGAAATCACCAAAGCTGCAAACCATGTGTGAATTTTTCATCGAGATGAATTCGTAGAACTGCATTGCAGTATTAAATTGTCATTATCGTACATTAGACACATGGTATGGAGATACTATCATTTATCTTCAAACCCAAACCTTTCGCCTAAGCTTTTACGTTCAACCGATGAAGAATTCGTTATATCAATCTCAAAAGAATAACAATAACAGGGACACACTTTATCGCTCATGGTGCGATTTCGTTTTTCGACGTTGCAGTTACTCACGAAGAGCTTAAAGGTTTTTAAATGACTACCACTCGGAGCGTGTAAAACAGAGCAATTAGGGTGCTACTAAACTCAAAATATATCGGGCGCCGCCGCGCTCGCTCGCTGGTCACTAAAGATTATTATTGCGGTCCGTCACCACAACCGGCTAAACTGACCTAAAGATGTGTGCACCATTAGCTCTCACCCAATAACACATTTATCCTTTTGGCTTAAATGGGGTAACATTTCATTGTGTGAATTTCCCACTGTCTAAAAGGGGTATATTATTCTCACTCTGCTTTCTATTACTTTACCAAATGGACCAAGGTGATGCCTAGCCCATGAGATGGAAAAATTGTAGCTACGTTTGTATTCAACTGCGTGTGATTTCTCACTGGAGTACCACAAGCTATTATCGTTGCATTTCATGGAGCTTATTTTGAACAGCAATGATGATCGAACTCTCTGATCAATCGCTTACGCTATGATAACTTACTCCATATTACTCGTAGGTCAATGGTCAAAGTTGAAGTTGCTAATAAATTTTTAACCACCATGATCAAATGGATTATCGGAATTTCACAAATCAAATTGGCATACCATGTTTTATTCAAGACTATGGGCATACCGAACTCCAAGAAAAATTCTCATTATGGTTCACCTTTTCAATCGAAGCTACGGTTTAGAAGTCATGGTTACCTATTGAATGCGAAATAATACATACTCTAATTAGCCCCATGTTACTACCACCTACCGAAGAGAAAAATACTTTTGCATTTTCACAATTAGATAAAACCCAAAAGCATCACTATTAGTTGCTTATATTCGTTAAACTACAGTTTAAAGAAGGATTTATTGTTACACCGTGTTTTTTCGCAGGTGACCTAGTTCAGTACATGATTAAGCTAATGATAAAGCCAAGAAATGAAATTTGAACCAATGTGGCATGGTCTCAACTGTCAAGGTGAGTGCTCACAAATGGGCTCATGAATTGACTGATGATAGATGGGGTTCTCTTTAGACAAACCTGTGTCGGTATTTATCCAATATATAATGTTGATTTTTGCAGAAGATCTCACTCTGTATATTAGTTATTTTTCTAGTTAGGTGTGGTTCAATATTAGATAAGTGTCCTAGTTTAAGTTTTGTTTTTGTTTATCATCGCTATCTTGGGATTAGCTTCTTGATGTATTTACAGTATGTCGAATATCCCTTCAAACGTAGTGTTTTGCATCGATGGTGCCCGTCGTAGTACACAAAATATTTCTTCCGTAGCTTGGGTTATCTATTCACCCATTGATGAGTTAGTTTCTATGCATGGGTGAAGTCTTTGGCTGCAACAACTATCGTCATCGTGAATAAGTTGTGTTTGGCTGAGTTATTATCCTGGCGTTGCTCATTTGGTATTCACGTTTGATCATTAAGTTAGATCTAACTTTATCATTACATTTAAACATAGTATACACAATTAAAAATCTAGTGTTATTGAGATTATTTTTAACAAGTTGTCTTGAAAGACAAACTTGATTACATCAATATCATACCAAGAAATTTAAACACATTCACAGATGCATTAGACAATCGTGTTCTACAGGGATATTTCAGAAGACAATAAAGAAACTGGAAACAAACTGGACATATGTTGAACAAGACAGCGTAGAAAGCAGTAATATCACGATAGGTTTGTTTTCAAAAAATATTACATCGTTCATGACCTGGTTCAAACACTCATAGATTTGAAAGATGTTGATGGTGTAAAATATGTCATTCACAATGATCATCCATTATCCCCAGACAGATGATCATGGTAGTAGACTAGAGACATGTGCCACCTTGCGTAGAGTCTCTAGAAATCGTCTTGTACACCGTAACATGTCTCTTAAGATGGAGAGAATGCTGTCCGTCTCTGTCTTCGGAATACTCATGGTTAACCTTCTGGGTGTTGTGTTCCATATCGCCAGGGATCTCCTCGCCGCCCGATCCGGTGGTGGTACTTGTAGTCCGCTTGCCGCTTCTTTCAAAGCATTTAAGTGTAGCCTGTCGACGGTGACCGAATATTTCTATTTAATTTTTTTTGTACATTTATTGATAATTAAAAACAAATAAAACTAGATTTTTAAAACATCAAATGACCTCGCTTTACCCTCGATTTCGTCCCACCTACAGCCCCTCGGGGCAAAGGACATCTCATGATCACCTCTTGAAATCTATACCCGTATATGTGAAGTCTTTCACCAGGTAATGATTTGCACCACATAAAGTAATGCACAGTTAAATCGAACCCACCGAATCGCCGTTGCCACCATGGTGCCGCGATTGCAACTCAACGTACCATCCGAGGTTCTCTAGGCTCCCCATGATCCACTAGAACAAGCTTCTAGGGAAAGTGAAGTGGAATTCCTCCATAGCAAAGGAAACCGAAGATGGCGTCATAACCAAAGCTTAAAATTCCTATGCCCTTTTGGATCCGGTTAGCTGGCCTTTCATGTTGTCCACATCAATTTTCATCAACTGGAATGGAAGCCCAAAGCATTTCTTCACCGTGGTTTAGCTTGAGACCAGTGCTGGCATGTGGAGCTGTTACCTGCCATGCCTTGTTACCTAAGAACGAAATCATCAAGACCAAGTTTGTTTGTGTTCATGTTTACGGCATTATCTCGGACCGCCGCATCACCTAAATTTTATTTGTAGCTAGGGGCGCGTTGTGGGTCACCCCCCGTTCATTTTAAACAACATACGTTTCTTTTTGGACAATCCAATGAGAAATAAATTGGCTCGAAGCTCGATTTCTGTCACTGGTCACAATGATAAAGTATTAATTTTAATATCCCATTATTCACTAACCATGTTATTGCACCACCCGTGCTTCCCATACCTTGAATTATAAAACTTATATGTAAACCACAATTTTTAAGCACCACATTGTTTGAGCATTATTCATGGCTTGTCATTATTCCCATTTTTCATGCTCACGTTTTCTCCACTCTAGCATGGTGAACAGTATGCAAATGGATGCATTTAAAGGTTAGAAACTTTAACCATTTTGAGAGAATTTAACAACGTAACCTATTGCCACTTTCTCCCGCAGCTTTTTGGGGCAGAGATAGCAGACACGCATTGCTCTGGTTAAAATTCATGTATCCTTACACTTTTCCTTTTTAGAAATGATCGGGGTCCGCAGTGCACGTACAAGACTGCATCCCCGATAGAACACAATTTTGAATACTCTTCCCTAAAATGACACCGTGTCAAAAGAGAATTTAATTGGACAGAAATGAAGAGAAGAGTGTCAGGATTATCTCGTTCTGTTTTTAATCACATCGATGTCGGTTCTCCCATTATCAACTCAAAATGCCAAAAGTTTCTAATTTTAAACTCGAAGGACAAAAGGTGAAAAATGATTTTTGTTAAACTTTTTTGTATAAGTTTTTGAATGAATAAAATATTATATTATATTTATTTTTCTACCAAAAAGTTATTTTTTGTTGTTTTTACTTATTAGACACAGTGTATGTTTAATATTTTGGAGTTTTTTCCCTGCATCACGTTTTTTCGGCAGTAACTACATATTTTTGATGATATATATAGCTATCACTTTTTCATGTATTTAGTACCAAAAACGAACTGAAGGAGTTCTGCTTTTAAGTCTCTTTTCGACTTCTGTTACATGAAAATATCACAAGCGAGTACCTGACTATTCGAACTCGTTAAAGAAATGAATAATTATTCTTCGTATGTTTACCCTTTCCTGTGACCCAGAATGGACTATTTACAAAAATGAAACAGACTAATGGTAAGTGAGTTTTCCGCATTATTTGTCCTTTTTCGGGCTTGAGAGACTAAATTTAGAAAGTACAACTACTAAGTTTACTTATGTTTTTTCTTCCGACCCCCCAAAACTGAAAAACACCGAGTTTCTCCTATATCGGACTCGTTAAAATTTAAGTAGTAAAGCACTGTGGATTAGAAAATACCTAATGAACCATTACTTGAAATTAATTAATATTGTTGACCTGTATCCGGGATGATGGTTTTGAAATAACAAGCAAATGTTATCCTCTCAAGCTACGTATTGTGTGAGGCACGTTGCATGTAAAAAGAGAAAGGAACTCAGCCACACTCTTGTTTTAAAAGCAATATACCACTCTTGAACATGACACTTTTTTGCCACACTTCAGCTCGGTTAAACACTTGTTCTAATAGTTAACTAAATTCATTTAAAAGTCTTTAAGCCGCTTCTAGGCATTAGCTTTAGGTCAGTCTGTTATCAAACCATCTGATACGTAGGTGTAACTAAGGGATGCGCTCAAATAAACCATTCATTGCAAATATTATCCTCATCTTTACGTTAACATCCTCGTAGCCGTCCCCTGGCAAATATTTCTTTAAAATTGATCTATTAGTTTTGCCTATTTTAAGATGTTTACTTTTATCACCATATTTCATCAATCGACAATTGATCAGAATCGGTTGGGTACCGAGACCCTAGAGGTTCAATGAAAGTTTTCGTTTACTTACACAGTGCTCGTATCATTGATTCTTTAATTGAATTGACCTTAATGTTCAATTTCAAACTATCTAGTTCAGTACCTTCATGATCAATTTGTTACTTTTGATATTGTTTGTTGCTTATTTGTGAAGTTTGTATTTGTTAATGTCAGCTACATCATCAGAACAAACCATGCGAAGTCATTAAACAGCTTTGCACAACTAATTTCATATGAGCGATCAAGTACCACCAAAGTTTAAACCAAGACTCAAATCTAGTTTCTCCCACCCATCCATGGTTACATGTAGCGAGTTTGTATTATCGTATATATAGATTATCATATGTATATTTATCCACACTCTTTGTGGTTCTGGCTATTGATGGTATTTTAAAATCATGTATGTACCAGAAGCATTTTTTAGTTAGCTTGATCCGTGTATGGAATAATGATTTTTAATACAAGCACGCATCCAGTGTACCGTGTTCTGGCTATTGATGGGGATGAAAACTAAAGGTGGTACAAATTATGTAAAATTTAGTTAGTTTGACCTTGTGGGAATGCCTACCCCGTAATGCCTTTCGTATATATAGTATATACATGTTTAAAATTAAATGTTTTTTATAGGTTTTTTAATTGCAGGTCCTGCAATCCAAATCCTTGGAATGATAGAGGCACTTCACCGTTCATAATTACCTGGGACTCACACTGGAGGGGGTGAATCACATATATTTATTTTCATTATTTCATGGAGATTTGAATTGCTTCTGTAGGTTCATCAGCCACCTATATTGTGTTCTTAGAGGTCAAAACCTTGTTGTTCCTAAACTGTGTTCAGAACCAAGTTTTCATTAAAACCTCGCTGAAAAGCCTGAACCCTGACTTTTTCCATTTTTCTCATGATCCGTGATATTTTGTTTGTGTCCACAAGATGACCCACGTCTTATTAATAAAACCGTTAACTTTGAACAACAACATGGTATTGTCTGAAGTCCAACTGATGAATATTCAACCATTTATATTGATTTTGCTTAGAAATTCCAAGACTTAGTTCACACGTTGCATCAAATGGCCTAATTTCCTCCTGTATTTTTTCCGATCTCACTTTAAACCGTCGCTATAATTATTGAAGGTGTCGACACTAATTATATGTGCCTAATTAAATATTATGTGTTGAATGCTTAATTATGAATAATATGGTTTAATTGTTTATTACATGATTCTTTCTAATCCATGTATGTGTATATGAATGGTTTATATTTAATTAATAATGGATACTTTTCATTGTGAAGAACAGCTTTTCCAACATTATGTTAATAATTAGGAGAAAGTATTGGTAATATAAACATTAAACTGAGAAAGAACAATAATAAAAAAACATTCATTGTCTTGATCTGCCTAGTATATTGTTCAGCTCATATCACTATCTGCCTCCGTCTTCATGGTCGAACATTCCTTCCCCACCAGTAATATTTTCTCTGTGACCGCCCCCTTTCATGCTTTGCCTTCATGTTTCTTGCAGGATGAATATTCATTCTCATCCCTGTGTTGTGTGTCGCCAATGAGGCCCTCCCAGGTGAGAAGGCTGACTCACTGGCTCTTTTTTGGCTGCATTCCATTTATCAGTTGAATGAGATTCTCGATGTCAAGAACCTAAGATTCATCACCCCCATTATCTTCACCACCACCAACATAGATTTAACTTTTCTGGAAGAATGCTTTTCATTAGGACTCATGTTTATTGATTTTCTGTTTAGTAATCCCATTTAGAATGAAAATGGTTACCAGAATTAAATTATAAAATTTATTATTGAGAACTGAATAATAATATGTACAGATATCGTCTGACATTGCTATATTCTGCCCGTTCATATGAATAATATTTGCCTCTGCCTTTGTGAATATTTTGTCCTCAGATTTGCCTTCAGTTTCTTCACACATATTCTGCCTACATTCGCTTCTCCAGCTTCCTTTAAAAAATATTTATTTTGTAATCATTTCAGCTCAGTATGAAGATCTGCCTGACTCCGCCCAGCCTCTTGCAGGAACATCACCGCCAGCTTTTAATATGTCATTTCTGATCCTCCAAACAGGTGCTCTCACCAGCCTTCTATAGAGAATGACCTGTCAGTTTTTTTTATTTAAATTCATTGAGATTGTGTTAGGGTGCCCAGAGGGTTTTGAGTATGCTTAAGAATTGTGATTCAGTCACTACGATTTTCATCGTCCAACATAAGATTTAAATTTTTTTCCAAAGAATAATTGTTGTCTGGCAAACATTATTTCTCCTACTTAAAAATCCCACATTTAAATGAAAACAAGCATTGCATTTCAACTACAAAACATATTAGTGTTCAAATGTACATGTGTGCATCACTTGTGTAGGGTATTCCTTTCCAATCTTCACATTATCCAAGAATGTGTGCAATATAGTTCATATTTTTTGTGACGTGGATTATCTTGAAAAAGGAAAGGTAAATATTTCCGTGAAAAGAAAGGCAGCTTTTCTCACATTAGAAATCGGTACAACAAAGTTCCATTTCTACCCGAAACTCCTATGAAATGCAGAACCAACAAAGGCCATGTCCTCAATGGAAACATCATTTGGCTTTGAAAATGGCCATTGCACCGTGTTGTTTCTTATATTACATCACGATAGTTTCTTAGGTCATTTCTTGTTTCTTGAGATGAAAACAACTAAAGAAATTGTGAAGATCATTTCAAGAAATAAACACTATTTCTCAATCATATCTCAACTATTTTTTATTTTATTCAAAGGGTTTCTTACTGAGAGAAATTGATACTTTAAGGAATATAAATATAAAAATACAAAATGGGAAGGAATTGATGAGGTAGATGACTTCAGTTGTTGTCAATTAAGAATTGATAACACACTTATGCATGTTCTCCAGACCACAAACCAGATTCCTTCCGGAGTTAGGACACGCAGTATTGAATCAAAGTCAGTTTCAACTTCTTGTATCGTTCATCAATCTTGAAATTGCTGATGACATGTCTTCATTGCTTCATGTTTGAAAATAATTTGCATCATAGAATGTGCTATAATAGGAAATTAGGAATTATGATTATTATTACTTCATGGATCCGTTAAGTTACTTTTAAGTTTGCACATTATGAAATTATTCTGAACCTAAAACACATATAATCAAGGAATTGAGTAATGTGATTTCAAACATTAAATATCAACAAAAATCGTTTAAAGGATATTGTTAAAAATGGAGTTTTTGGAAGATGGGCAATGTATTTAAAATGCTTCCATGTTGGATTTTTCAATAGTTGTTCAAAAGCTTCACTTCAAGGCCCTTCAAGATCGCTTTTCCGTCACTATACCATCAACAACAATGTTGTTCCAAAATGTCCTCAAGGTCTTCACAACAAGTTTACTAGAAGTTGCTCCAACAATATATTCAATAAGGTCTTCATTGTCAACTCGTCTTTGTTTGGGTGCCTTTAATGTGTAAACACATGTTTCCAGATCGAATTCAATGTATGCATATTTAAAACTCTAACTGTCCGTGTCTTATTAGAAATTATTTCGCTTTTCATTTTGTGTTTTGTTAGATATTGTTTTCAAGTTTTTACATTTACAATTTCCATTATAATGCAAGGCATCGATGAGAGCGCAGAACAAATCAGATGATGATCAAGAAAGAGTTGCATGAAGAACATGTAAAGTGCCAAACATTAAGTTTATCTTCAGGCTTAGTGGCTACATAATTGAAATAATATTAATTTCTGTTCAACATGTACCTAGCCACAGGTCATCAACATCTTTCGAGGAAGAGCTATTCATCCTATTCCAAATGTTCTTGTTATAAAAAAGGTATTTCAGGATGCAAGGTTTGAATTTAATATTTTGATATCGTTACCAAACACCGAAACAAAACAGAGGATAAAACAACTTATGAGCCACCAGAAAGACATTGTGTAATAACAAAAATTCAAAAGATATTTTTGTTCGGCAGGAGACGAATTAAGACAGTTTGATTTTTAATTTTTACATCGACTAAACTAACAAAAAGTTCTTCGTCGTAGTTAAATTTCTGCTTAATCCTGTTGGTGGTAGTGGGACACAGGTGATTGCCCAGTCAAACTCTCATGACACCTTTCTACTTCCTTTAGGTGCCACCAAGAACACCACCCCCGCCATGGGTGACACCCACCAACCGCCCATGTAAGTTGAACATGAGTCGCTCATATGGCTAACCAACATTATCGCGTTTCCTGAGGCTACATGTGTCACCTCCACAGGACTATTAATGTGTATTGTTGGTAACTAATAGTTATGTCTCTGCTAATGTGTAAACTTGCAATTTAATATTTAACTATTTCATGGCTTTCTGATTGTGCTATTTATCATGATTTTTTATTTTTAAATTAATGATAAGATTTTTTTTTTTTTTTTAAATTCCTTCGTGTAGGAAACAATGAGTTTCAGGTAGAATCGAGAGCCATCCGTTGGTACTTCTTGGCCCAACCACACTATTGCAGAATTCCTAGAGTTCCAACCTGAGTGCAACCTGATTATTCAGAAGCCTTTTGGGGCTTCCGCACATTCGACAAAACAACTACAGGTTTTAGCTACAAATATTTTCTGAAATATACCAGGACAATTTACAGGGATGCAACTGCAACCTCAACCCTAGACATGAGCGGCCCCCGGGGGCCCATAGAGTGAAAGAGAAAACGAACAGCGGAAAAGAGAAAAAGGGCAAAGAAAGAAGGAAAAATGCCGAATCGGACCCGCAAGGTAAATTACAACTTTTAATTCAATAGCTTTAATTTTTCTTATGTCTAAAATAAAGTGTGCTACGTCATATCTCGACTTTAACATTTTGATGCTAGGCGTTCGACACCTCAAAGGCAACCAAAGCAGACGAAAAAAAGGCCATCACAAGCTAGCCATGCCATTGAAATTGGTCAAAGAATTAAAAGAAATAAACATCTTATAATTAATTGTATCGCTTCAACGTTTTTTGAATCAAACATTTAAAATACAAAAATCATATGTAATGTAGGGTGATGACTTCGGAACAGAAACTACGTAGGAAGATAAAAATATCGTTCATTTTCAAATAAGTTACTTTGCTTTAGTGAACGTTTTATTAAGCTTTCAAATAAAATCAAGATTCCATATTTGCTTAGCAGGTAAAATATTAAATTTTCTAATATATTACCATCTTACAAATTTAATGTCTAACAACTTTGTTTAAATCAGAGCAATATCACTGTATTTACGGAACAACTCATGTTTTAGAGCCAAATGTAGACATCTTCAATGCAACCTACTGGCTGTAGTAGGGACTGTGCTTATAATGCGTTTATCATGAGGGTCGCATTTTAATTAATTTCACTTATAATTTTTTTTAATTTATACTTTTGTTGTCCTTATAACGTTTTTTGTTTAAAATGAGTAGAATGTTTCCCTTTGAGTGATCTTACCACCGCAGAGGAAGACAAAGAAGCACCTAACGGCCCACAACTGTGCAACGTAAATAATTCATCATAATTATTTTTATTAATATTACCTAACTAGTTCAATGATATTTAAACCTGACAACTAAAATTTAATATTATCTGCTGTAGTACAGTGCCCGCCAATTGGGATGAGATCGACATTTACCACGGAATTCAGGCTTAACAATAACAACTGCAATGGTGTAAATAATCCTCATTGCAATTTTTTTATTAATATTACCTAATCCGCCTTCAATGATATTTAAAAACTGACAATTAAATTTAATATCTTGCTGGTAGTATGGCGTTCGCTTTACCTGGATGTAGACTGTATATCGTATTTATGCAATTCAGGTCGACTTAACAACTCGGTGCACCGTATAAATAATCTCATTGCAATTTTTTTATTATTAATATTACTTTATTCATTTCAATGATATTTAAAAACCCACAATTAAAATTAATATTAACTGCTTTTTGCAGGCAGAAGGTTTCGCTACTGATGACTACATCGCATTAGCTAGGTCACTAATAACCCATGCACTGGTAAATAATCTTATCGTAATTTTTTTATTTATTAATATTATCAATCTGTTCAATGATATTTAAAAATCGACAATTAAAATTTAATATTATCTGTTTTGTATGTCTCATTTGAGATGAACCGTACATCGTGACTACGCAACTAGGCTTAACAAGATGAATTCGGGTACCTTGCAAATAATCTCATTGCAATTTTTTTTATTAATATTACCTAACCAGGTCGAGATGATATTTAAACCGACAATTAAAAATTTAATATTATCGTTTTTTAGTAGGCGATGCCCCTATTAACGTACGAGACTGCCAGACATCGTGACTACGCAACTAGGTTCCATAAAATAAGTGGTCGAAAGGCACGAAACAGAAGCACAGCATGATGATATTGACACATGTAATTAGAGCCAGCACAGAAGAAGAAAGAAAATTCTATACGTAAAAATATTGTATTATTATAATATTAGCTGCTACTATACTTGGAACGTTTTTTAAGTATACAAAAACTCATTTATCATACTATTTTTATGTCACATTAATTGCACGTTTTCAACAGACTTTTTTGTTGAATCGTTGTTTTTTATTAGTTATTGAATATTTTTTTTTTTTATGCTCAAGAAAGTAAAAATGAACATATTGGTATTGGGAAATTGAGAGTGATGTGAGGGGGGGGGAGGACACAAGAGCTTCCTGCCTTCACGTGGCGGTTTTGTTTAGAGACACTGGACAGCGTATTTATTCGACAACCTCCTCGATCCAGCAACAAAAGTCATCATGACTTAGTTGCTACTCTTTCGCATCGGGAGGCTTGTTCCAAGTTCATGCGACTCCAATAAATTTTTCGAAATGAAGAGGAGCTTATTCAGCATGTTTTACATTTTCAACATATAACAACATTATCATAAGAATGCATCTTAGAGTAAAAAATATCACATCAATTACTTGTATTTATTGTATAGTAATGATGGATTTTACTTTGATCAAGGTTACAGTATAACTTCGTGACTTCATGGGAGAGTAATATAACTTTGTCAAACTGTGCACGTTGTCCAGGATAGCTATTAAAATACTGTGTTCTCATGTCACATTTTGTAAGTTCTTTTATGGCCTATATCCAATATTAAAGTAATGCAATAAATCTTTTCACAACAATAAAAGGAAAGGGTTATGGCCGAGTCAAATTTATTGTTATTGACAGCAGAATAAAATGTATCTCAATGCTATGGTTTTTGCCTTTTTTATGGGTTGAATTAGAGGACCCATTGAAAATATTGGGGCCAAGTAGGCTTTCGGTTTTTCTTTGGTCAAGGGTTTATGTATCTAATTGAAAATTAATGCCCACAAGCTATGAACAAATTTTCTTTTCATTTAAAGATTGGTTTCAAGAATAGCATTTGATTGGGGGTCTGTTAGACTGACAACATTTGTAATTATGCTAGTCTTACTATTTATAATTTTTATTAAGTGGAAATAGAACATGCAATATTGTCATTTAATCCGTACCTGTGCAGAAAAGTGAGAAGTTTTCGTAAAACATTTGGTATTCAAAATGACACTTGATCCTATACACAACATCACATGTGTACTTGATCAAAATTCATATTCAAAGTAAAAGGACAATTCTTGGTAAAATTTTAAATATTTATGTTGTTTTAAACCATGATTTCTTTTTTCATGCATTGGATGTCGAAATGTGAAAAGACTTTGGTATGAAATCAATCGGTGAATACCAAAGAAAACAAATCCACACTTCAAGACATGATTTAGAAGTAGAACATATGTACTTATGGAGCATAGAAAGATATCTGATGCATTGTCATCACCATTAGGGTTATTTTTGGAGAAAATAACTCCTTATTCCTATTATGATCTTCAATACAAGTAAAAACAGAAGAGAGATCATCGTGACGCAAAAAAACTGAAATTGGACCCCTGGCGAGTATTTTGTGTGTTCACAATCGTCCGTCAAAGATTTTCCCTTGGTTTACCTCATTCTTTCTCCACTTAGTCCAATTGTTGACTTCTTTTCTTTCGTTGTTCTATCAAACTGAATTTGATAAATAAATACTATCCACAATGGTTGGACTTTAATTTATATTCCCGACTTTATTATCTCCGAGCCTTACAACCAATGTTTTTTCTCTAACTTTTCAACACTTTGTATTTATACCTACGTTTTTAAATAAATAACTTGTAATGAACTTTCGTCTATATTTCACCATAGCCTTACAACAATTCACGTCCATTTTATGTTAATGACCCGCCAATCAAGCATTAAACAATTTCATTATACTCCTACTTAATTTATATATATCAATAACCAATCAAACACTTGTATCGCACTCGGCTATCCTCCGCACGACCTTGTTAACCTCCCAAGTTCAACGACGACCACCGTCCACGCGTCTTTCTCCAAATCAACGACCGGGCAATTCTTGGGTCAAGCCTCAACGTCGTTTTAACGTGCGGCGGCGTGGTTATCATGGTTTTTCTCGGTCACTTCACCACGTGTCTTATTCTCATGAATGCCGCGAGGAAATACCGTTTTACCCGCAAAAGCGCGATATGGCAACGTTTGATTCCGTGGTTTTGGTGAAGGTATTTTGGCTCACGGGGTGCAGCCCGGGTTCCGCTTATCCTTTTGTTTGTTAACCTGCGTCCAATCTCGGTCGTGTTCAAAGCACAACAATATTGTCTCTTTGCTGTTTTGTAGATTTTTATATTTGAATAGTGTCTACACCGGTTCTCACGTACCTCGCCTTTGGGTGGGGTGAGTTCACAGTATAGTCCAACAATTTACGGAATTCAAAGACACAGAAGAATGTAAATTATCAAGATTTCACCCGCTTGTTGGGGCTAGAAATGAACAATTCTTCACAATTAGCGCTCAAGATAATTCAATGGCAACTAAGCTTGGAAATCATTTAATCGGGAAACAATTGTCTACACATGCTGCAGGTTTATTGCAGAAACCTCTTCTCTACCTCCTCCTCTTCCTCTCTACTTGTCCATCCGAGGAATTACAATTTATATACATAACATATGGCTCTTTGGTTCCTCCGAGAGGACCGTTCGGAAATCAGTGGTCTAATTATAATAATTCAACCAATCGAAACCGTTCGACCTTGGCAACTCTAACTAGTCTAAGTAATAATAAATGTACTGGGGGTATTGACACCTAGTGTTGTTACAACTTAAATGTTTTTAACCTTCCTAGCCATAACATGTGGACAAAACCTCCCCATATTGTCGAAGCCAGTGCCTAATGCCCTCGCATCATCGTGTGACATAAACCTATTAGCTAAAGTGAACAGGGAATGATTATTAATTATGGCATACTAAGTTGTCAATGATTTTGACTATTTGTCTTTAACATGTGTTAAATTCCAAATTTACATCATCAAGTGATGGGTACTCTGTTTACTTAATTATCCACTGGTGTCTAATTTCATTGTTGTATTCATATCTATAAACAATGCTTCAAAGAAATAATAAAAAGTTCTTTATGAAAATCCGTGACTCCTCCATGTTGTCGTGCTTTTCCCCAGAGACAAAAAGTCAAAATTGCATTACACAACTTGGACACACAAGAATCTCCTATATCCCGGTGGTATGTATCCAACCTTCAGTAATAGCAGTCTTCAAGATCATGTTGACATTGCCAATGTAGATATTTAAGCAATGAACATGGAGCTCTCTTTCATTGTTGTATATGTACTACTTTTTATTAATATAAAGACTGGATGGTTTTGTCTTTCTTGAAAATGAAATGTAAACATCATGAGTTGTATTGGACTGAAAAGTAAAAGTTTTTTATTATGGGCGGCTACATATAGCGCCTTCTTAATTGAAATTGACCGCTTCTCTTACAATTGATCACCTGTGGTGTATCCAACAAACAATAAAACTATTTGGCCGTTGCCGTTAGAGCAAAACATATAAACAAAACTTTTTGTCAAAACTTCAAATGAACCTTTAGTCATGGGTATTTCATCACAAATTGATCATTTTACCATGTATCTTCTTCTAGAGGAATATTCTTCCACTTGATTAGTACTTCATAATGGTTATATGTCAAAGAGATACGTAATGTTTATCTATAACTTTTTGTGGTTCAAGAATCAACTTTCATTCTTCTTCATCTAATTTTTGGAAGTTCTATTTTGTATTGACATATTTTTTCCAAACCTTTTAGGTGATACATGAAAAACCTTATGAATGCAAGAAGAAGGAAAAAAAGTAACTTCTATACCACTTGTGCAACTTTCTAACACTATTTAGCCATAACAGCTTTTTTTGAGCTAATTCTTTATTCTTTTTTCTTGAAATTATGATTGCTATAATAACCAAAGACCAATTACTCCCTCTCAACGATTTTTCACTTCAATGTTGTTCCCTTTGTTTTTTTATCATGTTTCATGTCATTCGTGTTTTCCATAATAATTTTCAAAGTTTCTTGTATTTTCCATATGTGACACTGCTTCCATACTTTGGACTTATCTTGCAAAAAGTATGGATACAATTAGGAGTTGGATATCCATAAAGGGCTCCTAAATGGGGAAATTCTTAGTAGATGTGTGATAGGTAGCATGATAGTATCATATTACCATTTTTCCTTGAGGAACCCACTTCATCTATTAAGACGTTTTCTTTTTCTAAAGAGTAATACTAAGATAATCTTTAAAAACATTTCATATAACTATTTCTGTTTGACCATTTGACTGTGTTTCTGAGAACTCATGGCAACCATGTTTCTCCACCATATTAAATAATTATTTCCAAAAAGTTTTCACATTATTACTTTAGGAAACCATGAAGACTATGAATTTCTTTCACTGGGACACTTCCTCGCTACTTGGCTTGTTTATGTATTTAGCCTACAAAAATCTACAAAATTTGTCTACATAAATGACCACAAAATGTAATACTTACCTTTATTTCAAGAATCTTCGTAATAAAGTCTTCTCCTATTTGATATAATTTTCATCTTTAATATGTATGTAATGTGTTGAAGTAACCTCAGAGATTTTAATATCTTCTTTTATTTATTATGCAAACTGACTTTCTACAAAATTTTGAATATCTTTCTTCAATCCTTCCAAAAATATATTTTTTGATCCTTTGAGATGTTTTAAGGAACCCCTGCCCTACCACATTTATAGACATGGACTCCTTAATATTTTTTATTCAAATATGCTTGCGTGCATAAAAATATTCTCACATTTGCACCAAAGAGCACCTCTTTCTACTCCCAATGCTCCAGTAAGTTCATTCCATCCTTTATAAATTTTAGTTTATGTTTATAATATTGTCATTTTTCCATTATGGCAAGCTTCTTCTAGCCACCCAGGAACAGAAAATGCATTGATACAAATTATATTCTTTCTATTTTAGAAAGATATCAGTGTAATAAATTTTTCTTGTATCTTTTTTATGATTATTCTGCAATTAAAACTTTGCATTTTTTCTTCATTTTTGTTAATATTCCAAATGAAATCCATAGCCTAAAAAAGTTTTATGCTATCCCCCGGTATCTTGACTTTAAAGTACCTCCTTAAAAGGATATATCATCCCCATTTTTTTAATGTATACATGTTTCATTTATTTGCTGTACGTAGATTTCAATAAATAATTTCTTTAATTGCTTTTAAAAAATGATATCTTATTGTGTTAAATGTTACGTAAATTCCTTGTCCTAGTGCCTCATGACTTCACTATGGAATGTTTTTGGTCATAGGTGCAACCATGTTGTAGTATACATCCTATTAAAATGAGAATGCCAAAGCAGCCTCATCATTCCATATAAATGATATTTTTTTCAGAGATAAGGGAGGGACTTGAAATAGTATGCATAATTTCAACAAATGATCAATAATATCATGTAAGTCTAAAATATTCTAAGAACCTCGATTTTCTTAGGAATAGGTCATTTTGTAATAGCTTGCATCTTTTGAGGCTCCAACTTCTACTCCTTCCTTTAAAACAATATGAACCAAATACTCGAATTCTTATTTCCCAAAAGCACATTTGGATATTTTTACACAAAATGATTGTTCTCAATAATTTATATAACTCTTCACATATTTACTAGTGTATTCCATTTACTTATTACGGTAAATATGTGTATTATCAAAGAAAAACCAACACAAATTTTATAAGATGGGATCAAACAAAATTAAATGCAATGAATGTTGACTTCAAAACGTTTACAAACCATAATTCAAACCAAATTATGCTCCAAAATAGCCGATGCTCGCCAATTTTGTGACGCGAAACCAATGAATTCGCCTGTTATTTTAACTGTTGGGCTTGCATATTGAGGGAGAGTTGTGACGCGAATTTCTTATCAAATTTGCCCCACCTTTTTTGGGTCCGATTTCACCCATACGAGCGGCCCAAACAAAGATCCGCTCCCATCCTTTCATGACGAAACTATTTTACGATGCCGACGTCACTAACCAAAACCCGCCACCCTTTTCGACTTTTGTAAAATAAAACAGCTTGCGTCCGCGCTATTTTTGTTGTTCCGTGCGCTAATGGCCCACAAAAAAATCTTAAAAACCAACTAACGTCAATACCGCGCTCAGTCAAGAGAATTGAAGCTTTTCTATATTTCGTGTTCTTCTTGCTACAATTCAATGTCGTTTAAACACGTTTATTTCCCGTAAAATGTATTTATTCCAATTTCTCAAATTTCCGTAAAATCTCGTTTTAGTTTTAATCGTACTCAAGGTCCTAAAAGAAGCTCACTTGTCTTTTTCGTTACTTAATCAAATTATATTCGAAATCGTAATGGTGCCTTTTCCAATAAAACTTCATAAATTTCATTTCCTAATCCACAAGAACCAGAATTAAAAGTCCTTGAAATTAATGTCGTGCCCATCAATGCCCTCACAAGGACTTGGATTATTTGGCTTGAACAAATGATTTTCAAATTGGCGGACTAAGGCTCAGGTGAGAACTTCTTCGAATATTTTGTCATCACAGAGAATTATTTGAATGGTTCGACATCTTTGGACTTTTGAATCAAATCTTCCTATGTACTCTTCTCAAATTTACATATTTTTCTTGAGTTAATCCATTATTGTTACGCAAATTATGATCCCAACCAACGAGCGCTTTTTATCTCATAAGTCATAAAATGTCTTTTTCCAATAACCTGTCAAATTTACAAATGAAATGCTACATCTCCACCTGGTCAAGCTTCTTACCCCCCGTCCATGGTCGAATTATTTCGAGAACTAGCCAAGTTATCCCATGAAGAGTTAAATCGCCTATGCCAAACCTTCACAACATTTAAGAGCACCACCCTAAAAAACCTCCCTATACATACTTTTTACCCATGCGAGGCAGACCACGAAACATGACTTTCCACGAATACCAATACTAGTGAGTATGTTGGTTTTCGCTAACCCTAGTATTTATCCTATTTTTACTTTAGATGCCTCCGTCGTCAAGCACGATTTTGCATCTACCGTCGATAAAATCCATGACTGGCCCATGAGATTTGAGAATGAGAGAGTATTTAAGTATTCTTCTGCCATATATCTCATGATTTACTTTCGCCATGTAACTTCTTTATGTTAAGAAAACTTTGATGCCAAAGTGAATCTTAGCTACCATCTTTGACCATTACTCACAATTCCTCCGATTCTCCTTATTCCTATAATGAGTTTGTCGATCTTTTTTGTTCATCCCGCAACTACCTTGTTGACAGTAGCCCTTCCAGAATTAGCAATGAAATCAAGAAAATCCTTCAACTCTCAAAGCAGTACAAGATAGGTGACCGGTACTCATATCAAAATTAACAGATTTGGTATATGGATGTGAATGCTATGCCCATTTTAAACTCATTTCAAGTATGTCCCAATGAGACTCTTTAATAGAATATTTCGTACGAACAATTCAGACATAATTCATTTTTAACAAGTAATAAAAAGGCCTGAATTGTGATTTTGTTTTTTCCAATTAGGTCCCTTCATTTGTAACTTCAGGGAAGTTAAAGGAAGCCGAGACAGATTTTAGAAACATCTTATCTCTATCACAAAAGAGTTTCTCACCGGGTGCCTTATGATCCAAACAACTTTATCTCTATGATAGAAGAATGAAAATAACCTGTCACCATCCATCAAAGAACTCAAAAAGCAGAAACAAATACAAGCAACATGGATGAATGGAGAAGTGACACGCAATAAAAAGAGATACTGACCCAGAATCTTTGGACAAAAGAAGTGATCTTTCGGCTAGGACTTGCTGAACAAAATTTACAGGAGATTAGCACAAGAGTTGTGAGAATCTGAAGGAAAGTGAAAAGGGGAGCCTCGATATACAAATAATTGAAAACTTAGCAATGATAGAGCAACCAAAGACTTCTCAAAAGAACAAGGTCAAGGACAAATTTCTCCCACTTTATTAGTGAGCCAGAAATTTCTATTTTACAAACTCCTCCTAATACAGAAAAGGGCAAAAAGAGAGAGGTCAAACAACTACTCCTACTGGTGGCTCTTCTAACAGTAATATAATAAAAGGAAGAAATGAATTCCCTTCTAGAAGATGAATCATTTCAGGAAACTTCACAAACAAAGAGAAGACACCAAAGAAGAAAGGTAGTGGGACACCCACCACCTTTTGCAAAATAGGAATACAGAGGCACAAAGTGTAAATATCTTCTTCAAACCTCCAAAGAAACCTGTCAGTATGAACAAAAAGAACATTCATCAACATAAAGCAGTGAATTCATCCACTAAGCACTTCAAGTGTACACCAATTTTTGAAGATGTTCAAAAATCAAGAAAGATTGATGCTCATTTTTATGGACATCCAACAAAGAAGATGTTAATGAGCTTATTTGAAGTTTTAAGGAAAAATAATTTTCAGGATATCACAGATTACGTTAGGACTAATTTGAAAGTTCAGTAGTTAAAGATATTCAACTTTTAATTAAATTGAGCTACACAAGCAAACAGATGAGACGATTTATTCTACTCTACTATAAATCAATGACAGACCCAGTAAGTTGTATGATTTTGGATAACAGCGATGACAGCTAGGCTTGAAAAGCCTCAAAGCAGATACAGAATCAAAACCTCTTTAGAGTGAATAATTCATTGGTTTGGGTCATAATCCTAAGATGTGAAAGGTATTGGAAGCTTTCGATCAAGAGAAAGACGATGAGGACAAAAGCTTCCGAGAAACAATTAAAGGCTGGGCCTCAAGACATCCACAGAAAGGCAAGAAATCATCAAACAAAATCTTAGGAAGAACTAATGGATTTGCTTCAAAATTGAATGAGTTAAATTCCATCGCAAATCTAAAAAGAGCTTGAGAATGTTAAAAGATAAGCACAAATATTCCAGCGCATTCACAGGAGTGAGGACAGTGGCGAACAACAACAGCGCATCTGTCACGTTGCAGTGAACACCGGTAAAATTTGAACAATCGATGAATTAACAAAGTCAATGGGAAGATATGAAACTTGAGGCCATAGAGTCACAAACAGCTGGAATAATTGGTCACCTAGGAACATAAATATGATTTTCAAAATGAGTGTTGTCGATAAAGCAAGAGAAGTGAACAAATTAGAAAAAACAGAAGCCAAAGTATCGAAAAGGATCTCACATTGGAGAAACTTCTTGAAAGAACAATGATATTTTGGGACAATACTACCAATCATTAAAGGACAAGCTTTGGTCCTCAATTCAAATAATGGATGAACAGAAGTAACTTAGTTAAACTGCTCTATTAATGGAGAGATCAAGACAAGAGTTGGGAAATATGCCGTAAGAGTGCCAACAGACTTACACATTTTTTTAATACCTTTACTTAAGAATCAACTTGTAGAAATTGGTATTCAGGATAGGACCAGTAACAATTTTGGAAATAAAGAGAGTTTTTACTAAAAGAACTCTGCAAGGTAATTTAGAATGGCTGTGTCAGACATGTAAGAAATCACTGGCTTTCGCAGAAAGATTGAATATTTTGTTAAAACAGAGGATTGCCACCTATACTTACAGGATAAGTTAATGACTTTGATATTGACAATATGAAAAAATTGGACAAATATGTCGATAATCAAGCCAGTTCTTCAACCTGCCCATCACAACAAACATTGAACACAGAAAACTTACGATTGGAGAATTTATTTATCTTTACATAGCAAATCATTTGTTCCCAATTAGGCCTAACATTCAGACACCGTAGCAAGTCGATGAAACACTAAGAAAGTTGGTAAAGGACCAAAGAGTTGTTCAAATGGTGGGAATTGTTAAGTCTTTAAAGAAAATGAATCATATAAATTTTTTGCCATTTATCACAAGATATCATGATAAAAAGGATAAAGAGAACAAAGGTCAAAGAACATTTGTGAGCAAATAAAGAGTATCGTTGAAACGAAACAATCAACATAGCATTCATATCAAGAGGAGCACAAGGCCAAGATATAGGGCCTCGCTTCAGCACATTCTTAAAAGAAGGAAACAACACAACATCAGCTTATCATTTTTTCTTATCTACGAGACCATCCGTCTCTATATTGTTGTAAAATAATTATTATTATCTCAGATAATATTCCAATTTGTTATGAGATATTTTGCATGATTTTTTGTATAAATACTCATCAATTGGAGTAGTAAGTCTCGTATCTACATACTTTGCGTAACATTGATTTTTTCGGAACAGCGCTTCGGCGGAGAAATTTTCGTGGCTTATCGGATGATGAATTGATGCCAGAGACTTTTTACAAGATTCACAAAATCGTAAAAATAGCGTTTTTCATGGACTGTTTTACTTCATATAATATATTCAAAACAACGTTTTTTTTCTTGTGAAAAAAAAATGATTAATGTTTATCACTCTGCCTTCAAAACTAGCGATGCTGGTCTATGTTGCTGGTTTATTGATATGGTCTGATGGTCTTTTTATATTTTGGATATATCACACTCCTCACATGATTAGCGTTTTTCTCTGTTGCAGGATTTTGGGTACTTTAATTTGTATTTGGAACAATGGACGTCGGTACTCTATCTGTTGCTTTACTATTCTACATACTGCTATTTCACTTTCTTCTAGATGCCTCGGGCATATTTGGATGCTTTCTCAGATTGTCGATAATCTCCATGTGGACCGTTACTGGGTTTTATATCAAGTCCCTGTATGTGACATGGGGTATTTTTCTATCACTGTCTGGGGTGGGACTTCCACTTTTCTGGATGGATATTTGGGTTCCAATCTTCGGATGTGAAAATGTAATGACTTCATGGACTGTTTTACTTCATATAATATATTCAAAACAACGTTTTTTCTCTTGTGAAAAAAAAATGATTAATGTTTATCACTCTGCCTTCAAAATTAGCGATGCTGGTCTATGTTGCTGGTTTATTGATATGGTCTGATGGTCTTTTTATATTTTGGACATATAACACTCCTCACATGATTAGCGTTTTTCTCTGTTGCAGGATTTTGGGTACTTTAATTTGTATTTGGAGCAATGGACGTCGGTACTCTATCTGTTGCTTTACTATTCTACATACTGCTATTTCACTTTCTTATAGATGCCTCGGGCATATTTGGATGCTTTCTCAGATTGTCGATAATCTCCATGTGGACAGTTACTGGGTTTTATATCAAGTCCCTGTATGTGACATGGGGTATTTTTCTATCACTGTCTGGGGTGGGACTTCCACTTTTCTGGATGTATATTTGGGTTCCAATCTTGAGATGTGAAAATGTAATGATTTCATGGACTGTTTTACTTCATATAATATATTCAAAACAACGTTTTTTCTCTTGTGAAAAAAAAATGATTAATGTTTATCACTCTGCCTTCAAAACTAGCTATGTTGGTCTATGTTGTTGGTTTATTGATATGGTCTCATGGTATTTTTATATTTTGGACATATCACACTCCTCACATGATTAGCGTTTTTCTCTGTTCAAGGATTTTGGGTACTTTAATTTGTATTTGGAACAATGGACGTCGGTATTCTATCTGTTGCTTTACTATTCTACATACTGCTATTTCACTTTCTTATTGATGCCTCGGGCATATTTGGATGCTTTCTCAGATTGTCGATAATCTCCATGTGGACCGTTACTGGGTTTTATATCAAGTCCCTGTATGTGACATGGGGTATTTTTCTATCACTGTCTCGAGTGGGACTTCCACTTTTCTGGATGGATATTTGGGTTCCAATATTCAGATGTGAAAATGTAATGACTTCATGGACTGTTTTACTTCATATAATATATTCAAAACAACGTTTTTCCTCTTTTAAAGTTTCATTTAAAAAATAAAATAAAATTGAACTTGCCGTCGCTATATCGACGCCTTGTAAGCGTCGGAATTGCGACAGATTAGAAACGTCGGAAGAGCGACAATATAAAAACGTCAGACGAGCGACATTCAAAACGTCAGACCACATTTCGTCGTAATTGTGAGAGTTTACAGACGTCAGAAGAGCGACGTTCAAAACGTCGGACCACATTTCGTCGGAAGTGCGACAGTTTACAAAGGTCGGAAGTGCGACGGATTGGGAAATGTCGGAAGAGTGACGCTTTTTTGGAAGCGACAGAAAAAGTGTCGATAGTGCGACACTTTTTAATTGCGTCGGAACTGTGACGGTATGGTAAACCACGTTTTGCCCTCCCTCGAACTGTCGCTCTTGCGACAACTATGTGTCGGAATAGCGACGAATTGGCTGTCGGAATTTCCGCCAAATTTTCTAGTCACTGGAAGCTTCTAGAGATGTGATCAGTTCAAGCTTTATCCCTCCACTCATGGAGCTCTATCCCTTCACTCATGGAGTTTATCCCTTGGTATATGGATCTCAAATCCCTTCATGAGAGGAATCCATCCCCCTCTTCATGGAACTGAAACTACCTCCATTTCCATATAAATTGAGCTTATGTTTCAGTCTCAAGGGTGGGCACACATATGGTAATTGCTGAAGAAATTCTCAAGAGAGCATACTCTCTACACTAGTCATTATTGGTATGAGAATGATTACACACTCCTGTCCATAACTTCATGCTAGTTCACAGAGAGGAAGGCTTGTCAATATGAAGGAGGAATGATTATTTAGGACTCCGGGAGGAACTTGTGCAACATCAAGGCGATAGGTTGTAAATTTACTCTTTTCATACAAGATAATACATATGGATCTCCTTTTCTCATTGAGTTGTTCTTGTGTCTATTTGAATAATTCAATACTTGGATTCCTTGATCAATGAGTTAGATCAGCTTTTCTCAATTATTATATGTTGCAGGTGCTTTTAATTCTTTTGTATGTCTTTGATTGCAGGTTCTCATTACTGAAGAAGCCTCTTTGGAGCGACTGGATAAAAGGCTGCACTGAACGTCAAATTTCAAGGTAGTATCATGTATTCTTTCTTTGTTTATAATAATTTTGAATTGCAAATGATCTAGAGAAAACGATTTACAAATGGATGTTTGTTTTTAGCTATCCGTAGGATACTAGGGAGATCGCTCTTGTCTGTAAGAGGGATTTATCTGCATAACAACCATCTCTGGCTTATACACATCATTGAAAGGGTGGGTACTTGTGGCATACCAATGTACACCAACAGTTGTAATATCTTCATTTTTATTAATGACCTTTATAACCTTGGCAATCCAGAATGGATAGCCAAGTGGATCTCATCTACTAACACTGTTATCATGCAACCCTCCTTAACATCCTGCACAAAACCCCTGTAAAGGTTTTCCATGGCTTCACGTTGTGCACGTGATCTTCTAGAATCAATATAGATTTCTCTTTCCTCTAACTGTGGAGAATTAATAATCGTTGGAGGCTATTGTTGTTCAACAATGTGTGTTTCCTCATGTTCATTTGGCATATTTTGTGGCCAAGAAAAAGGAGTCTGTAAAAGCGTATCCTCATTTATCGATCTTGAAATCATATCACTTTGATTACTGAAAAAAGACTCCCACCAAACTGAATCAACAACATCAAAGTACTCATATGTATCTCTAATACATCTTTTAATTTCCTCCAGACATTTAGAATAATTTATGTCTCCCTTATGCCTTCGTGCATTATGGAGTTCAACAACTGACTGTAATAACAATATCTTTGATGAAAATATTGGATGCTCTAGAATGAACTTCAAAAATGATAAAACTGATGATGGCCCTCATTCTGCAATAGTTGAATATTTCATTCCCATATAAGTGTTATCCCATCAATTTTTTTGATATGAAATTGATGCTAGAAGCTAATGTCGTTAATTTGTTCAATGCATTTCTCCTCACCATGCGATCTCAAAATAAACCTTCGCATGTCAATAGTTCCTTCCAACACATGAAAAACAGGCTTTGGAATGTACTATTTCTTAATACATTCAATTAATGATGGCAGGCTCCCAACACCTTTCCTTCTCATTGTTACTGAAAAACGACTGAACATTTGATCAATATGATCATGAGTATGCTCAATAATAAGGAAACCAATCTTTATCTTTTTAAAAATTCGCAATTCAACGAGCATTTTTAGATACCCAAAAAGAACTTTATTTTTGTTTTCACGGCTTGTGTTGTCTAATTGTACATACAAAACTTCAGGAAGAATACCAGACCAATGAGTAAATACATCATGGTTATAGTTATGGTCAGATTTGCATCATTATGAATATTTGGAGCTGTGAAGAAAACTCTTGGAAACATCTTCTCATTAAATACCATACAACCAACCAAGTGAAACTGAATGAAATTTTCCTCCTGTATTTTTTTTGGCGTGCAGAAAAAATGTGGAAGAAGTGTTTTCTTTTGGTCCATACCATCAATTATCAAACCTAGATATTTATTTGGGTTATCATAACACTTCTTTCAATGTTTATACAACTTTTTCCTTTCACTTGTCTGCTGATTTCGATGCTCTTGAAGTCTTTGACAACGGAATCTGTACATAAAATAAAAGAAAAACATGAATAAATATATTTTCATAGTTGATAAATATCCAATTTTAAAAAACAATGTTTTGAACGCATACCTCTTTCTGCCCCTTGACATTTATCTCTTTTTGCTTTAAGAGAAGCACATGTGCTGCAAACCCCCATCCTTGTCTTCTTAGGAATACGAACATTGTTGAATTCATTTTTCCATACTCTTGTAAAAAATAAGAATATCTAATAGAATTACCAACTCCTTCAGCGGCTTCTGCATAATATCTGTATAAGTTGAATATTTCTCGTCTTGAGAAATTATCTGGAATATGTATTGTGTCTTTATTTGGCATACACTCTCCATGCTTTGAAAAGAAGTCTTTCATCCATGACATAGCAGTATTTGCTAATGGCCCAGCCTCTCGTTTATAACGTACTTCTGAATAATATGTGGGATCATTTTCCAGTTTTCTTGGATTCTTGACAAACGATAATTATCAATTGAATGCAACATTTTGAAAGCCTTTCTGCAGAGCAATACATTCCCAATATGATAATCATAACCTACTAGTGTAGATTTCATGCAACCCACTAAATATGAATTTTGCATGCTTTTATTCATTGATAGATATATTTTCCTTTTCTCGAAAGCAAAGTTGAAATCCATATGTTTCAAGCAATCCCTTCGACAACATTCACTTGAAATCAAATGAACGACATAACTTATTTTTGTGAGATATGTTGTCCTCACCCTTGTATAAATGGAATATTTTGGATTGATATGAAAAAGTATACTCCTACTTCTAGTTACAATATATTCTTACAACGGCTTCATCATTCCATCATCCTTTGTAGAAGCAATTTCATCACCATTAGAAGGAATTTTATCCCCACTATCATCATTCTCAATATAGTTAAGAAATTCATAAACATCATTGCTTGGAAAATTTTCATTACCATCCTCACTTGAAGAAAACATTTCACAAGAATCATATGCGCTTTTGTAACCCTGACTCAGACGAAATTCATCACCATCTTGATCCATGCTTTCAAATTATTCCCTGGGAGGACTCAATTCTTCATCACCATGAGTGTATTTGAAACGATCACTTAGAGAAAATGCATTATTCAGATCTATGCCTCTAAAATTATCATTTGCAAGAAACTCTTCATCCTCCCCTTCCTCAGTAGTGCTCTCATAATCCTTGTGATTAGGACTAAGTGGAAGCTTTGAATATGTATTCACTAGAATTTCTTCATCACGCCCCTCCCCTTCCTCACTGGTGCTCTCATAATCCTTAGAATTATGAATAAGTGGATGCCTTGAATCTATATTTATTGGATATTCTTCATCCCCCCCTTCATCAGTGGTGCTCTTATAATCGTTACGATTAGGATGAAGTGAAAATTTTGACTCTGTTCATCAGTGGTGTTGGCATAATCCTTAGGATTAGGACGAAGTGGATATTTTGATGCTGCAAATTCTTCATTCCCCTCTTCATCAGTGGTGCTGGCATAATCCTTAGGATTAGGACGAAGTGGATATTTTGGCTTTGCAAATTCTTCATTCCCCTCTTCATTTGTGGTGCTCACATAATCCTTAGGATTAGGACGAGGTGGATATTTTGACTCTGGAATTTTTTCATCCCCCTCTTCATCAGTGGTGCTTGCATAATCCTTAGGATTAGGACGGTGTGGATATTTTGATGCTACAAATTTTTCATTCCCTTCTTCATCGGTGATGCTGGAATAATCCTTAGGATTAGGACGAAGTGGATATTTTGACACTAGAATTTTATCATTCCCCTCTTCATCAGTGGTGTTGGCATAATCCTTAGGATTAGGACAAAGTGGATATTTTGACTCTGGAATTTTTTCATTCCCCTCTTCATTAGTGGTGCTGGCATAATCCTTAGGATTATGACGAAGTGGATATTTTTAACGCTGTAAATTCTTCATTCCCATCTTCCTCAGTGGTGCTGGCATAATCCTTAGGATTAGGAGGAAGTGGATATTTTGACTCTGCAAATTTTTCATTCCCCTCTTCATCAGTGGTGCTCGCATAATCCTTAGGATTAGGACAAAGTGGATATTTTGACGCTGCAAATTCTTCATTCCCATCTTCATCTTTGGTGATCGAATAATCCTTCGGATTAGGAAAAAGTGGATATTATTCATCTCCCCCTTTATCAGTGGTGCCCTCATAATCCTTAGGATTGGGACGAAGAAAAAAATTTTGACTCTGGAAATTTTTCATCACTGTTGCTTTCATAATCCTTAGAATTAAGAGTAAGTGGAATAACTGACTCTTGATTTACATAAATTTCTTTTTGATGCGCCTCATCAATTATGTTCTCATCATCCTTAGAATTACGACCAAGTCAAATTTTTGACTCTCTATTCATGGTGAACGAACTCCTGTTATACTTATCAATCTGAATAGAGTTGTTGCATGACGAAGACATTGATGTTGTAGAAAGAAAAACTTCACTATCAAAAGAACCCATGGCTTTCAACAAGATGTTGAATGATACAAATGCCTCTCCCAATTACAATATATATCTTAAAGACTGAAAATTTCCCTCCAAATTACCCCCCCGCCCCCCCAAAAATTTTTTTTCGCGAAAAACTCTCTCTAAAATTTTTGTTTCAAATATTTCGTACAAAATATCCGTCTAAAATGTATTTAGAAACAATTTAATAAACTGTTTGTGTTGAAATATTTTACCGATATTTCTATTCAAAATATCCACAAAATATTCCTATCATGCATGTCTTCCAAACTAAAATAATATTGTTATTTTAACAATTTAACATTGACTACATATAAATATTCGCTATGATATTAATTATAATAACTACATGCAAATATTAGCTATTTTAACTATAATTAACTCCATGTAAATATTCTAAATTTTAAATTTTAAACCTACATTATATTTGTCTAAAATATATTTCAAAATTTCTTAATAAATTATTGGTGTAGAGATATTTCACAATACTTTCTATTCAAAATATCCACAAAAGATTCCTTTCATGCATGCCTTCCAAACTAAAATAATTTTCTTATTTGAATGATTTAACATTGACTACATGTAAATATTAACTATAATAACTATATGCAAATATTAACTATAATTAACTACATGTAAATACTTTTAATTTTAATCCCAGATTATATTTGAATGATTTAACATTAAGTACATGTAAATATTAACTAAAATATTAACTATTTTAACTACATGCAAATATTAACTATTTTAACTATAATATTAACTATAATTAACTACATGTAAAAATTTTAAATTTTAAATTTTAATCCCACATTCGTTAAACAGTAAACCAATCACACAATATTCGATATATAATAAGAATCATTGTTTCTATTCATCACGTCACATCAAGTCTTCTGGTTTTTGTTGGAGCAATTTTCTGGAGGTGTTGCGTTGGTATTGGTAACTTTGTGGAGGAGTTGCATTCGCATTGGAGGCGTTTTGTTAACATTGGTAATTTTGTGGAGGTGTTGTGTTCACATTGGTAACAGGAGTTTTCGCATTTCAAAGGTTAGTTTTCCTTTCTATTCTATCTATTTAAAGACGATTTTGGGGAAAATCTATTTTTTCTATGGCTTTTGTGTTTAAAAACTTTATTTTTTATTTTTTATTTATTTTTTTATTTTTTTATGGTTTTTAGGTTCGAAAACCATAATTTTTTAATATTTTTTAGTGAAGAAAATGGGAAAAAAATTCAAATTTTTAGGGTTTTTAGGACAAAAATTTAGATTTTATTTATTTATTTAGGGTTGATGGGTTCCTCTATGACAGAAAAAACGAAAAAACGACCATGTATATAAAAAACAGTTATATTTATTCTATTTTTATTTTTTTCTAAAAGTGCAATTGGAAAAATTGAAAGGAGATATATTTTTTTATCTTTAATTTAAAACATGATTTTTTTTTTTGAAATATTATTAGATATTTTTTCTTTTTTAAATTTAAAGGAGAATATATAGTTTTAGTTAATATTAAACCTGTTTGTTTTTTATTTTTTATTATAAATATATTGGTGGTTTCATTATTTAATTTAATTTAATTTTTTTTTTTTTTTTTTTAATTTTTTAAATTTTAAATTTTATTTTATAATTTTAATTAATTTTATTTATATTTTAAAACATAATTTCCAATTTATTTATTTATTATTTTAAAATGTTAAATTGTTTTTTTTTAAAATATTTATCAACAATTGTTTTTATTTAATATAATTCTTTTAGTTAAAAAAAAATAAAAAAACAAAATTAAATTTTTTATATATTTTTTCCTTTATATTAAAAAATATATGTATATTTTTTATTTTTAAATTTTAAATGCAATAGTATTATATTATATATTAAACATTTTTTTTTTTTTTTTAATTTCTGTTTAAAAAAAAAAAAAAAAAAATAACATTTTTTATTTATGTTCTGTTGTTTTTTTAAAAGATTAAAAAAAAATTTGGCCGCCTGTCGGGGGCCGGAGGCCAACTGGGCAACCCTCCTTGGCAATGTCTGGCTGGCCTTTGGCCCCCGGTTGGGTGGGCATTGCCTGGCCGGCCTCCGACCCTTGACTGGGCAGAGGTCGATTCTCGGAATCGACCTTCGCCCAGTCAGGGATGGAGGCTGGTCAGGCGGCACCGTGGAAGGCTGCCCAGCTGGCCTCCGGCCCCCAGCTGGGCGGAGGTCGATTTCTGGCGGGGGCGAAAACAATTTTTTTAATTTTTTTTTTTAAATTTAAATATAAAATAAAATTTTAAAAAAATATATTTTTTTAAAAATTTGTTTTAAATATAAATAATTTATTTTTTGGTTTTGAAATATTTAATATATATATATATATATATATTTTAATTTTAAAAATATATATAATATTTTATATATAAGTTTTAAAATTGTTTTTAAATATATAATTTTAATATTGATATAATATAAAATTTTAATTTTAATTTTTTTTTGGAGTTATAATCATAAACTAAATAATAATTTTAAAATTTAAAATTTATTTTATATTTAATTTTTTTAAAATTTAATAAATAGTGTATATATATCAAAATTTCAAAATAAACTTTTAAAACTATAAAATGAATTTATAAAATATAATAAAACATTATATGTTTTAATTTAAATTTAAATTTTAAAATATATGCTTTAATTACATTCATTATATTAAAAATTTTTAAATTTAATTTAGTAAGTGTATATTTAATAAAACAAAACAACTAAAATTAAAACAAACAATTAACATATATATTTTTTTCACAGTGCAAAAAAATCTTTATTTTTAAGTATAAAAATAACAGATCTGCCTCTTAACGAGGTTATACATAGCTCCTTGAGCTGATGGTAATTCTGTCCTTCGTGGATCAATAATAATTAATACTCTAAATCCCTGATTCCTGTTTTTTGTTAACTCTGATCTCGTGCTGGCAAGGCAGAGGCTGCTGGTTTGAACGATGAGGAAGGGAAAATAACAAGTTCTTCAGGATCGTATAGCTGATATCCGCCAGATCTTACTGAATGATTTATGGGTAGTTAAGAAAGAAAGGCAATTGGTTTATTCTCTTTGGCAAGCACGATATAATGAGCCTTTCGCTCTTCGGGCGGAAGGTCTGCTTCTTCTCACAGGATAGGATGAGCTGCCTCCAGACATTGCAAGTAACACAATGAGCCCCCACTTAGAACATGTGCAACATCTCGATCTGGCACGACAATTTTCAATACAACTGATAAGAAAGTGAGTCCAGTTTTTTTTCTTGGTGCAGGTCTAGTCACCCCTAGTGAAAATGCTGGAGGAAGTAGCAATGAAGACTCAACATGTAACTTCAATTGGGGGTTAGGAAGGGAATATCTCCTAATCGTGAAAACTCTGTACCTAGCTAGTGTGTTTTTAAAATTGATATCAGCTTATTGCCTTCACACTGCAGGACTGTTCGGTGTTCCTACTAAGCATTACTCATGATCGTGAAGTTCGATTAAAAATGCACAACCACTAGTCACAGGAATATTTAAGAAATTAGAGCAAATGGATTTCTTCCATCATGGAAGAGGTATCCATCACTTTCAGGGAACCAGGGCGGAGGGTAAGAGCAGATTTGGACAGGCTGTCTGCTTCCATATTTAACTCTCGATACACATGTGTAAAGGACAGAGTATGAAAACCCTGTGATAATGAACGGATGCTACGAAGAAGAACTTGAAGACGAGGAGAGCGGATTTGTGTTCTTTTAAGTGCCCAGTTTGTAACCATTTTTGAATCTCCGAGGCATTGCATAGATGAGATGTTTTTAGATCTAACCACATGAAGAACTGCCCAAAGCGCCGCAAGTTCCACCTTGTTGTTTGAACTGGTACCAGAGCCGAACTGAATGTAGAATTTGGAGCCAGACGGAGTATGGAGAACAGCCCCAACTCCTATTAAAGAAGGGGAACCTTGAGCTGCACCTTCGAAAAATGCCCAGGCCTCATTTTGATCGATCACTGGAGAAGAAATGGATCGAGGAATGTGAGAGTTTGGTTTGACTTTATGTTCCGAAGCCCACTGCGCAATGATGGCTGCTGTCAGCTCTTCAGAGATAAATTTCTCACTGAATATAGCCATATTGCGTGCCCAACAGATTCCATAAGCAAATAAGGAGGGGAAAGCGGAAAAGGATCTTGCCCCTGGATCCTTCCACCAAAGCTTGAGCCTGGCTTCAAAGGAATCAATGGTGGATTGATGGAGTGGGTTGAGGGATGTGGAAGAGCGGTTCCATACCATCTTTGCATATGTGCACGAGAAAAGGATGTGAAGAACAGATTCAGCTTCATTCCTACAGAGGGAGCAGTGACCAGGGCCTATCCAACCACGCTTCTGAAGATTATCCCAGGTCAGAAAATGATTTTGAAGAGAGAGCCATAATACTAACTTGGCTTTCTTTGGCTCGGGTGACTTCCATAGGGATTTGGTCCAAAACAGTGGTTCAGAAGGGTGCATCTCTTCCATCATGGCTTTGTACCCAAGCTTAGCTGTGTAAATGCCATTTTTGACATTCTTTGACCAAACCAGTTTATCATCGATATCGATATTCAGGTGGATAAAGTTTGATACGAGGAGGGAGATGAAAGAATTCCATTCAGCTATAATAGGCTGCGACATCTCCAAAATATTAGTGCTCCTCCATCCAATTGAACCCAGTGTTTGAGGCATCGCAACAGCTGCGTCAGCTATGGTGTAGATGCGTTTTTCAGCAAGGAAAGAGCGAAGATTCTCCGAGAGCTTGTAATTTACTCCAGCACCAGCCCAAGGGTCTAAACCAATACGCACCAACTTCCCATTCCAAATTATCCATGCAAGCCACGAGCCAATGTAGGGAAAGGCTGAAACCATAGCCTTCCAACCAATGTAAGCATTTTTGTGTGTCTTATTCAGATTCCTGAACCATTTTATAATAGATTGGCCTGGATAGAGTATTTAGCACACATGATTTTGTTCCAAAGCGCTAAAGGGTTCTTCGAAAATCTCCACAAGGATCGAGCGGCGAGGGAAAGATAGAAAGATGGAAGGTTCTTGATTCCCCATCCCCCGAAATCTTTAGGTCTGGCTAAGTATGTCCATTTTACCAATGGAATTCCATCAAATTTTTTTCTAGCTGTCCAGAGGAAGGAGAAGCATTTCTTTCTGATTTTGTGAAGAATCCCTTTTGGTATAGCAACAATGGTGGCCCAATACATCGGGATGCTTTGAAGCACTGACTTGAGCAGGACCAATCGACCTCCACGAGACAAAAAATGATTAGTCCAGTGAGAGATCCGATTTTCAATTTTTTGGTATAGCCATAACCAATCCTTGAAACAGTAGGAATTTAGTTTCAGGAAGAAACCCAAATACTTAAGTCCAGAATCCCAATCATATACAGGAAATGGGAGAGCACGCTGTATCTGTAAGAGGAGAGAGTCCGGGATGTTGTTGTGAATCAGAACAAATTTGTTAAAATTTATCATCATCCCGGTTGCCATTTGAAAGAGGTCAAGGATTCTCCTTAAGGCACAATAATTTTCGATGGTAGCATAACAGAATAGGAGAAAGTCATCCACGAATAGAATGTGGGATAGAGACTCAACGCCTGTGATATGGATTCCCTTTAACCTACCTGATAAGAGGCCTTGTTTACATAAACGGCTCAATGCTTTAGCGATCAGGAGGAACAAAAAGGGCGATAAGGGGCAGCCCTGCCTAAGTCCCCGCGAGGATCTGAAGAATGCCGAAGGAGAACCATTGAAAAATACAACGAAGGAAGCAGATTGTATGCATCCCATTATCCATTCAACTACTTCAATTGCCATGCCAATGTGGATAAGAAAAAGCATGAGAAAGGTCCAGTTGACTCTGTCATAAGCTTTAGACAGATCCAGCTTTAGAGCGAAGGCAAGATTCTTTTTAATGTGAACCGAGTGGAGAGCTTCTTGCGCCAATGAGACAACATCATGGATTTGTCTGTTATTAAGGAATCCAATCTGCTCTTCTGATATGATGTTGCTTAGGATAGTTCTAAGTCTCCGAGCAATGATTTTAGCTATCAATTTGTATATTAAGTTGCAACAGGAAATGGGCCTAAATTCCTCGAAGCTCTTTGGAGCTGCCTTTTCAGAATTAAAGAGATGAATGTGGAGTTGATAGACCCCAGCACTTTACCGGAACGTTGAGATTCTTTAACCACCAGTAGTAAGTCATCCTTTATGAGATCACAAAATCCGAGAAAAAATTCAATTGTGAGGCCATCAGGCCCAGGACTTTTACCTTTCTGAAAGCTTTTTAGAATGTGTTCCATTTCAGCTTCGTTCACTTCAGCTGTGAGAATAGAGTTCATTTCGTCGTTAATCATTCGGGGGAAGAGTTGTAAAACTTGGAGAATCTCCTGGATTGGACAACCCTTTGGAGCTGTGAAAACATTCTTAAAATACTGCACACCTGCCTTGGCTTTTTCATCGAATGACTGAACCAAATCTCCATTGTCAGATTTTATTTCGTCAATTGTATTCTGATTCCTTTTGTGAGCGGCATAATGATGGAAAAATTTAGTTTTTTTGTCTCCTTCATTTATCCAGATTGCTCTTCTTTTTAAACGCCAGAGCTGTTCTTCTTTATTTAAAAGTTCATGACGCTTTAGTTCAAGGTTTTTTAAGGAGGTGATCTCTGCATCGCTTAAAACACCCGTTGTGTTGTTTTTATAAAGATCGCAAATCGCAGCTTCAGTGGATTTGAGGAGCATTTTTTGTTTGGATTGAAAGGCTTCGGCCCACGTCTTGGTTACCTTCTTTATCTTCTTAATGTTATCAGCCCATATTTTCATGTATGATCTATTCGGGGATGGAGACAGATGGACCCAAGAAGAGTTCACTAAAGCTTTATAGTCCTCCATCAACCAGGCTGGATTGAATTTCATAAGGGAAGGGGGCTTGGATTCAGGGGTTTTCAGAGTTAACACAGTGGGTCTGTGATCAGACATTCCACCGGACACCACCGACGACGTAATCTGGAGCTGTGAGGAAAATAACTATTCAGAGATCATAAATCGGTCGAAACGCTTGGCTATGTCATCATGCCCTTTTCTATAATTCTACCAAGTGGGCTCAAGTTTTATGGGTTGGACATCCACTATTCCATGTTTTTCACAGCACACATTTAAAAAACTCGAGAGGGGATCGAGCCTAGCCTGAGACCCCCATATTTCACTAAACATGAGGGTAAAATTGAAATCGCCACCCAGGATTTTGTTATCCGGGGACACCAAGTCTTTATTAAAGAAATTCTCCCAAAAGGCGTGTTTTTTGTGGTAGGGCTCGTAAAGGTTGAAGAGGGTCAAAGGAAACAATTAACACACACACACACACACACACACACACACACATATATATATATATATATATTTTAAATTTTCTCTTAAGCTTAAAAAAAAGGTTAATTTTGACATTAAATAATTTTTGTGTGTGTGTGTTTTTTTTAAATATTAAACATAAGCTTAAGTTTGAAATTAATTTTTATTTTTTTATAAAATGTATTCAAAAAATATTATATAGATATATATACATATATCTAAATATGTTTTTTAATATTTTGTTTTTAAATGAAAAAAATCTATAGTTAATTTTATTAGTTAATTTTCAATTTATTTAGTTCTACAAATATTTATTTTATTTTATTTTAATTTGTTTTATATAAATTGTTTTTCGGTAAATTTTAAATTTATATTGGCAAACTTAAAAAAAAAATTGATTAACCTTGTAATCGTTTTCTCGTACTTAATATATATATATATATATATATATATATATATATATATATATATATATATATATATATATTTATTTATCAGGAAAATGACATAAAAAAAGATTTCTGTGAATGTTTCTGCACTTAGGGCAGCAACTCCCAAATCTAAAGTTGCAGCTGGACGCACTATTGATACAACTCCCACATCTAAAGTTCCAGTTGGACGCACTATGGATACTGCTGAACACAATAAGGAAATTGTTGCACACACTAATAAAAGTCAATCAAGTGGCCCACCAGGTTCATTAAAGCTTATTTATGATTGGAAGAACACTGAGGAAATAAATAAAACTGATTTCTCATTGTATCATGAAGACAATGAAACGGAGGCCGATACACATATGTATCTGGTTTATGGTATGATTGACTTAAATGAACCATATGAAGTGATGGGAAAAGTACGAGACATATGTATGGTCCCGAATACAAACATTATTTATGTTCTTTCAAGGATGCCTAATAAACGTGAGACGATTAGATATCGTTGAGTCAAAGGTCAAGTATGACACGAATGGAATATATACAAAGTTTTCTGAAGAAATCTCAAGCAACATTGCAACTAACATTGTAAGTATGCTTATTTATATTTCTGCTATGCATTATTGTAAGGATCATTCAACTGTTTATAAATTATTGATCATTGACATGTTTTATTTTGTTTCATAGGATTTTGTTTCGAGTCATTCAAACATGTTTGAAGGTATTTATTTTATGGAGCCAAATGTTATGACTATGATCAACACTTTCCACACAGACAAATCAGAGGAAAGGAGATTGAAGCAAAGATCAATAGCTCGTGACATTGCAATAGTACAAAGAGGGGATCAACCAAGAGTCACTAAGGTGGGTCAATCTAGTAAACCTAAACATGTTGCTTTTGAAGATGTGGAACATGAAATTGAAAATTATGATAGAATTAGTGAGGAGGAGATTAGAATTGTTGTGCAAAAGAAGAAAACAAATCAAACACGAAAAAGAAAAATTGCCAAAGATGTCTCTCTTTTACCTGATGATGAAGAGCTTATTTATAAAACAACTGATATGTTAACTAATAGGAAGAGAAAGTCAAATATTGGTCAACCTGCAAAATTCATGAGCAACAGTGAAGAACAAACTGAAAGCTCTAACAGTAGCAGAGAAATCATAACACCAAGAGCTGAGTTAGAGGATAGCATTATTAAAACAAAACAAAATGCCATTCGATATGAGTTGAGGAAGAATAAATTAATTCTTGGTGGCCAAACATTTGAGCTTAATGTCAGCCAATTGTATAGGCCAGATGAAGGACAATCTCAATATCAAATTAGAAATGCCCATCACCTACATGTACATAATCTGAAAACATTGTTCAGGTTCAATCCATATGCGCATTTGGTGGATTATGTGGTTCTTGTTGATCCATGTTAAGCTCCCAAAAAACAGGCATTTAACAAGACAAAATGTTTTGATTATAAATATTATGTAATTGGAGGGAATCATTCGGTAGAGGCTAAAAGACAGCTGATTGAGGAATATCCTAATAACTATCTTTTTCAAACAGTGAAATGCATCATTTACGTTGGCTTAACAGAAATATAATCAAATTTATTGGCATGGGATCATAATGCAGATAATGAGTACAGAATGAAAATTGATTTCATCCGAAGGGTCAGATTTATTCATAATGAATTCATAGAAAAATGTGGTGGGGATAAGACACAAGTTAGTCTAACATTTCAGAAGGAATGTTTAATGGAAACAGGTTATCAAATTGATGAAAAAATCAAAGAAAAAGATGGAAAAATGCATTCAAATATATTTAGAAGCATGGATAACATTTTTTAGTTGGCATTTAGAACTGGGGAGATATGGGATTTGATTGATGAGATTTTTGAGCGGTGGGAGAATATTTCCACAAAAAATCAGAAGGTTAAAAAGAGTAAATTCATAATATGTACCAATAGTAAGATAGGCCCTGAAATGAAGCATCTTCCAGAGGATATGACTCATTAGGGGAATTTTGAGGTCTAAAATGAGCCTTCTAAGGAAAATGTACAATCAAAATTCACTTTATGAGAACCAATCACATTTTAGGGGATGCCATCATCCCTAATGGTTGAGGTGGCATTGCTTGAGTTAAAGGTACATACTTGTCACATTCTCAATGGTGGATAAAAACTCATAGTTAACCATGGTAGTGCTTTAAGTACCTTTAAAGTCAAAGTAAAGTATTCATAATAAATGTCATTTCACATTTTTTGAATAAAAATATATTATTGTCATTTCATATTTCTTAAAAGAAACAATGCATATCCCTATACATTTATTATGTTATATTATATTATATTATATTATTTTTATATAGTATATTAATTACATGTTATTATACAATTTAAATAATATAAATTTTAATTAATAGCATATAATATAATTAATAATTTATAAATTTATAATTATATTTTATTTTAAGTTATTTAAGTACAAAAGACAAATGCATTAGTTAACAATGATAATGACTTTTTCTTGAAAATATCATTCTTATTTATAGCCACATCAATACAATTTTTTTATTAATTTTATTTTGGTACAACTTTTGAATTGAATTTAACTATGGTTACATTGATTGTGGTGCAAAAAGTTTTGAAAATTCATAAATATTATTTTATTAATTTAGCTATTGTTTTATTATTTCCTTAGGAGGCCCATTTTAGACCTCAAAATTCCCCTAATGATCACACCTTGGAGAACAATGCAAGGTATGAAGGATGATAAACTAGTCAAATTAGTACTAGCTCGTGTGAAGTCGGGTGAATTATCAATGGATGAAATATGTGCAAAATTTCAAAAGTAAGTTTTGAATTTTTCTTATTTTTCTTTCATTATAATTTTCTTTTAAGTTTTTTGAATTATTTCTTATTTTTATTTCATTATAATTTTCTTTTAAATAAAACATAATGTTGTTGGTAGAATTTGTTATATATGTCACTATATTAACAGTTATAACTTTATTTATTCAGTCAGAAGATTTTTATGAAAATACAAGAACATATAGTTAAAATGTTGAATGAAGACAGTTGGGATGATGTTGTGCACCACTAAAAAGAAAGTTCTACACCAACACTTAAAGATTTTTATATTGCATTCAATAATATATGTTGATTTATACATTCATTTTATTCATATTTAAACTATTTTTATTTTATTACTTATATATATATATATATATATATATATATATATATATATATATATATATATAAAGATGTTGAAGAAGGATGGAAATGGAGTACCAGATACTTTCAAAAGTTTTATTGAAAAAATTAAGTTGGAAAAGATGAGAAAGAAGCGTCTTATGAATGTTGAACTTGATTCTACTCTTAATCATTACATTTGGAATGGGCTCGGCATTATCCAATATCAAATAATACAAGGTGACTGTGAAGACATTGCATCACTAATACCTAAAAGAGAATATGCCCTAGTTATTGCAGATATTCCTCATGGTTACAATTTCCCAGACATTGAATATGATAGTGAACCATATACTTATCAAGATTTTAGTAAAGTGGTTACGGGTTTTCAGGAAGTGACAACATCACCACTTTGGCGATTTGTGAAATTTCATTCAGACACACAATTTGCAATGTTATTGACAAACTTCAAGGGAAAAAAAAACTCAAGGATGCAACTTACATGGTAAGACTTTGAAATTGTATGTTTGATTACTGTTAATTTTTTTTATTTATGTACAATTTAATTGAACTTTTACTATGTTATGCTACGGGCAGAAGTCAGATATTGTTTCTTCTGAAGATCAACTTATTATAAATGATTGTGAGTTCATCCATGTTGAATTTTGGACAAAAGAGGATATATATAAATGTATTCATATGAATCAAGTAGATGGGAAGAGTCATGGTCAAGTATTGGTTCATGATGACGTTGTAAGAAAACTAACATATGAGGATAAAGATGCAAAAGGAGATATAGTTAACATTTATCAAAAACTGCAAGCATTGATTAACTATCTTATATATCTATGTTCAAATGAAGGATATTGGGTTTTGGATTTATTCTTAGGTTCATATAAGTTTTATTATATACATTTGAATTTAAATATTTTATTTTTTACTTTTTATGTCTTTATACTAATTTTCTTATTTATTTCTTTTGTGCTTGATGATTAGGTACAACACTAGCATGTTGCCTACCAAAAGGAAGAAATTGCATTACCATTGAGAAAGACGCAGTGCAATGCAAATTTATTCAAAAAAGAATTAACGCTCTTGAATTTCTTCAAGATGCCAAGCAAGAAGTTGGTTTGACGAAAGGGGATTTTAATGAATCACGTGGCAAAAAAAACAAATGAACCTCAACCACAATTATATGGAATGATTGGAAAGGGACACTCTGGAATATTTGCAGACATGAAAGATCCATTAGAAAATGACAATGACCAAAATGAAGTAGAAAATGTTGCGGAAAAAGACATCAATGATGTTGAACATGGATTAGTTGATATTGTTGATGATATTTAAGTTATGCTTGCAAATAAAGCTCAGTTTTGAGATTTGTTAATCAGTTTTACTTGTAATGTTTAGAATTTGATATTTTATCTGAAGAATCCTTTTTTTTTGCAAAAAACATGTGATTACTATTATTTTTTGACATAAAATTCAATAAAAGTGCTATTTTCTTAAGTTTTTTTGTTAATATTTTCCCAAAAAATTATTTTATTTAACATGGTTTTTTTGACAAAGTCTCTAAAAGTGTATTTTTTGCATTCTATTTATATTGAAAATCTGTATTTTTTTGTCATATGGTTCAAAATATTGGTTTTTTAGCGACAATTATTTTATGTGAACTTAAATATTAATTAACAATACATAAACATGTAGAAAATATAAACTTTATAATATTGACCCTTCTTTCATTTTTTTATCAATGTGAAAAATTGAAGATTTCATTACAGGTTTTTATTTAAATTTTTTTTTTTTTCCTTTTTTTCCTTTTTAAAACACATGTACATAAATGCGCTTAAAAATAAACATCTTAGGGAAGAAGAAGACATTTGAAAATGTATAGTGTCAAAATCAATCCTCTAAAAAAAAGTTGGTGATGATACACCACCACTATTCAAAATCGACATAAAAAGCATCACATAAAAAAAATTAAAACAAATAAAAAAAATTAAAGTGGCAGAAACATGCTCCAAAAAAAAAAGTGATTATGCATCGCCACTTTTCAAAATCGGGTGTTTTTCTTGCTACCTCAAAAAAATAGGTACTAGTTCAGTTATCTATTTGAACGGTAACTATCTTTTTTGTGGTATGTAACGTTCCATTTCACTTTAATAGTATATAATTATTTCAATTAGATCATTCATGCATGTTTTTTAAATAATTCCTCCATTTATATTAATTGACATTAATCAATCTCTTGTAGGCCTTCAAACAAATAGTAAATTTGCATGTCTAGTTTGTGGTCCTAAGATGAAATCTCATCGGTCAACAAGTTTAGGAAAACAGGTGTTTGATCAGTATAGGAACTTCCTCTCTAAGAACCATATGTATTGAAAAACATCTTTTCAATGGGAGAGAAGAGACTAGATTAAAACCATGAAGAATGGCACTTCACCTATGGAATTTGGAATATAATAGAGGCTTCCACAAGGAATGAAAAGTTATCCCGCTCAATTCATGAGGTTGTCGTACTATGAGCACCTAATGATAGCTCATTTGTTTGATACAATGCATATAAGGAAGAATGTGATAGAAAATTTATGGAGGATCATCGATGGTAGGAGGGATAAAGAAAAAGTCCTCAAAATTTGTAATGACATTGTGGAAGCCAATCATGCAATGAAAAGTGAGATACGATCAAGTAGCGATGGAGACCGAACAACCTTCCATGATTATTAATAGAGAACAAAATCGATGATCTAGAAGAGGTCATTCAAAGAATTAAATTTCCCATAAGATTTTCTTCAAACATAAATAATATCTTAACAAATAAAGGTGACTTTGGTGGGGTAAAAACACATGATTGACTTACCTTCATTAAGGCAATTATTTTGGTATATATATATTTCTATATTGGTATATATACATCTTTATGGTTTATTTTTGGTCTACTTTATATTAAACAAATAATGATCCATTTTTATTGTTATAATATGTTCTACCTCTATCTCTCCCAAACGACTTCAAGAACAATGTCAAACAAGTTATATATGATCTTGGAAAATACATGAGGTAAGTAGCGATTTATATGCCAAATGTATTTTCAATTAGTTGTTGATCAACTTAATGACATATGTTTTGCTTGTAATGTAATACATTATGTTTTGTTGAAACATGTCATTTACTTGCATAATCTATAGTTGGTTGTCATTGTAAGAAATACATAAAGACGATATAAATCGTTGGAAGAGAGAAATTCCCCGACTAATGTGTGAAATGCAAAATTATCTACCTTTAACATTTTTCATTGCATACGAACACTACCTCATACCCCAAGTTGAGGAGATTTAATTGTGTGGACCTGTACACACAAGGTCAATGTGGATGGTGGAGAGGCACTTGAAATCATTGAAGGCTTTGGTTAGACAAAGAGAACGTCTTGAGTGTCCTATGGTGGAGGGATATATAACATATCAATCCGTGGTGTATATTAGTCAATATCTTCCTAAATTAGCAGAAATATGCGTGTGGATCACATTTGGGATGTGAACTCCATTCAAAAATTTGAAGGGGAGAACCTGTTAAGGAAATGTAAAACGATGAAAGTGAGAGGCAATTAAATATTTAATGTGGAGATTTATTAGAAATTTTATAAGACATAATAATATTCATTTTTGTGTATAACATACTTATTTATTTTTTATTCTTTCATCAGTTATTAATATTTACCATGGTAACTAATATTTATTGGTGAATTATGATTTTTTGATATATTTGGTTGAGAGTGGGATGCAATACATTTATACATTGCAAACAATTTGATTGGATGAAGCCATGGATTGTCAGATTTGAATAATATCATGGTATGTTATCATGACATGGGGCATTTTCAATGGTTAAAGAAGCTATCATCGTGCCCGAGATGCAAATATTACACAAAGGGTAATTGATTTAGCAAATGGTTTGAAATATAAACATGTAAACATGCATTTTAAATTTTTTTTTTTAAAACAAAAATTAGGTAGAATTGGATTAAATTTGCACTCGATCGCAACAAAATACATGAGAGTTACATCTTCAAAATTTAGATATGAATGTATGCCATAGACAAATCCGACCTTCTACTCATATGGACCCGTAAATATAGACAAAGAACAAACTCTAATCATGACTAAGTAATTGCACAGTAAGACCCAACAAAACTGCCGAAGGACAAACTAATAATATGTATGCATCAGTTTACCATTGTTAAAGACTAGACTTTCTCATATATACATAATAAAAAAAGACAAAACTTCACATAATAAACTTGCGGGAGATGTCATTCACTGGCTAGAATTGGCCTTTTGAGGTCTATCTCATGCTTTCCTATATTGTCGTGGTGTTTTTCAAGTTTTGCTAGAGATTCTTTACTGAGCTTAAGATATGTGAAAATATTTCTGAAGGAATCAACTTCATAAAAAAAAAACAAGAGAACTTGAACTGGAGAGACATAAGTTTGTCAATAAGATTAATCTAGACATTAGACATATGCTAGAGCTTAACCTGCAAATCATTATCAACCCCGTGTAGTGCTTCATGTGAAGACAAAAAATAAGAGCAAGGAATACTTGTAGATGGGGAATCATAATTTGAATCGATGTTCATTATGATTCTCATATTAGGAACTAGGCCCAAAGTGGGGACAAAAGACAATAAATTCCAGTAAATTTATGATGCCTTCCCAACTAATCATGCAAGGATGCGAGCATTCAATAATAGGCTTTGTAATAGCAACATAGACCATAAAGCTGACACAATTTCCAAATATAGTTGTTGGACTAAAAAAATTAACCAAACATAACTTAATAACCTTCCCATTTTCTACCCTGTAACCAAGGAAGGAGCCTATCTTTGTGGAATTACCCTCCTGGACCAACTATACAAAGCTAAAAATTGGAAAATTAGAAATTCCTTCTGTGAATGGGATAATCATCAAAATGAAGCACAAAGGGAAAATTTGTCTTGGCATTTTTGGATTTTCCTTCGAACCAACAAGTACAGAGCACTAGAAAACCCACAAGAAATAATGCCTCACCAACCCTGACACCGACCCGATGAAAAATTGAAGCCTGAGATGGAGCTCTTCACAGAGTTTCCAGAAGGAAACTTGTCTTAATGCCATAGTTGACGCTGAGATCCGAACCAAATATGTATTCACAACCGTATGGAGAGATAATGCATTTGGGGGAAGTAAAAAAGGATGGAATGACTCTAAGGAGCTGCATATTTTCAATTTAACTCTCCAACCCCTACTGATCCACATGAAATATACATCCATAACATTGAATTTCTCTGTGCATTTACATAAGAGGTGCATCATTATTCTACGTGAAGGATAATTCCAATGCTCAAGTAGGTGAACTCTGATGTCTCAATCATGCCAAGTAGGGATAAGAGCCCTTGCATGATGAAAAATGAGATGGGGTGACACATTTAATATAGAGAATGCACCAATGATAATCCACACAAATGCTTGGGTAAATAATGAGCCATCATTACATGGAAGAGGGAATAATTGCGAAGGGGAATGAATTGGATGGGGAAAATAAATGGAACTAATTAATGCAACATCCAACTTCTAAAGGAAGTGACACCTTAGGAGGACCCACTCTTTAAATGTCATTTGTGCCATTAGGGAATTAAGTACTTGATTCTTTTCTCATTGATCTCGAGATTAGATTCATCCATAGAGCAATCCTGGTTCGCCTTCATGTCATCATCAATATTATTGGATCTGAGAATATGGTAAGAACTCCTAGAGTGAAAATTTTCCATTAAAACTTTGACTCTTTGGAGAATCCTATCCAAAGAGTCATCTTTTGGATTCTTATCATTATTGAGATAATGGATTAGAATTAAGGAATCATCTAAGATGATTAATTCTTCGACACCCTTATCTTTGGCGATGAGTAAACCTTGTAAGAGCTCGTACATTTAAGCTTGATTGTTTGATATTATTCCTAGGCCCCAAGAAATATATACTTCAGTTGTTCCATCGAGATTAATTAAAATACCTCCCCCTCCTGCCACCCCTTGGTTTCTTTTTGAATCCCCATTGGAATATAGAATCCATTTTCTTCATTGCATCTTCTAGACTTCTATTTCCAATTGTGATAGTCGTAGCTTACAACCATGGAATTGATGATTGGAGGAAGGAGGCTGAGTAGGTAAGGTCCCAAAAGAGAGGGATCTAACCCATTCGTCTTCAAGGGGATCTAGGGAATATTATCATGGAATAGGGTTGATCTAAAGGAAAAGGGAGAGGGCCTTTAGAGTAACCAACTTAGAAGACCAGGAGGAATCTTTAAAAATCATAGAATTTCTGAATAGCCAAATTTGTTTGCAGATAAATTTAGTAATAGTAAGCCTGAAAGATCTACAAGAAGGTTTGGATCGAAGGGAGACCAAATAATGTCTAAGCCATGAAGAAAAAAAATTATTGGATTCCATTAGGCTACCAGGATTTTGAAAAAATAGGTCCAAGGGAAATAGACCAAACATAATTGGAGAAAGAACACTCAAGAAAGAGGTAGGGGATGTATTCTTCCTAAGATTTAGACAAAGGGAATCTCGATGGCCCTAAATTCCTCTCTTATTGAAGTTTTTCGCAGTTAGAATCTTTTTATGAGTAAAAAACCAACATAAAATATTAACTTTTGGAGGAGCATTTGGATCCCACAATTTTCTCTAGATAACAACTTGGGGGGATTCTTGATGGGAAGAGAAAGTCTGAATATCCTTCTTTGATAGAGTATGAAAAATATTCCCATATTATCTTATCCTGGAGGTGTCGAATGATCGGAGCGCTTCCCAAAATTTTTCTTTTCAATAATTCTCCAAGAGGCTAGATGTGCTCAGGAAGATCCTCCATATTCCAATCAACCCATAATCCTTCCTTGTTCCACTAAGAGATTTGGGCTAGAGTTGTTATTCTATTTATCCACATATAGTCTCTTAACAGTCTCAGTTCCTCATATTGAACTAATGAATCTTAATGCAGGATTGAGCCCTCCCACACTCTAATAAGATCTCCATTTCCAGTTATCTAATTGAGATGTGAATTAATCAAGAAATATGACGAGGATATAAGCTTCCAGAGAAGAGAGCATTGCATGATTAAACCATCTTTTGATGATTGATAATATTTAGCCTTCAGGATTTGGGCCCACCATGAATCTGAGTTAGCCCTTGAATTCCAATATAGATTCGCACCAAAGGCTAAATTCGACAAGAGTGGATACCTAATGCCTAAGCCACCATGGGATTTGGGAGCTCTAGCAGTGGCCCATTTAACTAGGTGGAATTTCTTTGTAGAGGATTTTCCTCCTTCCCATAAGAATTTAAGAATAAGACTCCCTAGATGAAGAAGAATATTATTGGGGGCCAATAGAGCGGAGAATTGAAACACACGAATCACTGACAAAATTGCGTTAGAGAGGACTACTCGTCCCGCTAGATTTAGCCACAGTGCCCCCTAGCTTTCCATTTTATCCTTGATTTTTTCGAGGATACTATTTCGTGTCCAAGAAGAGGTTTTTTTCAAGCTTATTGGAATCCCCAAATATTTGAAGTCTGTCCAATCTGTTAATACTTTGAATCCCAAGGCCTCTTCAATTTTCTTTTTATGGAGTGGATCTATATTCCAGGAAAAAAATTGAGATTTAGTCTCATTTATCAGAACGCCTAAGGCATCCACAAATTTATTAAGAACTATTTTGTATATTTTTCTATCACAATTGAGGCTCAACCCAAAAGGATCATATCATTGGGTCCATAAATTTATCAATAATTACTATGTATCTTTTTACTATCACAATTGAGGCCCCACCCAAAAGGATCATATCATCGAAAAATTGACCATGATTAATGCTCTTGATTCCCTCCTGGAAAAATATTCCCAGAAGTCAGTCATTAATGATTTACATGAATGGGGAGAGGTGACAACCTTTCCTGAGCCCCCTTGAGTCCTTGAATAATTAGGAGCCCCTACCTTTAATTAAGGGATAAATCTAGGGAGAACCAATGCACAGGGCCATGCATTGGATAAATTTTCCATGGAAACCCATATTTTGCATAACTTTGAAGAGGAAGTTGTGCTTGAATCTCTCGAAAGAATTTTCCATGTCAAGTTTGACCACCATACCTCGATATCCTCTTCAACTGGATTCCATGATTTCTTGGATCATAATTATGTTATCGAAAAATTTCCTCCTTGGAACAAAGCCTCCTTGATTGTCAGATATGATATCGGGGATGATTTTCTTAAGGCTCAATGCCAATTTTTTTGAAATAATATTATATGAGACATTCCTAAGGGAGATTGGCCTAAATATATAAAAATAAGAGGGATCCTTTATTTAGGGATCAGATCCAAAAAGGAGGAATTTATTTCACCCCTCATACATAGTCGAGAGAGTAGCTGATCATTCTTATTAGATCCCCGTGAATTAACTCCCAAAAATGCTGATAGAAAAGGGTTGGGAAGAAATTCGACCCCGAAGCCTTGTCTAGGTGGAAAGAGAACACAACTTGGTAAATTTACTCTACTAATGGAGGGACAACAATTTGAGAATTCATTTCTTCCAACACGAGTTCCAAAATATTCTCCAACATGAAGTTTTTTGCCTCTTCATTGATTTGATCAGGGGCGCTGTATAAGTTTATGAAATTCTCAAAGGATACTTCTTGGATTAATTGGAAGTTTTCGATTTTATGCCCCTGTAATTGGATCTCTGAGATGTTTTTTTTTTCGTTCCCTGTTCTTTTCTTGGTTATGGAAGAATTTTGTGTTTCTATCTCCTAACTGTAACCAAAAACTTCTTGATTTAACCCTTCATAATTCTCCTTCCCTATTTAATATGTCATGATAATATTGGAAGGTTTGTAATTCTTGTTGCAATAATTCTTCTGAAACAAATTCAGATTCCATCGGAGACTGAATCTATTTGAATTTCTTTTCTAAGGAAATACGAGAGATCTGATTTTCATACTTCCCTTTTTTTCGCCACTGCTTGATGTCATGTTTTAGAATTTTAATTTTGAGCTCCCAGATGGATATGGGACTAACTTCCACCCAATTATTATATGAGGAGGCCACCAATTCAAAGAAACCAGGGTATTGTAACCAAAGGGTGGATAACATAAAATGGATAGGGCCATAATTTTGGGGCAGACTCATTGATAATTTGACGGGCTGATGATTAAAACCATTCCAGGGGAGGATGAAATATTGGAGCAACAAATTTGTTGAGAGGAAGAGATCAGAGACTAAGAAATTTTCTAATCCTGTAGCAATATGGTCGGGACCAGATCGTTTATTACTCAATGTGAAGCCCAACCTGGAGGGTTTTATATCCAAAATATGTAGAGAGATGATTATATCTTCCATTGATTCTTAGAAGGGATCCCTGACTAGAGTCCATCCTTTCTTCTCTTTTTGATGGAGAGTGGTGTTAAAATCACCTCAAATAATACAATTTTCCCCAAATTCTAAATCTTTTAACTCTATAAGGGAGTTCCAACACTCTTGTTTTTCTCTAAAGTGAACACACATGTAAATATTGATGATTGAGCATACCTAGTTTATGGCGATAATTTGGAAGGAAGTGGCGATACAATGTGTAGAAATTTGAATAACTGATATGTTATACACTGAGATTCTCCTGATAAAACACTATTTTAACTTCATGCACAATACATAATCTCTTCTACCATTGATCATTAATTTTGGAAATAAAAACAATCACATGCGCACATTAAAACCATAAACAATCGCACATATGAACACAATATTTTATGCGAAAGTTTAAAGGTGAAAAACCCCAACTATCTATATATTATATGTCATAGAGATCATGTAACAATCATTATACAAAGCTCCTCACAAGCTCTCAGTATAATCTCCAATTTCTACACACTAATCAAGCTCGATCTAGCAAATCACATGCTCCAATCCCTACCACCTGAAAGCCTGCCTCTACTGCGAAATCACTGCTGAAGAATGGCTCTGAATGAACTCGAATTGGTCCAGCCTTGCTCACGCAATCCTCATTGGCATCTCCAATCACTGGTTGTTGCAAATCATGCAACAATATAGTCACAACTGATAGTCACACTGCTCTTTCACCTACCTTTTCACTGGTCTCCACTGAAACTGTCCATGCACTATAGTTAACTGATGTATTCTTTAGTTGATTAATGAGTTAATAATTAGTGAATTAATTAATAATTAATTCACACCACTCTCACTAGTGTATCAATCAGTTAGACTAGATACAACTAGCTCAACTATGTTTAACTCAATTAAACTAAACACAACTCCATCAACTACCTCAATAACTCCACCAAACTCTGTCACATGAGTTCTAACTGAAGTATCCATGCAATAGCTCCACTTAACCCTCAGGAATAGCGTAATTCCTTCTGTCAGCTCCTGTGCCACATCTGTGCACTTAAGTGAAGTGCTCCAAGAGAATAAGATAATGTTTATAGTCCAAATATTATTAAGAGCTAATAATATTCGACATATCTATTTTTAGACTGGCAATCTAAAAATAGATTCCGCCCAATATGTCTAAAAATAGAAGTCCATATATTTTTCTGACTTGAACAACCATCCAAAAATAGCATTCTACAACACATAGAATATGATCGACATGTCTAAAAATAGACATAGTCTAAAAAATAGACTTGTGCCAAAAATAGCCTGCGGGCCCACTTAGTGAAGGCGACTTCTTTTCACTAAGCTCATCATCTTGTTGCAATCTCAACACTCCCTCTCAACAAGATAGGGATTATTTTCCACCCCGATCCTGCCCCTGTGGTATTCAAATTTTCTCCTGGTGAGCGCCTTCATCAAGATATCAACATCCTGATCCTCCGTAGGAATGTATGAAAGTAACATGATCTTCTGTTGCACACAATATCTGATATGATGATACCGAATGTCAATGTGTTTAGATCTATCATGAAATCTTGGATTAACCGAGAGTTTGATGCAACTCTTATTATCACAATATATCACAGGAGGATCTAAGTGTGAACCGAACAACCCGACCAGGATCTTCCTCATCCATATAGCCTTGCATGCAGCCAAACTCGCTGCCATATACTCGGCTTTTGCTGAACTGAGTGTCGCGGATCTCTGCTTCCTGCTGTACCAAGAAACTGCTGTCGACCCGATACTGAAAATCCCTCCAGATGTGCTCTTTCTGTCCGTTGGGCTCCCTGCCCAATCTGCATCTGTGAAGCCACACAACTTCACCTCATCCGACTATCTGTACCACGATACATATCACGATGTGCCTGCGAAGATATCAGCCTTTTTGCCTTCTGGTAAACACGGTAGGCTTAACCATCAGCTGTGAATTGTGAAAGTGGTTAACAACATGTATATATTATCGAGGTGGGTATGACCGACCGGATACGTAAACGGCCCCACCAATTGTGGTGTGATGCCATCCTAATTTGCAATCACCAGCATCCTCTTTCCTCCAACCACCAGGAAGAGGAGTGTCGATAGGCTTGTAGCCATGCATGTTGAACTTCTCCAGTATCTCCCGGGCATACTTGCCTTGAGACACAAACAGTCCATCACTGCGCTGCCAAATTTCCAATCCCAGGAAATAATGAAGGAGGCCCAAGTCCTTCATCTCAAACTCCTTTGCAAGATCAGCCTTGCATGAGTTTATAAACAGTTCATCACCTGTCAAAATCAAATCATCTACATAAAGTACAATGATCATCAACTTACCCTCCACCACAATTTGGTATAGGTTCGGATCCGCCTCACTCTTGGAGAATCCAAGTCCGGTAAAATAACTGTCTATCCATGTGTACCAAGCACGAGGTGTTTGTTTCAACCCATACAACGCTCTCTTGAGCCTGCACACATGCGACTCGCTGCTGAAGATCTCAAAACCTTCAGGCTGCTCTATGTACAACCCCTCCTCAATCACTCCATTGAGGAACGCAGTCTTCACATCCATCTAATGAATGTGCCACCCCATCTGCGCTGAGAGAGAAAGAATCGTCCGTATGGAAGAATACCTTGCGACAGGTGCAAGGGTCTCCTCATAATCGATCCCTTCAATATGTGAGAAGCCTCGGGCAACAAATCTTGCCTTGTACTTCTCCACACTCCCGTCAGCTGCTTGCTTCACTTTGTAGATCCATCTCGAACCCACCACTGATTTCCCTTCTGGCCTTGGGACAATCTCCCATGCACTGTTTACGAAAAATCGAATCATACTCTTCCACCATGGCATCTACTCATGCAGGGTCCTCCACAGCTTCCTCGAAAGAGGATGGCTCTATCACGATAGACTTTCTAAGAGCCATGTATCCAGTATACCAGTCAGGTGACTGTCTCTGTCTGCGCCGTGATGTAGGTGCTCCTACGATCTTCTCTGCATCCTGAATCAGTCGCTCAACTTCTGTAGTGTGCTTCCACCCTCTGATGGTTGGCTCGCACCGATGGTCTCTTATATGAACCTCTATGTATGGTTATAAAAATACGGCTCATCCTTAGGAACTAATAGCTCCTCATCTGCATGCGAGTGTGGCTCCCTCTCCGACGAACACTTCATGGCTTTCCTCATGAGGTGATATCTGTCGCTGAGTCTTGCGGCGTAAAATACACATGATAGGTGTGGGGTGTATCGGTGTACCCCCGGAAATAATCCAACTCTCTGCATTCGCTCTGTGACTTCTTCTGGCATCCTTCGTCACATGAATGTAAATAGGTGAACCAAAAATCCTCAAATGGGAAATATCAGGCCTCTTACCAGAAAATGCCTCCTCGGGTGTACTCATGCCAAGTATCCTGTGAGGACAACGGTTTTGCACATAAACCGTAGTATTGCATGCCTCAACCCACAAGTGTATGGGAAGGCCCTGATCATGCAACATCGCTCGTGCAACACCCACGATCGTTCTGTTCTTTCGCTCAACAACCCCATTCTGCTGTGGGTTATGAGGCTCTATGAGCTCTCTTCGAATTCCTTCTGCGCTGCAAAAGTCCTTGAATTCGCCAGAGATGAATTCACCACCATTGTCACTCCTAAGAGCCTTCACCTGGTTCCCCGATTCTTTCTCAACCAGGGCCTTGAACTCACAGAACTTTGAGTATGTCTTGCTCTTCTTCTGCATGAAGAAGATCCAGCACTTCCGAGAAAAATCATCAACAAATATCACATAGTACCTATGCTTTGCTGTCGAAGCTACTGAGAAAGGTCGACACACGTCTGTGTGAATTCTCTCAAGGATCGTCGTGGCGCGACTATCCTTCTCGTGAAAGGTGGATTTCAAAAATTTTCCCAAAGTACATCCCTTGCATTGATATGACTGCGCAAGTGTACCTTTGGGAAGCCCAGTAGAAATCTGCTGTAGTATCTTCAAAGATCCATGGTGAAGGTGGCCCAATCTCCTATGCCACAGCTCTCCCTCATCCCGGCTCGCCACTCATTCTGCCTTGCTTGCCATTGCTGTGCAGCCATCTACCTGCAATTGATAAAGGTTCTTAACTCGAACCCCTATCCTTTGGGTTTCACCAGTTTCCTTACTGTGCAGGAAATCCTTTCCCTCGCTAAAGACAACATCATATCCCTTGTCTTCTAACATCGCCATAGAGATAAGATTCTTCTTCAATCCTGGAACATGCATCACTTCCTTCAATACGAAGGGTTTACCAGACCCCCTCTCAAAGGAAATGGTACCGATACATGTCGCACTGTATCTACCATCATCGCCCATCTCAATGTGCACTCCAAGAGATCTTTCTCATCGAGATCAGTAAAAAAATATTTATCTCCTATCATGTGAAAAGACGTACCACTGTCAAGAAACCACACTAAACCCATCACACTTGAGACCAAGCATGCGATCAACGAAAAATACAGCTCAAACTGCGAGGCTAAGGCCTCTCTAGCTGCAGATCCAACAACCTGCTTATTTTTCTTCTTCTGTGGACAATTAGTGGCGTAATGTCCATGTTGGTGACAGTGAAAGAACTTCACCTTGGACATGTCCTGCTTCTTGCCTTTCACACCGGATTGAGAAGCATTCTTCTTGCTCTTCCCCTTCCTTGCTTTGGCAGCCAAAGCGCAATTTTATTCATCTGAGTTCTTTGATGAAGATCCGTCCCTGGTAATTCGCCTTATCTCCTCTTGCACAAGATCCGACCAAAGTCGCTCCCATCCTGGAAATTTCTCCTGACCATTGACAGAGTCCTGATAGGAATGCCAAATCTTCGGAAGCCCAAGGAGAGCCAAGCTCACCAAGTCCTCATCATCTACAATCACCCCCACACTTCCCAGCTCATCCCTACATTGGATGAACTTCGTGAGGTACTTGGGCATACTGTCGCCTTTCTCCATTTTTATCCTTGAGCGCCAACTTCCTCTGTTCGCTCTTGCTTTGGAATAAGTCTGTCAACGCTTTCAACATCAAGAATGGAGAAGCCTTACCATGAAGGCTGGAAACTATGTGACCCTTTACACCTTCCAACATAATTCTTCGACACTTTGCTATATTCTTTTGCCATGCGTCAAGTGTGGCAGCATCGCTAGAAGCAGGTTTTGGAATTTCTACATCTATGAACTCCTTCAACCCATTGCCATCTAGCACCGCCTCCATCCTGTCCTTCCATGCAATGTAATTTGAGCTTCCCTCAAGGGCATACTCCAATCGCAATCCGTTGAAAGACATCTTAACTTAGACACCAAGAAAACTCTGCTGCAAATTCGAATTCCACCAGCACAAAACTCAACCGCTTCAATGTTTTGCAATTGCTCCAATGATCAATATCACTCTGATACCATGTAGAAATTTGAATAAATGATATGTTATACACCAAGATTCTCCTTATCACACACCATTTTAACTTCATGCACAATACAAAATCTCTTCTACCATTGATCATTAATTGCGGAAATAAAAAAAATCGCATGCACACATTAAAACCATAAACAATCGCACATATGAACACAATATTTTATGGGAAAGCTTAAAGCTGAAAAACCCAAACTATCTGTATATTATATGTCATATAGATCATGTAACAATCATTATACAAAGCTCCTCACAAGCTCTCAGTATAATCTCTAATTGCTACACACTAATCAAGCCCGATCTAGCAAATCACATGCTCCAATCTCCGCCACCTGATAACCTGCCTCTACTGCGCAATCACTGCTGAAGAATGGCTCTAAATGAACTCGAATTAGTCCAGCCTTGCTCACGCAATCCTCATTGGCATCTCCAATCACTAGTTGTTGCAAATCATGCAATATTATAGTCACAACTGATAGTCACACTGCTCTTTCACCTACCTCTTCACTGGTCTCCACTGAAATTGTCCATGCACTGTAGTTAACTAATGTATTCTTTAGTTGATTAATGAGTTAATAATTAGTGAATTAATTAATAATTAATTCACACCACTCTCACTAGTGTATGAATCAGTTAGACTAGATACAACTAGCTCAACTGTGTCTAACTGAGTTAAACTGAACACAACTCCACCAACTACTTCTACAACTCCACCAAACTCTGTCACATGAGTTCTAACTGAAGTCCTCCATGCAATAGCTCCATTAAACCCTCAGGAATAGCGTAATTCCTTCTGTCAGCTGCTGTGCCACATCTGTGCACTTAACTGAAGTGCTCCAAGAGAATAAGATAATGTTTATAGTCCAAATATTATTAAGAGCTAATAATATTCGACATATCTATTTTTAGACTGGCAATCTAAAAATAGATTTCGCCCAATATGTCTAAAATAGAAGTCCATATATTTTTCCAACTTGACCAACCATCCACAAATAGCATCCTGCAACTCATAGAATATGATCGACATGTCTAAAAATAGACTTGCGCCAAAAATAGCCTGCGGGCCCACTTAGTGAAGGCGACTTCTTTTCACTAAGCTCATCATCTTGTTTCAATCTCAACACAATGCTTTCTATTCCAGCTGTTCAGTAACATTTGCTGGTCCATATCCCAGAAAGTGCCCATGCATCATGATGCTCCCCGAGAATTAATTGAGAGAATAAGTCTTTTGTTCCAAATTTTATTCTGATTAGATGAGAGATAATTATCATCCATTTTGGTCTCCTGGAAGAGGGAAAAAAATGGCTTCTCCTTTATTATTAATGATTTTGTCTCTGCTATTATTTTCCTTGAATTGAAGCCCCTGCAATCCCAATAGATTATATTCATTATTTAGTTTCAGATTTGATTCCTTTTTGAGGGGCCTGATGTTGTTCCCTTTTTTCCTTCTTTACTTCCATGGTCTACTAACTGATGAGGAATAGTGCTTTGAAAACCAAATTATTTGTGTTTTTCAATTTTTTATTTCCTAACTTATCTGTTGGTTTTCGGCCCCGTTCGCCTAACTTTTCGTTCTATTTCTTTAGATTTTTTTCCACCTCAGATTTCTCATTTACTGAACTTGTTGCAAGGACTTGGCCAAAAACTTATTTTGAGGAAAGGTAAGCCTTCTCCTTGTCTTTATATGATTCCTCTATGGAGTCCTAGGAGTTCTCAGGAGTCTGATTCTTCTTTAAAGGTGATTTCTCATGTTGTTTCCTATCAATCTCCTGAGCTTCTTGAGATGGGCCATCTTCATTATTAATATTTTTTAGGGAATCAAATTTATTGTTTGAACCCTTGTGATTCCATGATTGACTCAAATCCTTCTTATTCACATTGGTGTTATTATTATTCCATGTTCCTCTAGATTACTAGGCCAATTTCCCTTATTGTGGGGCTTGTTGCTTTTTGGTTTCTTTCCATCTCTTGGATTGTTGTCATTATTCACCCTACTCTCCTTGATTTTCATTTGTTGCTAGAAATTTTGAACAAATTTTGACAAAGCGTCCCTATTCGTGGCATATCCTGCATTTAAAGGGGAGATGATTGTAATTAGCTTCCTGTATATGGGTCCAATCATCCATGCAAAGGTTGATTGTTGGCGAGAGCCCTTTCTCCAGATCGACTTCAAACGTATTCTGGCACATGCAAATAAACCCTCTTTAGGTTCTGCACAATAAATATATTTCCCAAAAGAGTTTCCAATAAATCTGAAAGTGGCTTCGTTCCAACAATGCAAAGGGAGATACAAACATTTAATCCGTACAAAAAAGACTGTGGGGATATCACTATCACAGTTAAAAGTAGAGTTTCGTTGATCCAGATATATCCCTTGGGGTCCCATAAAATATGGCTCACTTTTGAAAAACACATCCCAATATTTTTTAAGCTTGAAGTAAAATGTGAAGAAACCATTTCCAAGGAAGGAAGAAGAAAATTCCCCCTTCATTTTCTGCTTCTAGTTCTTATCGATCCAGGTTTTGATGAATTTGGGGGAGGGCCATAAGCTCATAAATTTCCCAATTAGACCTTGATATGAAAGCTGCTGTGCCCTTGTTCTATCTTGAGTAGCCAAGATCAAAATCTTTGGAATTTCATCAATCTCTTTGTCAAACTTGGAGGGAGGGGGCTTTTGGAACTTAAGGCCATTAGAAACTAAGTTTTTTAAGGGCACGACCTCCTTGGATAGCTGTGAATCATGGGCTGGATCAACCATGATGGCCACCTGAACAAGAAAAATATAGAATAAGAAAAATAATTATGATGAGAAGCTATCTTATGGACGTAGATGGACTCCTAACCAACTGTAGGAGAGAAGCATGCATCACCTATGAAAAAATCGGTCACACCAGAGGGAAGAGGAAGTGAGATCCAATAAAGCCTAGCCAACAAGGAGGGGGATCGAAGAATCAACCCAATCCGAAAACATAATTAGAGAAGCATAGCCCAAGGCCAAAAGCCAAGGATTCAGAACAACCGCAGACCTATATTCACAAAACCTGAAATGTAGAGTTCTCTAGTTAGGCAACCATGCATTTTCACCGGCTTGCAATAATATATTAAGTTATTATTTTATAAATATATTATTAATAAATGCAAGTGTGTTTTTTTAGATAATTTACAAGTTATATGAATATGTTTTTTAATTGATAATGTCTTTTTTGTGTGTTTGGCATATTGAAGTTGAAAAACCACAAGGATATGTGGTACAATGGCCATAAATTTCACATTAAAAAGTTGGATAAAAAGAGGAAAAATTATGATTGTGGGATGATTGCAATATTTTAGGTCACTAATGTTTCCTATAGAAGTGACACACATCCACAAGTCTTTGAAAATAAATACTATGGATATTTGGATGACATACTTGAGTGTGACTTTGATTCCTTAAAATTGGTTCTATTCAACGTGAAATGGTATAGTCTACAAATGAATGAGTATGATCATGATAAAACTATTATTCAACATGATAATGGATTCACCATGGTTAATACAATTTCATTTGAGCTAGGATTAGATCGCTATGTCCTTCCAAGCCAATGCGAACATGTCTTTTACTCAAAGGTTCCAGGTAGAATGGGTTGATCGTATGTTATTAGATATGATCCAAGAGGAAGGCTGGTAGAGTATAATTTGGCAAGAGAAGATCATAATGTTGAAGAGGATGATGATGTGGAGGAGTAGTTAATTGATCACGTGTCATATCACAAATATGTCAAAGAAGTTCACGGAGATATTCGAGACAATGTTCTCGATGAAGATGATATCAATGATGTACTGTCAGATGAATATCTTGAAGAAGTTGAACGAAATGATGACATTGATGATGATGCTGAAATCACTGACCATTTCAACACCATTTTTGAACTGGATGAAATAAATGTTGAGTTGGATGAATAAGAATATTAATGATATCAAAATGTTGAAATGTACGTGTTATGCGTTTATATGTTTTTAGTTGACTTTTTCTCTTTCATTTAACTTAAAATTTTGTTTTCTTAATAATTTATATATAAGTTTGATTCTTACTATGTTGGTTTCAAATAGTTTATAGTAGATAAATTAGATATCAGGAATATTGAGAGTGATGTGAGGGGGGAGAGGGGCATTATGAGCTTCCAACTTTACATGGTTTTCCTTCTTTAATAAATAATATTATATTATTCTTGAAACCAAGAGAAGCTCATTATTTGCACTGATCTCAAGCTTCATGTTGTCACGACCAATACATGAAATAATTTATTATATCTCTCTTATACTCCTGCTTCCAATATCAAAGTATATGAGTCCCCATGAATTAAAAAATGATGGCTAGGAACCAATTATCTGCACCTATCTCAAGATTATTGTTACCAATTTTCAGCCTACCTCGGCTAACGACCAATCCAACGCTAAAAATTTACTAATAATAAGTGGCTTAAATGATGTTCTAATTAATTGAACTCGCACATAGTGAACTATGAATGAGGCTAATGTTTATTTTTTTTAAAAAATTTTCCTCGTACACATTGAAATTTGACATGGCTATAATATATGCATGCATTAATGACGTGGGAGGGTTTGGAGACTTAAATATGACTCAGAAAATAATTCGATAATCAAGTGAGATCACTTAGCTTCGGGGCAGTTTTGATTTGTTGTGTTTCATAATCTAAGCATTTTGACTCTTCCCATGTGAACCAAAATTGATAGTTGATTTGGATTCCTTTGGCTAGGCTACCTCTTCACCTAGGCTATATTATATATAATATATAATATATATCATATTTTATCTTCAACCGAGGCTTATTTCCCACCATAATATTCTTTCCCCCTTTTTTCTCCTTCCCTTGTGGCCAAAATGTAGAAATAACTCGAAATTTGTAGCTGCTAAAGAAATCACACTGAAATCAGAAGACACAAATTTCTTCTACTAAATTTCGTAGAAGGAAAACTGACAATAGAAACACATGAAATCATTCAATCACAAGTGACAAAAAGTTTTTACCGGGGAACCCAACTAGGAAAAACCCATACTTTTTTTGTATCATATCAAATGATAACAATGATAAATTACAATGACTGCTTCAATGCTTGAAGCTCAATCTACATTGCAATTCTGATCTCCTCTTGACTCTACTTTGGCCAATACTTAACCAAAATAGGTCTCTCGCTTCCTCCTATTTCCTTGCGCAATTCTTGCTCCTAAAGAGTAGAGAAATATCCTATTTCCTTGTGCAAATACCAAGAGAATAAGCTCACTTGCTACATGAAAACTCTGTACAAAAAAATATACAATAGAATAAAATTGTGCCTTTTCACTCCACTTCACTAGGAAATTCGGATTTCATGCATGAATAAGGATATTTTTTAGTATATTGACTAGTTAACTAAGATTTCAATGAGTTAACAACAATTACAATAACTCAACTAAGCTCATACTAACTCTATTCTAGACTAGAGATTACCTAACTGGCTTTCACTAAAGATAACACCACTAGATACCTAGATCTAAGCCACCAAATTTCCCACCAACTCGAATTGACTAACATAACTAAGTCATTTGGACATGTCACTCTTGTTAACTACTTTCCAACTCATCCCGTTGAAATGGAAATTAAAATTTCCTCATTTGACTAAGGCACACGTGAAATGAAGCCTTTTCTTGCTACAATTTAACACTCCCTCTTAGCAAGAAAAGGGTTATGAACAACTCCAATATTTCTCCCGTGGAACTCAAAATTGCCTCTTGACAAAGCCTTTGTCAAGATGTCTACATATTTCTCTTCTATAGGAATGTAATGTAACATAATAATCCTCCTATGCACACAATCTCTCATGTGATGATATCTTATGTATATATGCTTGGACCTATCATGAAATAATGGATTTTCAAAGAGTTTTATACAAATTTTATTGTCACAGTGGATCAATGTAGGCTCCATCCCTCGATTGAAGAGACCAACTATGATCTTCCTCATCCAAATAGCCTCACATGTTGCTTGACTAGCAACCATATACTTGACGTTTGCTAAGATGAGTGCTATAAATCTTTGTTTCCTGATGTACCAAGAAACTGTTGCTAAACTAACACTGAAGTCTGCTCCTGATGTGCTCTTCTTATTTGAGAGACTCCCTGCCCAATCTGAATCTGTGAAGCCTTTGAGCTTCACTCCATCAGTTTTCCTGTACCATAAATCAAAGTATGTTATGCCTTTGAATTATCTTAGAAATTGTTTTTTTTCTTTCCAAAGAAGATTGGTAGGCTCCGCCATGAGATGACTAAGATGATTACTGCAAAAAAAATATCGGCCCTTGTGTTCACCAAGTACATCAAGGACCCCACCAATTTTTTGTAGACAATGCCATCTACTATATCCCTTGCAGAAACATCCTCTTTCCTCCAATTAGTACCTAGAGGAATATGCATGGGTTTGCAATCCTACATGCGGAATATCTAAAGGATGTCAAAGGTGTACTTTCCTTGTCCAAAAAATATCTCTCCATCTCCCTGCCACACTTCCAAGTGAAGGAAGTAGTGCATCGAATCTATATCCCTCATCTCAAACTCTCTTGCAAGGTCCTCCTTGCAAGAATGGATCAACCTATCATATCCTATCAGTATCAAATCATCCACATAGAAAAATAATGAGTATATTTCCATCTACATAATGTAGTAGAGATTGGAATCTTCTTCACTCTTTGTGAAGCCCCATCCACTGAGATAAGAATCTATGCGTGTACCAAGCATGAGGTGCCATCTTGAGACCATAGAGGATTCTCTTGAGCCTACACACATGTGTCTCCCTGTTAAAGGTATCTAACCCCTCATGCTACTAAATGTAGATCTCTTCCTCAACCACTCCATTGAGGAAGGAAATTTTAACATCCATTTGGTGGAATATCCACCCCAACTGTGCTTCTAATGCAAGTATGGTCCTGATATATGAGTATCTTTCCATAGGGGAAAATGTCTCCTCATAATCAATCCTCTCCACCTACGAGAAGCCTTTGGCCACAAATCTGTTCTTGTACTTCTCAACACTACCATCAGATGCATGTTTCACCTTATACAACCACCTGTAACCCAAAACTAACTTGTTCTTAGGTCTAGGAACTACCTCCTAAACATTTTTATTCATGATGGAGTTATACTCCTCCACCATGGAATCTACCCACACCTTCTGGGAAACAACCTCTTCAAAATTAGATGGATTAGAATTAATCAACTATGACATGAGTGCCATATATCTTGTATATCTGTCTAGTGATCTCATCTGTTTGCACAAGGATATCCTCCTCTGGTGGTATGCTCAATGCTCATTCTAGACAACTCCTCGTGGATTTATCCTCATCAAATCTCACATCCCTCCTCATACTAAGCAATCCTGAGTGAGGGCATGTATACCTGGTAAATATGAGGTGTCTCAGAATGGCCCAGAAAGATCCCCCTCTCTGTATTGAGCTCCAATGTTTTCCTGCTATCTTTTGAGACATGACAATAGACTATTGATAAAAAAAGGCGAAAGTGGGAGACATCTAGCTTCCTCCCAGTGAAATCCTTTTCAGGTGTAATGATTCCAAGAATTTCGTGAGGGCTCATGTCATGCAAGTAAACAACTATATTGCAAGCTTCTACCCACAAGGATAATGGAAATCTATGGTCATGCAACATTTCTCTAGAAACTCCTATAATACTTATATTTTTCCTGTTTTCAACCCCATTTTTCTATGGGTTGTGGGGTGCAATCAACTCCCTTCTAATACCCTCATTGGCACATAATTATTTGAAGGCATTAGACACATACTCTACTCCATTATCACTTCTCAGGGATTTATTTTTCTTTCCAGTCTCATTTTCAACTAAGGCTTTAAATTCAAATTTTTTTTAATAAACATTATATTTCTTATTCATGAAATAGATCCAACATCCATGTGAAAAATAATCTATGAAGATCACATAATACTTGTTCTTTTCAGTTGAGACTGTGGAAAATGGTCCACACACATTTGAGTGAACTTGCTCCAAGATGGATCCAACTCTATTATCTTGGCCATAGAAGGAGGATTTAACATAGTTTACAAGGGTTCATCCCTTGTAAACATCATGTTGATCAAGGGTTCATTTTGGAAGTCCAGTGGTGATCTGTTACATTATTTTCAAATATCCATGGTGTGGGTGTCCCATGCACGTATGCCAAAGCTCTCCAAAATATCGACCCTGAACATTTTTTGCCTTACCACTCAATGCATAAACCTCCAAATTGTATATATTTTCAACCCTAACACTAATTTTCTTAACCTATCCAATAGAAACATGCTTCATATATGCCTTCCCTTTACTGAACACCACATCATATTCTTTGTCTTCAAGTACAACTACACAAGCTAGATTTTTCTTGAGAACATGCATATACATTACATTATTTAGGTGAATATGGGAGCCTGAATCCCTCTTAAATATAATAGTGCCAATTCATTTGGTAGTATATCTTCCATCATCTCCAAGCTCTATGTGTAATTGTATATCTTTCTCCTCTAAGCCACTGAAGAACTCCTTATTTCCTGTCATATGAAATGAAGCACCAGAGTCTAAGTACCACACACTACCTCGAATAGTTTTTGGCATACAAGCAATGAGGGTGAAATCCAACTCGAATTGTGATGTGAGATAATCTCCTCCTGTTGCTGTTGTAGGCTTCTTACTGGTTTATTATATGGACACTTGGTTGCATAATGTCCATACTCATGGAAGTGAAATAATTTAATTTTATTGAGGTATTTCTTGTTTCCATGGTTTTTGCTGTATTTTTCCTTGTCTTGGGCCTTCTTTCCTTTTCCAGCTAAAGCAAAGTTTTCTTCCTCATTAGTTCTCGATGAGAATCCATCTCTAGTGTTTCTTATAATCCCCTCCCACACCAAGTCAAACCAAAGTCTCTCCCAATCTGGGAGCTTGTCTCTTCCATTAACTACATCTTGATAGCTATTATAGGAATTTGAAAGATCAAGGAGTTATAATCTCACAATATCAGATGGTTTCACAATCTCTCCAACTCCTCCAAGTTCATATCTAACCTAAGTGAATCTGGATAAGTATTGAACAATAGTTTCATTTTTATTCATTCGAATGCTCCCGAGATTATCTTTAAATGCCAACTTCTTGGCATCACTTCTACTTTCGAATAAATCTATGAGAGTTTTCCACATTTCAAAATTAGTCTCCTTTCCATGCAAATTCAGAACCACATGGTATCTGACTCACTGCAGGATAATCGTCCTAGATTTTGTAGTATCTTTCTTCCACTAAGCCAACCATTGTGAATATGATGATGCTGGTTTGGAATATATGTTTTTGTGTACTCTAATACTCCATTTTCATTTATCACGACTTCAATTTTGTATTTCCAAGCACAAAAATTTGAATTTCCCTCCAATGCATACTCAAGCCTTAATCCATTGAAAGACATTATTCCTGCACTAAAGAAATACATGCACTAAAAATTATGCTATTCAAAATTTCTTTGAGAGATGATCAATAATCTAGTTATGCAATTTTCAATAGCTCTGATATCATGTGGAAATACATTTAAATTTGAAACTGCTAAATAAATCACACTGAAATTAATAGACACAAATTTCTTCTATTAAATTATGTGGAAGGAAAAATGACAATAGAAACACATGCAATCATTCAATCACAATGTACAAAGTTTTAAATAGGGAACCCAACTGGGAAAAACCCCTCTTCTATTTGTATTAGATCATATTAGAAAAATTATCAATTACAATGATTGTTTCAATGCTTGAAGCTCAATCTGCACAACAATTCTGATCTCCTCTTGACTCTTCTCTGGTAAATAATTAGCCAAACTAGGACTCCTGCGTCCTCCTATTTCCCTGCGCAATTCCTGTTCCTAAACAATAGGTAAAACTCCTATTTCCTTGTGAAAATCCCAAGATAATAAGCTTACCTACTACATACAAACTCTGTACACTCCAAAATAATATACAATAGAAGAAAATTATGCCTTTTCACTCCAGTTCACTAGGAAATTCGAATTGCATGCATGACTAGGGCTATTTTTAGTAAATTGACTAGTTAATTGATATTTCAACGAGTTAACAATAGTTACAACTACTTAGCTAAATTCATACTGACTCTATTCTAGACTAGAGCTCAACTAACCGACTTCACTAAAGATAGCACCACTAGATAGCTAGATCTTAGCCACCAACTTGCACACAACTCTAATACTAGCCTACCAACTCAAATTGGCCAGTTTAACTAAGTGATTTTTCCATGTCGCTCCTACTAACTTCCTACGAACTCATCCTGCTAAAGTGGAAATTCAAATTTCCTCATTTGACTAAGGCACAAGTCAAATGAAGCCTTTTCTTGCTATGATTTAACACATCGATCTACGATTTGAATCACCATATATTTGTGCCCATACTTCCCATATAGTTCTTTGTCAACTTAAACCATGTATGTTCAAGCACAAAGACATTGATATACTAGGGTTTCATTGGAGGAGACATTGATATGATAGGGAAGTGTTAGAGGAGATATTGAACTGCTAGGGCCACAACGAAAGGCTAAGCAAGTAAAGTAGAAAAATGGTAATGTGGTTTCTTCATGCTTTGAAATTGTTCAGTTTGGCTTCAAAACTCTTGTGAAATTCCTCCTTCTCGCATAATCATTTTATGTTGTTATTTAGTTATTTTTATTAGCTTTTATGTCTTGCATTTCATGTCTCTTTTATAATGATCGTTGGTGCGATTTTCTGAGTTCTTTAGAGATTTGGAAAGAATATTTTTTTAGCTTGAGAGGTAAATCCAAAGCACCTTCATTTTATTAGAACAATTCCCTTATTTTTTGACCTTGCATTCCATGTACCCAAGACACAAAACAAGGCACTTGTATTCTTTCTCTTCAGCCACAATTTTAACCTTTTAACTCTAAATTTGTTAGCAAACAGGGTTGAGTTTGGACCTTGAAATATATAAATATATTCAGAGGGTCTGCTGCTGGCCAAGACAATTCCTAGTCACCAGAGCCAACATACTACTGATCACTAGTTTTTTTTTTGTCTTTTAATTTCCATGCAAGTTTGTTGGTTAGATTTACATTTGTAGATATCCTAAGTGAAAAATTTGTATGAAGGAGTCTTTCTTAGGGTTTCATAACATACATATTACATTTGATACCATTTATTGGGTGGTTGTAGCAAAAACCTTGGAAATTAATGATGCTACTTACTAATAGTTTGTCTAAATGCCTCTACCAAGATCTCTTTTTTTTATGCCACATCCTTACTCATGCTGAATGTTACTATCTTGTATTCACATTGGCAAGTATGGTATGTTTTGGAATATATATATATATATAAACACATTTTTTATGGGTTGATGTATAATTCCTTCATTTGACACTAACATTTATTTGATACAGTTTGGCTGCATGCAAATTGTTTGAAGAAACTCTTGACTGAATTGCTACACATATGTAACAAACTTCACTTATTTCCATGACATGTTAGTTAAAATCTCACATAAGAATTTTGGAGGTATTCTTTATGGCCTAAAAAAATGGAAAACAAGATACATGTATCTACTTTAGATTTTCCTTGTAACTCTTAATTTGAGTTCTATTTGAGTCTGTCACCAAAGTGTTTGAATTTTTTTTTGAGTGAACTCTGTCACATGGATGCTGGGCTTGATGGTATTTCTTGTCACAAGGATTCATTGCCTTTCCATAGGGTGAATTTCATAGAAATTTTCTCCAATATTATTATCACAAAGATGTGATATTGTGTCTGCATCAAGACTCAAATTTGCTTCTAATTGACCTTGAACATAAACAAAGAACTTGGGTTTGATATCTATGGAGATTTAAAATTTACAAATATTTTTAGGTCCATCGTAAGGATTCTTGTGACTTGAATTAGGGAAATATATTTAACTGCCCTATAGCCTAGCTCTGATACCATGTTGAAAATTCAATTGCAAGCATGAATTTCTAATAAAAGATAATTACTTGTGAGGATTCTTAGTCTTTTAGAATTTATTCAATCTTCATCAAGAAATTATACTTTAGCATTTCAAACATTCAAGTTTGTATACACATCTATTAATTCTAATAGTACTTGGGAGTTTATTAACGAGGATTTTCTCCTAGGATCCCCATGAAAAAAAACATCATAATGATTTAGCTTTTGTTTTTGTAGAACAATACTTCTGAAAGATGACCAACATGGTCACATAAAATAAGGAGATTGGTGTGTGTAGCTATGATACCAACAATATGAATTTCAATTTTGAAAGTGTGAATTTTGAAATTCAGATGTATCAATTTTGATCCCAAAATTGTGAGTTCCAATTCTAAAATTATAAATTTTGATTCCAAAAGTGTTAATACTAAATTGTTACAATGCATATTTTGAATTTATTTTCTAATGTGTATAAAATATCTAAATCCAATATTCATTTATAATTGTCAACATTTTATTTTTTGTGAGCATGAATAGCATCATAATGACATTCATTGTTAAATATATCAAGATTGAAGTGTTGAAAATTGCAACTAGGTTTAGTCTTCATAATGACCTAATTGTAATCTTGACATTATGTATTATTTATAAAAAAAGAAAAAGAAATAAATATACATTATATTTTTATTTTCGAGTATGGGTTTGATACTCAAGTTTGAGCGAAAATCATGTTCTTCGTTCTTTTAGGGTTTCAAGGTCTTTCTAGCATAAAGAATAATATTGGTCATGTGTCATAGTACCATTTGTACTCATTGTAATAAATAAAAGTATTTATTTTTTCAAGGAAAATCCACTCATAAGCCCAAGACAAATTATTCCCAAGGAGAAGATCAAGTCGGCCTTAAGGGAGGGAATTCAACCCTCAAGAAAGGATATATAAAGGAGAGGATCTCGACTCATTTGGACACACATGCACATGTTCGATATACAATAACAAAGTAGAAAGAGAATAGTTGGAGGGACGAAGAAAAGGAACATAAATCAAAATTTGTCTAAGGTCATATTCTCTTGTTTTTCTCTATGGTTTGTGAAGCTTCCAGTTGTAGGGGGATGAATTTCTGTTGCAGGGGGACGAAATTCTGTGGACATATTGCAGGAGGCCGAAGTTTCAATATCATAGTAGAAATATCAAAATTATGGAAGCTTCCTTGAAGAAGATATTGCTAGGGGCTGACTTGATACTTAGTAGGGTTGTTGTCTTTAGTCTTTTTGTCTTTGACATCTCTTTTTAAGAATATTATAAAGAAGAAGAGAAGCATTTTTTGGGTTTTCCCCTTTGAGGGGTTTTTCCCTGGATTGGAGCCTATACCTTCTTTACTTTGTCTTTTTGTGATATTAATTATTTTTGGTAATTACTTTATGAAAAAAGATCTAATAAAGTAATAAAAGGCCACACAAATCACAAGTAATTATCAAGTTATAGAAAATCATCTAAATACATAAGTCTCCTAATTTTCCAACATGGTATTAGAGCTAATGTGCAAGAAGAAGACTGAAGATCACATTTTAGTTGGCACAATGACAAGGGTTATAAGGAATAGTTTCAAGGTTCTTGGAAATATCGCTACATATATCAAGGATTGTCTATTGAAAATAATCTCCAAGCTCATAAAGGAAGTAGTAGATGGAAGTTTTTTCTCCACTTTATCCAACACTTCCAAAGAAGAGAATGTATGGTTTATTGACAATGGTGCCTCCATACATATGACAGGAGAATTTAGTCAACTTAAAACCCTATCTAAGGGTAACTCATCTCATTCAATCGAACTTGGATACAAGAAGAGATATCCAGTGAAAGGGATTGAATCTACTTCATTGGAGCTCGAGTTTGGTGGAAGCATTCACCTCAAAAATATCTTGTATGTTCCAGGTTAAAAAAAAACTTACTTTCTATTTACTTCTTAGAGGATAACGGTGATAGAATTGCTTTTGTTGATGGAAAGGCATTGTTTTGGGGTAAGGGTTCTAGTATTGATGATTCTAGGGTGGCTGGGATTCGTGAGGGGAATTTATATATAATTTATAAACCTCTATCTCATTTCCTAATTCACTTTGATATAAGTCCTTCGAACTATGACATAGAAGGTATGGACACCTTCATTATAATATTTTTCCATCTCTAAGTCAAATGGTCAATGACATCCCCGAATTAAAGGAAGAACACGAAGGGACCTATAAGGGATGTGCTCTAGGAAAGAATGTAAAAAATCCATTTACAAGACCTGATACCATATCTAAGAAAGTTTTTGATCTCATAAATTCATATGTAAGTGGACCTATGTTAGTCAAATCTCTTGGTGGGCATCAATATTACGTAACCTTCATTGATTATTTCTCAAGAAAGACTTGGTTATAAATTCTCAAGAAAAAGGATGAGGTATTTGAAAAGTTTTAGGAATTCAAGAATGAAGTGGAGAATATAAAAAAGATAAATATTAATACTTTGAAGTTAGAAAATGGTGGGGAATACACCTCTAAAGAGATGATAGATTTCTGCAAGGAATTCAGGATCAAGAGGGAGCTTATCTTTCCCTATAATGCTGAACAAAATGGTGTGAATAGAAGAAAGAGTATAACTATTGAAGAATGTGTTAGGGCCATACTTTATGATCAATATATCCCTCAATTCCTATGGGGAGAAGTATGCATGCCAATTGTGTATTTACAAAACTGAAGTCCTCATAAGATCCTCAACAACATGAATATGAAAGAAGAATTTATGGGAAAGAAGACAAATGTGGATGATCTTCGAATATTTGGGTTTCATGTGTATATTCATATACCTAAGGACAAGAGAAAGAAGTTGGATCCTACCAGTATAAAGGGCATATTTTTTGGATATAGTGCTCCATCAAACACATATATAATCCATGATCAGGAGGATTATCGAATTAAAGTAAGAAGAGATGTCATCTTTGATGAAAGCATATCTTACAAGAATTAAAGAATGTTCAGGTTGAATATGATGAAGAAGAGATACCTATATTTGAGGATATCTTAAGGGTAAATGATGGTAAATATCAAACATATGCTCATCAAATATGTTGAAGGTCCAAGTGAGCCTATACAAAAAATAATTATTCCACAAATTCGAAAAATACTTGCTTGGTTGAGATATACCCCGCAAGAAGTATAAGGACATACAACATCAGGGACCTTCAGGGAAAGTAAAAGACCTAAGAGGTATTCTGGGTATGCTGCATATATGGTGAAGCTTATTGAAGTAGAACCTTCCTCCTATGAATATGTAACTAAATATCAAGAATGGAGGAATGCATTGCAGGAAGAATACCAATCCATAATGAAGAATGATGTTTTGGAGATTGTCTCTAGGCCTTATATCGTCACTTAAAAATGGATTTACAAGATAAATGACATTGCATATGGGAGCATTGATAAATACAAAGAAAGGTTTGTAGCAAGAGGCTTCTCACAGAAATAAGGGATTGATTATTAGGAAACCTTTGCTCCGACAACTAGATATACAAAAATAAGATCGCTTGTTTCATTGGAAGCTACTATGGGATGGAACATCCATAAAATGGATGTCAAGATGAATTTACTGAATGGAATCATTGATGGGAAGTTTTACATTGAGAAACCTAAAGGATTTGAAATAAATTAGAGGGAAAATCACGTCTGCAGGTTGAATAAAGATCTATATGGATTAAAAGAAAGCACCTAGAGCTTGGTATGTAAGAATGGATGTATACCTATTGATACTTGGCTTTACCAATAGTACTGAAGATCCTAACCTATATATCAAAGTGGTACAAGGTGAACCAATTATCATACTCTTTTATGTTGATGATCTACTAGTCAATGTGTAGAGCATTAGATTCAAGAATGCAAGAAGCAGTTTGCAACAGAGTTTAATATGAAGGATGTTGGGATTATTCATTATTACTTGGGACTAGAAGTGTGGTAGAATACAGGTGAGATATATATTGGTCAAGGTAAAGATGTGATCAAGATACTTCAAAAGTTTGGCATGATGGATAGAAATCCTATGATTACTCCTATCATTACCAATCTAAATAAGTGGAGGAGTTAAAATTCTATTCCAGTGGATCCTACTTGATACAGACAATTGATTGGGTCCTTGACATATTTGGTAAATAAGAGACCAAATATTTGTTTTGCAGTGAATGTCCTTAGCCAATTTCAGATGGAGCCAAAACATGATTATTGGATTGAAGCCATGCATATCATAATATATTTTTATGGAAACATATGTCACTGTCGTCAGTATATTGGTAATGAATTCAGATTAGGGTTGCATTGAGATAGATGGAAGAAGAAAAATAGGTGGATGCTTTAGCCTAGGGTCTTCCATGCTCTCATGGACGAGCAGAAAGTAGGATACCATTGCTTTGAGTAGTGATGAAGCTAAATATGTTGTTGCAAGTGAGGTCTATCAGAAGCATTTTGTCATAGGAAGTTGTTATTAAACTTGTTTGAAGGACCTATTAGCCCTGCATGGATACATTGTGATAATGAATGTTGCATAGTATTGACATAAGGATCGATGTTTCATGCTAAGAAAAAGCATATAAATAAGAAGCACCACTACGTTATAAGCCTGGTACAAGCTGGGGTCATGGAGCTTCCCTATTTACCTACAGAAGAACATGTAGTAGACATACTAACTGAAGTGTTACCAAAAAATAAGCTTGAGTACCTAAGAGGTAAGTTTGGTTTGGTGGACATATCTTCCCTAATTTAGAAGGAGTGATGTTAGATAATTATTGTCTTTATGGATCATGCACTAGACCTTAACTAACAACTGTAAGTATTAGTGAAGGCCATAAAGAAAGAATGGAGTCTGGAGGATTGTATAAGCATCTTAGATTGAGACTTATTATGGATTGTAGAATCCAAGGAAAGAAGTTGTTGAATGATGGTCTTTTAGGATGAGGTAGGGAATCCAAGATAAGAGTAATCGAAGAGGACATATATTCTTTGAGGATTTAGGTTTAGTATTCCAGGGTAAGAATAGTCCACAAAGGACATACCCGATTGAATGGGGTTTGTGCCTTATAGGTAGCGTGGAAGATCACATAAAACCTCCCAACATAATGCTTTCAAATAAGGATGAGCTTGTCAATTTAAGGCCTTCAAGGAAAAATTTTGTTACGATAAAGATGCTTGAAAAAAATATGGCTTGTCAATCTAACTCTTCTTATGAGAATGCTTCAAGATTGAGATTCCTTGTACCATGTAATAGGATTATGAATACCTCCCTAGTTAAGAGGGAGTGTTGAAAATTGTAACTAAATTTGGTCTTCATAATGACTTAATTGTAATCATGACATTGTATATTATTTATAAATAAAGAATATTAAAGAAAGATAAATTGTATTTTTATTTTGGAGTATGGGTTTCATATTCAAGTTTGAGTCAAAAAAATGTTCTTCGTGCTTTTAGGTTTTCTAGGTATTTCTAGGATAAATAAAATCATTGGTGATGTGTGTCATAGTCCCATTTGGATTCATTGTAATAAAGAAAAATATTTATTTTTGTGAAGGAAAATCCACTTATAATCCCAAGACCAAGTCGGCCCTAGGAGTATATCAAGTTGGCCTTAAGGGAGGGAATTCGACCCTCAAGAAAAGCTATATAAAGGAGAGGATGCCGATCATTTGGACACACATCAGGCACAAGTTGATCTAAAATAGTGAAGTAGAAAGAGATTAGCTAGAGGGACAAAGAAAAAGAATACAATTCAAAATTTATCTGAGGTAATCTTCTCTTGTTTCACTCTACATTTTCTGAAGCTTCTAGTTGCACGGGGCCAAAATTTTGTGGACCAGTTGTAGTAGGCCGAAGTTAGATTCTAGAATTTTGATACTACTTCTAGTATCAAAATTCTAGAAGCTTTCTTGAAGAATTTATTGGTGGGGGATGACTTGGTGCTTGGTAGGGTTGTTAGATTTAGTATTTGGGTCTTGGAAGTCTCTTTGTAAGCATATTCTAAAGAAGAAGAGAAGCATTTTCTGGGTTTTCCCCTCGGAGGGGTTTTTCCCTGGCTTGGAGCCTATATCTCATGTACTTTGTATTATTGTGATATTCATTATTTTTGGTAATTTATTGATGAACAAAGATCCAATAAAGTAATAAAATTCCAACAAATATCACAATTAATTATCAAGTTATAGAAAATCATCTAAATATGCAAGTCTTCTGATTTTCTAGCATGAAGAGACATAATAAAGTAAAAACAAGTATAAAAATTATTGCATTGCAGAGTTGTACCTTTTTCACACATATTTGAGGAAATTTTCAATAAGGTTACATATAAACAAAATGATGACCATGAGTTAGTTTTTTTTACCAACTTCCTCACCTTATTAAAAACACTATAACTTGTTTTAATTGTGGAAAATTTATTGACAAAACTTGTATCCCAAAAGAAAAGTGAGCAATCACATTCAATATTTAGATGACGCAACAAGTATTGATTAAAAATAACTACTAATTTATGAGTTCTTACACAATATAAAGCATTAAAAAATGGCAAGTGTAGAGGTTTTTAGTTCTTTGTTCAAATAAAGCTTTGTTTGTTGACATCATTATCACTCCCTCAATTTAATTCAATTTTTTCTTGTTGTACCTCATTTTCCTCAATTCCATGTCAATTTACTTTAATTATCCCTCCCTTTCATCCTACCTTTGGTGACCATGCCCATATGGTGCTATTCATCTATGGAGACCATTATTTTTGTTCCAACAACTCACTATTGTGTTCTTTTTAAACATATTTTTACCAAAATTTTGTTTTTCCTTGTTTTTATTATGGGCTTCCACAAATGAACCACTATTTTGTATGTCTTAGTGATAAAATATAAATATCTATAGGCATTACCCTTTATCCTACCTAACCATATTTCATAATGTGGGGTTGATGATTGCATTATGATCATTTTAACATCTTCTCTCAAAGATTATTCATGTCTAGGATTGTTACATAGAGGTATAATGTAGTGATTCTCAATAGTATAGGTATTATCACTTAAGTAAGCTTCCATGAATTCATGTGTGGGTTGTATATGATCATTTCTTATTATTTTTTGCATTAGGAATGGCTAGTAATTATTGGTTGAGTGCTTAATGGTCAAAAAATTGTGTCCATGGATTTTAATATATTCTCCCAATAAGTGATTTTAGGATCCAATATTGTCTCCCTCAGTTATGTTGATGGCCAAAAATGATCTTCATCAACATTAGGGATACCACCTGGCCATAGCCCCAAATAAAAATCTTTTCCATTTGGAATGGTGGTTTTCGATTGGTTCAATTGGGTTTAGTTACCCGTAAAAATGGGATTACTCTAACAAATGGAGACTTAAGAGGTATGGAAGATATATGGAGTGAGCGGCATTGGGTTGAATGATTATAATATTTAGAATAAATAAAACAAAAAATAAACTAATTTATATACTAAATAACCTGAGTATTCACACACTGATGTGAACTAGAAAGATAACGCGTGATTGAAAATATAAATATACAAAATATAACGTTAATTAAAGCAATATAAGATGATTAATTCAATTAAATAGTTAATTTAATTAATGTTAACACATTCACATACAATTTCAAGATATCGTTTAACTTATACTTATCATCAAAGAAAGGAACACATAAAGGAGCGTTTGTCTTTATTAGCAGAAGGTCAAAATCATTGGGGAATATTGCAAGGTTATAAAAAATACACAAACCCATACAACAAATAAGAAACTCAATTGGATATTCAAACCACGTGAAGGAAACCATGTATTCGTATGCACAATAATATCAATAGTTGTAGGAGAAGAGTTGTTGATCAATTACAACTTGAATCAAATAGATATAGACATTGCCATTATGGGGGTGATACATAACCTCTCATTAATTATTCTTGTATGATGTGTTTAAAATAGAATCCTAAACTAATAAGAAGAAGTAGCGTGGTAAGATGAGAAATTAATTGCTAAAATTATCAAATTAACTCAAATTCGTATTATTTTTTCTTGTCTCATAGTCTCATTTATGCAAGTCCTTTTCCATAAAAAATTGGGTTTGAAAATTCCATAATTACTCACGTGCATGGTATAGGAATATTCCTTTATTCATCATGTTTGTATGCATTTATATTTCAATCAATTAAATGTTTATGTTGATACCTATTCCTTTACATTTTTAAAAAATATTTCACTGGTCTAATTATATTATTATGTGGTAGTTTGATTCACATGGAAAAACACCTACACATTGAGAAGTAAACAAATAAAAATTTCACTTTACATTTAATGTGAAAATTTGACTATTTGTTTATATAATCGAAATAATAAATTTTCTTTTGTTGAAATATTTAGTCTGAGCCTCAAGATGACAATGATGTTCTTGATGAGGAAGACTTGTGGTCATCCCCCAACCTTGAGGTGACAATAAGAAAGTATGTGAAGAAAATGAACAAATACATTATGAAGTTGATTTGTAGTAGGGATCACAGTCCTGCGACTTAGGCTAGGATAAATAATTTGAGAGAAAATTTTGAGTCATACTAGCTAAACCATATTTTAAAGTTTTTTTATGTCATAATTTTAATTCTGAAAGTTTATTTATTTATTTATAACTTTACACTATTTAAACGAAAAATTATTTTCTTTCTTATGTAGAGTTATTTGGAGGACCTTTTCCCTTTGCATCAGTGAATCAATCCTTAGCTCGATGTTGGTACTAGTGGAACCGATGAGACATGATATGAGCATCTCTCCAACACTAACACCCAACATATATCTTCGAGGAAGCAATTCACTTCTTCACCTTTGCGTGCTCATGCTCCTAGTACTAACACTAGGTCCACACCATTGGTTGTGACCCATGAGCACATGACCCCTGATCCAAACACACAACCAGACTCTGGATCAGGTGGTGACAAATGTGACCCTTGTATTGATGACATTATGAGTTCATTTCCTAGAGCATCACATGTTAATAACACAGGGAAATATGTGTGCACATTTTTGGTGAATTACGAAGGAATTCCAATAAAAAACACCAAAAATTTCTGGTATTTTTCGATGTTTGCACCATTTCATGTCTTTTATCTAAAACATAAGTCATCTATATTATTATTTTCAAACTAATGATTGTATCTTTTTTCATGTAGATAACAACTTGTTTTATACAAAAATGGATGACAAAGCGTTAGATATTTTTGGGTCCACCATACACGAAAGGTGGACTTTCCAAAATTCCAACTTTAAAAATGAGTTTCTAGACTACCTTGAAGATATATTCATGGTAGATACCTTCAATAAAACCAAGGTCACCGAGTTGCAATAAATAAACAGTTAAAATATTTATGAGACCAATATAGGAAAAACCTAATAGGTAACCCTAGGTAGGAGTACCCTCCCATGATTCCTAAGATAGAATGGAAGGGCCTCATCGAGGACACAAATTAGAAATGATATGAGAAAAGAAGGGAAAAAACCACTTGGGCAAGCAAGGTATAAATTACATAATGAATTCAATACTTATAATTTTCTCTAGTTTTGAATAAAATTGCAGTATATAACATACTTGAAACTTTTCATAGGCTCCCTGACCCTTCGAAGGAAACCAAGGCAAGGATTGAGAAACATGGGCAACACAAATTGGGCCAAGGCAGCTATTTGAAGCTACATGCACGAATTGTAAGTACCCAAAACTTATTAACAATATTTTATGTTATATCGCCTACTAACATTCTTGTAATTGTGCTAGCAAATAACAAAAATAAATACTAATAGAATGAAGATTTCCACAATTATTTTTATCTAAAGAAAATTTCCTGATGGAACTGTGTATAGGATTAAGATACTGTCCACCCTCCACCCATCATCGGGGACTTGAGAATATTGAATGATAAACATGTGAGTATTGGAAGCCTTAAATTGAAAAAATTTCAATTATTTAGATGTGGAGAAAAATAATAAAATTTAAAATGGCCATTAAATAGAAAATAATTCCCTTATTTAGACATTGGGAAAAATAATTAAATTTAAAATAGCCGTTAAGGGTCAAGTAAAAAATGGGGCTGTTTAAAGAATATATATTTTTTTAATAATGTTTTTTTTTTTTTTTTAATAATTAAAATAAAATGAATATAAATTCAAAGGAAAATTTTGAATTTAAATAAACAAATTAATAATACATATTAATAATTAAAAAATAATAAACTAATAAAATCCAATTATTTAAAAAAAGTGCCCGGGGGGAGGGTGGCGAGAATTCAAAGAGGGAAGTAATTAAATATTAAAAAATAAATTAACAAAAATTAATAATTTAAAATCGATTTTGTTTTAATTGAAATAATTAAAAATAAATATTGTATATAAATAATTAAATTCAAAGAAGTCGATAAGGGCTAAGTCAAGGGGATAAATAAAAATAATTAAATAAAATAATGTAGAAATTTGAATAACTGATATATTATTCACCGAGATTCTCCTGATCACACACTATTTACGTGATCTGCACAGCCATAATCTCTTCTACCATTGATCATTAGTGCCGGAAATAAAAACAATCGCATGCGCACATTAAAACCATAAACAATCACACATATGAACAGTATGTAATGGGAAAGCTTTTAAAGGCGAAAACCCTCAACTATACGCATATTTATATGTCATAGAGATCATGTAATAATCATCATACAAAGCTCCTCACAAGCTCTTAGTACAATCTCCAATTGCTACACACTAATCAAGCTAGATCTAGCAAAACACATGCTCCAATCTCTGCCACCTGATAGCCTGCCTCTATTGTGTAATCAATGTTGTAGAATGGCTCATAAATAAATTTGAACCACTTGGCTTGTATAGTGCAATCCTCATTGGCTTCTCCAATCACTGTTGGATGCAAACCATGCATCACTATAGTCACAACTGATAGTCACACTGCTCTTTCACCTATCTCTTCATTGGTCTACACTGAAACTATCCATGCACTGTAGTTAACTGATGTATTCTTTAGTTGATTAATGAGTTTATAATTAGTGAATTAATTAATAATTAATTCACACCACTCTCACTAGTGTATCAATCAGTTAGACTAGATACAACTAGCTCAACTATGTTTAGCTTAGTTAAACTGAACACAACTCCATTAACTTCCTCAATCAACTCCACCAAAATCTCTCACATGAGTTCTAACTAAACTATCCATGTAATAACTCTAATTAACCCTTAGGAACAATGTAATTCCTTCTGTCAGCTCTTGTGCCACATCTGTGCACTTAACTGAAGTGCTCCAAGAGAATAAGATAATGTTTATAGTCCAAATATTATTAAGAGCTAATAATATTCGACATATCTATTTTTAGACTGGCAATTTAAAAATAGATTCCGCCCAATATGTCTAAAAATAGAAGTCCATCTATTTTTCCAACTTGACCAACCATCCACAAATAGCATCCTGCAACTCATAGAATATGATCGACATGTCTAAAAATAGACATAGTCTAAAAATAGACTTTGTGCCAAAAATAGCCTGCGGGCCCACTTAGTGAGGCGACTCTTTTCACTAAGCTCATGTGCCCCATTCTGATCTCAACACTCCCTCTCAACAAGATAAGGATTATCTCCCACCCCTATCCTGCCTCTGTGGTATTCGAATTTTCTCCTGGTGAGCGCCTTCGTCAAGATATCAGCATCCCGATCCTTCGCGGGAATGTATGAAAGTAACATGATCTTCCGCTGCACACAATCTATGATATGATGATACCGGATGTCAATGTGTTTAGATCTATCATGAAATACTAGATTAACCGAGAGTTTGATGCAACTCTTATTATCACAATATATCACAGTAGGATCTAAGTGTGAACCAAACAACCCAACTAGGATCTTCCTCATCTATATAGCCTCGCATGCAGTCAAACTAGCTGCCATATAATCGACCTCTACTAAACTGAGTGCCACGGATTTACGCTTCCTACTGTACCAAGAAATTGCTGTCGACCCGATATTGAAAATCCCTCCAGATGTTCTCTTTCTGTCCGTTGGGATCCTTGCCCAATCTGCTTCCGTGAAGCCACACAACTTCACTTCATCCGACTGTCTGTACCATAATCCATATCCTGATGTGCCTATGAGATATCTCAATACATGCTTGCCTGCCTTCTAGTAGAGCTTGGTAGGCTTAACCATAGCTTGTGAAAGCTGGTTAACAACATAGCATATGTTGGGTCGTGTATTGACCAGATACATAAGCGACCCCACAACCTGTCGATAAACAGTGGCATCCACTACCTCTGCCGATGTAGCATCCTCTTTCCTCCATCCACTAGGAAGAGGAGTGTCGATAGGCTTGCAACCATGCATGTTGAACTTCTCCAGTATCTCCCGGGCATACTTTCCTTGAGACACAAATAGTCCATCACTGCGTTGCCAAATTTCCAATCCCAGGAAATAATGAAGGAGGCCCAAGTCCTTCATCTCAAACTCTTTTGCAAGATCATCCTTGCATGAGAGTATCAACAGCTCATCACTTGTCAAAATCAAATCATCTACATAAAGTACAATGATCAGCAACTTACCCTCCACCACAATCTGGTATAGGTTAGGATCCGCCTCACTCTTGGAGAATCCAAGTCCAGTGAAATAACTGTCTATCCGTGTGTACCAAGCACGAGGTTCTTGTTTCAACCCATACAGCGCTCTCTTGAGCCTGAACACATGCGACTCGCTGCTGAAGATCTCAAAACCTTCGGGCTACTCTATGTACACCTCCTCCTCAATGACTACGTTGAGGAACGCAGTCTTCACATCCATCTGATGAATGTGCCACCCCATCTGCACTGAGAGAGCAAGAATCGTCCGTATGGAAGAATACCTTGCGACGGGTGCAAAGGTCTCCTCATAATCGATCCCCTCAATCTGTGAAAAGCCTCGGGCGACAGTATTTCTTTAATTCTCCACACTCACAGTGGAGTTGCCTGCTTCACTTTGTAGATCCATCTTGAACCCACCTTTGATTTCCCTTAGACCTTGGATCAATCTCCCCATGCACTGTTCCCGACAATCGAATCATACTCTTCCACCATGGCATCTACCCATGCGGGATCCTCCACGGCTTCCTCGAAATAGGATAAGAGGATGGCTTGTCACGATACACTTGATACACTTTCTCATAAAGGCCATGTATCCGATCCATGCACAGTCCGGTGGCCCCACATCTCACATGCTGCTGTGATGTAAGTGCTCACCACAATCTTCTCTGCATCTTGAGCCGTCGAAGCTTAAATAGTCTGCGCTTAAAGCCTCACGATGGACAGCACTTGCATGAGTGGTTTCTTCCACTCCATGAACCTCTTCTTGTGGTTGATCCACATCCTGAGGCTCATCCTTAGGAACTAATAGCTCCTCATCTGCATGCAAGTGTGGCTCCCTCTCAAGCGAACACTTCATGGCTTTCTCCTCATGAAATTTGATATCCCGTCGCACAAAAGTCTTGCGACTGTCTGGCAAATACACAAGATAGTTGTGGGGTGTATCGGTGTGCCCCACAAATATCCCAACCTCTACAGTCAGCTCCACCTTCTTCCTGGCATCCTTTGTCACGTAGATATGCTTGGTGAACCAATCCTCAAATGGGAAATCTACGGGCCTCATACCAAAACGCTCCCTCGGGTGCTGTGCAAGTATCTTTGTGAGGAAAATGGTTTTGCACATATCTGCAGTGTCCCATGCCTCAAGCCACAAGTGTATGGGAAGGCCACAGTCATGCAACATCGCTCATCACAACACACGGTTGAGTTATGCTCAGCCAACCCAAGCCCTGGACATGTCAAGCAAGTTAACTCAAACTTTCTTAATTCCTTCTGTGCTGCAAAAGTCCTTGAATTCGCCAGAGATGAATTCACCACCATTTTCGCTCCTAAGAGCTTTCACCTGCTTCCCTGATTCTTTCTCAACCAGTGCCTTGAACTCACAGAACTTTGAGTATGTCTCGCTCTTCTTCTGCATGAAGAAGATTCAACACTTCCAAGAAAAATCATCAACAAATATCACATAGTACCTGTGCTTTGCTGTTGAAGCTACTGAGAAAGGTCCACACACGTCTGTGTGAATTCTCTCAAGGATCGTTGTGGCGCGAATATCCTTCTCGTGAAAGGTGGCTTTCACAAATTTTCCCAAGGTACATCCCTTGCATTGATCTGATTGCACAAGAGTACCCTTAGGAAGCCCAGTAGAAATCTACTGCAGTATCTTCAAAGCTCCATGGTGAAGGTGGCCCAATCTCCGGTGCCACAACTCGCCATCATCCTGGCTCACCACTCCATCTGCCTTGCCTGCCATTGCTGTGCAGCCATCTACCTACAATTGATAAAGGTTCTTAACTCGAACCCTTATCCTTCGGGTTTCACCAGTTGCCTTACTGCGCAGGAAAGCCTTTCCCTTGCTAAAGACAAGATCATATCCCTTGTCTTCTAACATTGCCACAGAGATAAGATTCTTCTTCAATCCTAGAACATGCATCACTTCCTTCAATATGAAGGGTTTACCAGACTCCCTCTCAAAGGAAATGGTACTAATACCGGTCGCACTATATCTACCATCATCGTCCATATCGATGTGCACTCCAAGATATTTCTCATTCAGATCAGTAAACAAATCTCGATCTCCTGTCATGTGAAAAGACGCAACACTGTCAAGAAAACACATAGAACCCATCACACTTGAGACCAAGCATGCGATCAGTGAAAAATCCAGCTCAAAATGAGAGGCTAAGGCCTCTCCAGCTGCAGATCCAGCAGCCTGGTTATTTTTGTTCTTCTGTGGACAATTAGTGGTGTAATGTCCGTGTTGGTGAAAGTGAAAGCACTTCACCTTGGACATGTCCTGCTTCTTGCCTTTCGCACCAGATTGAGAAGCATTCTTCTTGCTCTTCCCCTTCCTTGCTTTGGTAGCCAAAGCAAAATTTTCTTCATCTGAGTTCTTTGATGAAGATGTCGAGTCCAGTACTTCACCTTATCTCCTCTTGCCAAGTTAGACCAAGAAGTCATCCGTCTGGCAATTTGTCTGACCATTGGCCAGGTGCTGATAGGAATGCCCACTCTTCGGAAGACCAAGGAGAGCCAAGTCCACCAAGTCCTCTTCATCGACAGTCACCCCCACACTTTCCAGCTCATCCCTGCATTGGGTGAACTTCGTGAGGTACTTGGGTATGATGTCGCCTTTCTCCATTTTAATGTTCCTGAGTTTATCCTTGAGCGCCAACTTCCTCTGGTCGCTCTTGCTTTGGAATAAATCTGTCAGCGCTTTCCACATCAAGTATGGAGAAGCTTTTCCATGCAGGCTGGATACAATGTGATCCTTCACGCCCTCCAACAGAATCCTTCGACATTTTGTTGTCTTCTTTTGCCATGCGTCAAGTGCGACAACATCGCTAGAAGTAGGTTTCAGAATTTCTGCATCTATGAACTCCTTCAACCCATTGTCATCCAGCACCGCCTCCATCCTGTCCTTCCATGTAATATAATTCGAGCTGCCCTCAAGGGCATACTCCAATCGCAATCCGTTGAAAGACATCTCAACTTCGACACCAAGAAAACACTGCTGCAAATTCGAATTCCACCAGCACAAAACTCAACCGCTTCAATGTTTTGCAATTGCTCCAATGATCAATATCGCTACGTGCAACCTTAGAAATTTGAATATTGATATATTATTCATGAAGATTCTCCCGATCCACACACTATTTTAACCATGTGCATAATCTCTTCTTCACATTGATCATTAAGCTAGGAAATAAAACAATCGCATCGCACATTAAAACCATAAACAATCACACATACGAACACAGTATGTAATTGGAAACTTAAAGCTGAAAAACACAACTATCTATATATTATATTTCATAGAGATCATGTAACAATCATTGTACAAAGCTCCTCACAAGCTCTCAGCACAACCTCCAATTGCTACACACTAATCAAGCTAGATCTAGCTAAACACATGCTCCAATCTATGCCACATGATAGCCATCATCTATTGTGTAATCAATGCTATAGAATGGCTCATAAATAACTTCGAACCACTGGGTTTTATTTTACAATCTCATTGGCATTCCAATCCTTGGTTGTTGCAAAATGTCAGAAACAATAGAGACACATGATAGTCACACTTTGCTCTTTCACCTATCTCTTCATTTGGTCTCCACGTGACCATGCACGAAGTTAACTGATGTATTCTTTAGTTGATTAATGAGTTTATAATTAATGAATTAATTAATAATTAATTCACACCACTCTCACTAGTGTATCAATCAGTTAGACTAGATACAACTAACTCAACTATGTTTAGATTAGTTAAACTGAACACAACTCCATTAACTTCCTCAATCAACTCCACCAAACTCTCTCACATGAGTTCTAACTGAAGTATCCATGAAATAGCTCCACTGAACCCTTAGGAACAACATAATGATTCCTTAAAGTCATCTCTGTGCCACATCGTATAGGCGAAGTGCTCCAAGAGAATAAGATAATGTTTAGAGTCCAAATATTATTAAGAGCTAATAATATTAAACATATCTATTTTTAGACTGGCAGTCTAAAAATAGACTCCGCCCAATATGTCTAAAAATAGAGGTATATTTTCCAACTTAAAATAATACATCCAAAAATAGCATCCTGCAACTCATAGAATATGATCGACATGTCTAAAAATAGACTTTGCGCCAAAAATAGCCTGCGGGCCCACTTAGTGAAGGAGACTTCTTTCCACTAAGCTCATCATCTTGTTGCAATCTCAACAAATAATAATGAAACCTTTATGATGAAAAGTAATTTAAAATAAAAAAATGGCAATGAAATTAAAATAAATGATTTAAATAAATATATAAGGAGTTAAAAGAGGAAAAATCAAAGGAGGAATAAAATAATATTAGTAATAAATAAATTCAAAGGAGGAATAATCAATAATTTAAACTTAATAAAGAATTAGGGGTGGGGGTGGGGGTGGGGAGGGGGGAGATTATTAAAATAAAATATATCCGCCTTGATCATAATGACCTCTTAGTTAGCTTTGATGTTATTTCCCTTTCCAATAAATCCCGATTCCTGAGGCCCTTGATATTATCTCTAAGATTGTTGATCCCGAAAAACCCATCCTTGTTAATCTTTGCCTCTCATCTACATTCTTTTCTTTTAAAGGCACCATTTATGAGAAAACCAAAGGTATGACAATTGGGTCTTCCCTTTCTCCCGTCGTCACTAACATCTTTATGTAATTATTCAAGGCTAAATCTCTCGACTTTTGGCATTAAAAAACAAAGTGTTGGTCCCATTTTTTCGATGAAACTTTTGTCATTTGGAATCATGGGAGGTATGAACTTGATTACTTTCACTCTCATCTTAACAAATTTTCACCTCACATTAAATTTACCATGGAGATCGAATCTAATAGATCCCTTCCCTTCCTTGATTTCCTTGTCTCTCGACAACCTGATGGTTTTCTGTCCAATCAAGTCTACTAGAAGAAGACCCACAGTGATCGGTATCTCCACGCCCTTTCTCACCATCACCCATCCCATAAATCCGATGTTCTCAAAACTCTCATTTCTCGAGCCCTTAAAATCTCTGCTCCTCAATTCCTTCCCTTAGAAAATGCCCATATTTTCCAAGCTTTCAGAGCCAATGACTAAACCCCTTCTAAAATTCATAAAGCCTTCCAGGTTGTCCCCAATCCAAAATATGGGTCTGCTCCCCCCTCTCCTCCCCAGGATCAAGTCTCTCTTCCCTATAGTAAAGGGAACATTGACCTCATTTCTAAAATATTATAAAAAAGGAATATAAAACCACCTTTAAACCTCATAGGACTATAAGGTAGATGTTTAGGTTAGCCAAATATAAGTTTGACCCCATGTCATGTTCATGTCTTTACCAAATTCCATACTCATGCGAGAAATATTATATTGGTCAAACTATCCGTCCCTTCAAATCTCACTTGAAGGAAAATATTGCTGATACTAACCATATCTGTTTATCTAAGTCAACTATTGCTAAGCATTCATTCAATTTCAAACATATTGTTTGCTTTGATCAATCCAAAATCCTAGCCCGTGCTCCTTTTCACAACGCTCGCATTATCAAGGAATCTCTTAAAATAGAGAAGCATCCCGATAATTTAAATAGGGAAGATGGATTTAAATTAAGCCAATCCTGGAAGCATGTTATCCATCATCTTTCTCGTTAAAATTTTCCTTCTCTTGATCCTGATTTGTTTATTTGAACTGTTTATTCTCCCTGTATATTTTATTTAATTAGTTTAATTTTATAATTTTTTTATTGCTTAATTTTTATTTATGATTTATTTCCTCCTCTAAAAATCGACGTTGTCTATTGATGCCACAAATTCGCCTGAACGACAGATTTCTTGTCAGAATATGGTAATTGTTTTTTCAAAAAACCAGAATAGTGGAGTGTTTGAATCATTTTTTTTATGGTGGAAATGGATTCAACACCATCAAAAACCTATGGGTCACCTAAAATTCTGAATTTTGACAGTTGTATCTTATATTTTAAAATTTTCTTTCAGATTTTTCCATAATCTTGTCGAAATTTCCATTATTTTCTAAGCTAATTTGTTGATTGTTTAGAATATGCTCTAAAAATATTTCTCCATGCTTCTAATTCTTTATTAAATTTAAATTATTGATTTTTCCTCCTTTAAATTTATTTATTTATTATTATTTTAATTCCTCCTTTGATTTTTCCTCTTTTAACTCCTTATTTATTTATTTAAATCATTGATTTTATTTTCATTACCATTTTATTTTTATTTTAAACTACATTTCATAATAAAACTTTCATTATTATTTAATTCCATTCCTTTTATTTATTCCTTTGACTTCGTCCTTATTGTTTTTTTGAATTTAATTATTTAAATACAATTTATTTTTTAAATTATTTTAATTGAAACAAAATCCGTGTTAATAATTATTAATTGTTGTTAATTTTTTTTTTAATAGTTAATTATTTCTCTCTTTGAATTTTCACCCCCTCTTCTTTATTTATTTAAGTAATTGAATTCTATTAATTTATTATTTTTTAATTATTAATTTGTATATTTTAATTCCATTTTTTTCTTTGACTTTAAATTCATCTTATTTTTAATTCAAAATCTTTTTCATTATTAAAAAATATTCTTTAAACACCCCCTTTTTGACTTGACCATTAATGACCATTTTAAATTTTATTATTTTTTACAACATTTAAATAAGTGAATTATTTTATATTTAATGACTATTTTAAATTTTATTATTTTCCCCAATGTCTAAATTAAATATTTATTTTCTATTTAAGGCTTCCAACACTCACATGCTTATTGTTCAAAATTCTCTAGTCCCTGACGATGGTTGGAGGGTCCATCCGAAACATTGGACAAAATATTAATCCTATACACAGTTCCATCTGAAATTTTTCTTCAAAAAATCAATACTCTTATGCAATGAAGGGTGATGCATTCATAATTGAAGACACAGAGGAAGACCTCTAGATTAGTTTCAAGTTTAGATTTAAAGGTGTAATCAAACGCCGAAAAAACATGGAACAAACCCCAAGATCGAGTTTGAAGGATAGGATAAATACAAATTAGTCCACCTTAACCTTTCATTATTTATAAAATACAATCATGCTTGATATAAATCTATTGTGTTTCTTTTATTTAATTAGCAGGGGATTAATACAAATATAGACAATCCCATGACTACTCAACATAATTCCTCTAATAGTGCGCACCAACTAAAATAATTTGGTTTTCTCGAGGAACCCCATGATAGTGGGGTGCAACCTGAAGAAATTGCATCGACAGGTGAGGCCCACGATGGTAATAGGGCGGTATATTAATCATATACTTAATAATTTCGTACTTATAAAGTATGTACTTAATAATTTATAGTTGGGTGGAGAGTCATAGTCCCATATTCAGTTGCCTAAATATTTACAATATAAGTGTTCCTTGTATAGTTTTCCATGAAAATGAATGTATGTTACATTTCTAGTTTGGAAATGGTGTCAATAATGCAGGAGATGTGACTGTATGAATAATATTTACAATATTGGTTAATATATTGTGTTATTGTTTATATGCATTGGGAAGACGTGTAACAATGATTGTTATGTCACAACAATATCTAACATGGGGACCTTATTATTATTGGAATATGATGAATACTTTGATTACAACTTCCCTTATCAATGTTTATGCTTACAATGTGGTGATGCTGAGGATTTCCTCCTCTGTTATTCTTGTTGACTTGTTATTTTATATGAGGATCTTATTCAAGCCTTCACTAATGCATAACCTGGTGTTGGGTATATCAAGGAATCAGCCGATATGCTGTGTTGTGTGAGGCATGACCTCATGAGTTTGGTTGACATGATTTTATGCCCCTATGCTCTCAAAAATATTGCATCTCTGCTATAGATGCATTTGTGTTGAATCTCTTAACAAAAGAAGCTATAGTATGTATGTTGTCTCGATGTTGGAATATCATGGTAATCCTTGCTTTAATGGATGGTTATATCCAGGGTGCTCAGCTTGATTGGTACCCTGCCTATGGGTAATAATAAACGAGTCCCTACTAATAATGAGTTGCCTAGAAACCCTTCATAAGTGTTTCATATTTTTCCTTCATGCGGGTAATAATTATATATGTATATAACCACCTATGTGGTGGAAGTATACCCTATATTGCATTGTGGTGTGTGGAAGGAGCATTGGAGGCCCTTCCACAATCACCAAGCCTTTGGTAAAGGATATATTATGACCATCTATGGAACCCATGCATGGAATTCCCTTCCATAATAAGGTTATGTTTGTGGGCTTATAGTATTATCAATCATGTGCCTATTTGCTTGTTATCAGACTTAAAAGAGGAATTTCCTACTTCTTTGAGGAAGACCAATCTCCTTGCAACCCTTTTTCACACCATATGCTTTTGGGTGCTCTTAAGTGCTTGATGTGCCTTTTTTTTCTTCAATCGAGGCCTTTAGACCTCTGGGTTGAGATCAATCCATTTCTTGTGTGATACATAGGACCCAGGGGACCAACGATCTCTGAGAGCATGAATGGACAAGTCCCTATTCAGTAATATTTATTACAATCATCTCAAATATGAAAATGGAAACCTATTTGTAAGCTCAGGAGGGATAGTAGCACAGTGTACTTAGAAAACCTTAGTGACCATTGTTGGAATCTGGCGTAAGCCCAGACATTTATAGAACCATCGCAACCATGCCACACTACAAGAAAAAAGGACATGGGTGAGGGTTGAAAAATGTCACCATAAGCTCATTGGTGACGATCAAAAGAGCCTTTGTCACCAAAAATTGAACGTCACCAAAGGTGGCATCGCCAAAAGTATATGTGTTGTGGTGACATTCAAGTTCTATCACCAATAGTGATTTATAATGAAGGATAGTGATTGTCACCATTTCATATGAGCAATAGTGATGGACCTTAGCCTCCGTCACCAAAAAACTAAACGTCACCAAAGGTGGCATCGCCAAAAGTATAGGTGATGTGGTGACATTCAAGGTTTGTCATGAATAATGATTATAATGACATATAGTGATCGTCACCATTTCATATGAACAACAATGATTTATTATAATGGACCGTTCATGGTCATCACTATTGATGCATATACATGGTGAAATTCGTTAGACATCACCATTTCATATTTTGTTGAGGGTTGAAAGATGTCAACATAAGCTCATTGGTGACGGTCAAAAGAGCCTCACCAAAAGCTGGTGTTGTGGTGACATTCAAGGTCCACCACGAATACTGATTATAATGACAGATAGTGACCATCACCATTTCATATGAACAAGGAATTATGGTGATGGACCTTTCATGGTCGTCACTATGATGTATATATATATATATATATATATATATATATATGGTGGCGTTCATTGACCGTCACCATTTCATATTTTGGTGAGGGCCAAAAAATGTCACCATAAACTCTTTTGTGATGATCAAAAGAACCTCTGTCACCAAAAACTAATCATTTTCATTCCATATGAATATCAGGGTACGATGGAATCGAACCACCAACCTCCTACTTGTAAGCAGGTGCTTTTCCATTGAGCTAACACCCTTTAAAGATTTAGACTTTAAAAAATTAGATCTTGAAACCTTATAAATTGTAAATTTTACAACTTTCAGTAAATTATAAAACTTTGTAAAGTCTTGGAAAATATTTTACTAAGCAAGAAAAATAAACTGAAGTTGCAGGTCACTACCTAATGGTTATGGAAATTATGAAAAGTGGGTGGAGGGAAAAATAGTTATGTATATGATACTCAATATGTTCAATTGAATACTTAATTATAAGTGACATACAATTATCAAACCTAAAATCTAAAATTACACCAAAGATTGATTTCTCACCTTGTGAATCATGTATAGTATGTTGTGACAACATAAAAAAAATGCCTCTAAAAGACTGATTTGCATGCGAAAAATTAAAAAAACAACAAGTATATATAATGAAATTATGAATAATGAGCTACATTCTTGAATCCTACTAGATATGGGGCCTAGAAAACTATTTGGGAGTGCTTCTTGTTACTAATTGATTCAAGATGTCAAAATAAAAAGACCAATAACAAAGATCCTGAAATGTAGCCATTAAAAAAATGTTAAAATTGTAAGCACAAGTTTGGATAATATCTGTTACACCAACAAAATATCCAAGGGGCATACAAACACTTCCAAAGCCACACCAAACACTAGTATCCAAAGATTCAATTGCATGGATATAAGGAAATCACTCCCTATCTATCAATGATAACTATGTCCTCCCACAAGTACTTCAACTAGAAACGCAGTGTGAAGACAAGAACCTCAAAGAAAAAAGAACTACACAATACAAAAATACAATTCATCCCCCCTTTAACTTTACATAATAGATCTAGGGGAATAACAAAAATATCCATAGATAATAGAATTAGAGGGGGAAAAATAACGACGATAAGAAAAAATATAACTAGAAACGAAATCTAATAATTTGAGCATGTGTCCACATGTACTCAAAGATTAGAGGAAACAAAGGAACCCAACATGATTTATTACACACTTGATAAAATGACATTTACTTCTTTATAAAAATGAATGAAAATCCCAGCCTCTTTTCTATTGTCCTCTCAAATAAATCCTTTATGTATGGAATTTGGGTTTTGTGCTACACTTTATGCTTACTCTCGAACATTAAAATAAGAGTTCCCAAATTTGTTTCTAAATATGTCTGATTTGTTTGAGTTTGGGCCAAACCTAGTCAAATCTTGTCAAGTTCAGCCAAAATGCAATGAGCTTAACTATGTTTGCCTAAGCTAGTCAACAAACTTAACCCAGGATTTTGAAAAGGAAGTTTGATAGAGATGATTTCTCTAACATATTTTGATAAATTTTCCCTTTCTGTATGTGTCGAAAAGAGAATCTGAACTAGCCTCCTCTTACCACAACGTGACTAGATAAGCGAGACAAATCTAAACCAATAGTATCCACTAAGAGATTGTGAGTGAAGGGAATTTATTTTGCTACAAGATGCTCAGAAATTGCATCTGAATCCAGCCATTGTTTTTTTTGTTGCTTCATCGATAAGCACAAACACAATTTTGTCGTCAAAGAGGCTTGAAGATTGATATGGGAAATTTCAGCACCTCACTTTTACCAACTAGGAAAACCACTATTTTAGAATTTATTTTAATTTTGGAGTTTTATGCCAATTTTCTATTGGGGAATCCAAATCAGTCTTCTTTTTTAGGATTTTACCAATGTTTCCTAGGTCCATGTCTTGTGATTGCGATCTCCACAAGGATATAAAATTTTGAAAACTCATCTCTTTGAATAAAAAACTTGTACCATAATATAAATAGGCAACTCGTGTCTTCCAATCCATAGGTTACCCTAATTGAAGATCCCTCTCCACCTTTTTCCCTAGATATGAAGTTGTACATGTTAACTATGATTTGTTGTAGAGTTTACAACAACTTAGTAGCCTTTTAAAGGATGGTTCCAATTTGAATTCATAGGGAAGATATTTTAGTTCATTCAAGACTGAAGGATAACATTTTTGACATGTAATATTGATCAAGTTTTAAAATTTGGAAAATGTTCAAGAAAGTAGTAACTTATGTAAATACTAAATATCAAGTACTACATTCTATCAGGTTTCATGTTTGTTGCATCAAACAATGTAAATTATAGGAATTGCACTCAAGCAAACTAATTTGGCATAAGAGTGATGAGATAGGTACCATGGAAAATTTGGTGGATGCTTCACAAATTCAAATGGGCATGTTTAAGACCAGATAATTTAATTGACTATGTTTATCTTCTCTGCCGTGCATGTTAATACAAATTTATTGTACTAAAATCCCCTTCATAGACAAACTAACATCTCTAGAATTGAAACCTTGGTTGGTTCAAACTGTCACCTTACACATTGCTACTTCTCTTTCTTTCTAGAGTTCGTTTTCTACATGGTTGGCTTCTTTCCCATATGCAATTTCAAAACACGTCCAAAAAAAACTCCAAGAGTGTATTGACCAATTTTTGTTTATATTACTTCAATCCCCCCCCCACTCGCAAGATCCCCAATTACGGCTACATCATTTTATGCAGAGAAAACTTGGCCACCTAAAATGACTTGTTTGGTGGTCCATAAGGGCACAAAGTGCTACTTCTTCTAGAGACCTATGGTATTGAGCCATTACAATGTTTGCTTGCGTATGAGGAAGATGAGCTCTTAATCACTCATAACTAGTTTAAGGGAAAATATTAAGTAGGAAAAAAATTGAAAATATTAAATATTAATTAGAATAATATAATTTTTAATTTGGTTTGTAGGTTTATTTAAAGTGGAATAATGTTACTTAGTAATATTAAATTTTGTGAAAATTTTAATATAATTGGTAAGAGAATTCAATATCATATTATAAAGGGAGAGTTTCCAAACACATACGACATAATAGTGTTATTTGAGTCTCCTACAATATTCAAACTCAAGATGTTGAGGAAGGAGGAAAGTTTGACCCATAATAGTAAGGTGTAGGCTACAAATTGCTTAATTGTGGCTATGCTAAGATTCCAAGACACAATATTTACAATATTTCCTCCTGGGTCATAAATTATCCCCACCCAATGGCATTTACCACCACTACATCTCCTTTAGATGCTCCATGAAAGCACAATTTGAATCAAGGCTGAGAAGATCTCTAGCTGAGAAAATTAGGAACCGGGTTGAAGCTACTAATATATTTTGGATACAGGGGGATGGATAGAACCAAGGAATATGGAAAAATGTTGTAGCCACCAAGACTCACAGGGGTCAAGGGGGGAGAGCAGGAATGAGGAAGATATAAGGAATTAAGATGCTCAATAAGGAGAGCCATAGCTTTGACAACCACCTTCCCCACCAGATGAATCTCATTTTGAAGAAGGTTTTTATTGCAACCTAGACATGGTTTCCAACAAACAAACTTAAGGAGGAACGCTAAAATATTTTAAACATGGGATTTTTGATGAAATAACCTAAGTAGTTCTTAGGACAATGATCCAACTACTAAGGAGAGGAGGACAACAAGCGCACTCAATGACTGATTCCTTGTAAAACAAAAATTTTTTGAATATACCTGGAAAAGGAACAATCAAGGAGGTTGAGGATAGTTTGATTGGAAAATTTGAGACAACAAATATTGATAGACCCAATATGCCTTCTTTTTTGGATATTTTTGGCCATTGTAATTTTACTATGGGAAACCATCTAGTAGAAAATGTTCACTTAAGTGAGACCATTAGTATGCCATATATTCCTCCAAATCCTTGTCTTCGAAGACATACCAACTTGGGAAATTTGACACTTATATACTTGTCTAAATATGTATCTGCTTAGGTTCCATTCTCAAAAATCTTTTGAATACCCAAGGATTTGGTTTAACTCTTGGAGAATCCAAGCTTGGGATCAACAGTGATTTCATGGTTCAAAACGAAGCAAACTTTCATGGCACTTAGCTTAGTAGAGGCAGAGTATATGGAAGCAAGTTTGGTGAGTTATGAGGCTATTTAACTTCACACGTTGCTCACATATTTTTTGGTAAAGAGTTGGAACATATGTGGATAAATTGTGATAATCAAAGTTTCATAAAACCATCATAGAATCCAATGTTCCATCACATGTCCAAGAATATTGAGATCAAATATCACTTCCTTCAAGACAAAGTCCATATAAGAGCAATGGATCTTCAATAGATATCCATAGACGAGTAGGTTATAGATATTATGACCAATCCCTTAGTGAAGGGAAGTTTTTCTTGTACATATAAGCTAGGAGTGGTGGCGAATACCTTCCCCATTGACAGGGAGTGTTGATGTTTGCATCAAGTGGACGAGGATTTTTGTAGTGGCTAGTTGTCAAGCATGCAAGAGTAATCCAAAGCCTCCTTAGAAAACTTTCTCAATTTATTGATTAAGTTTTTTTTTATGATTTTCTTAAGTATAACTTGGGAAAAGCGCATTAATTTAATTATTTAATGTTCGCTACTAAGCTAGAAAAACTAAGGAAATGTAATTTTAATTACAATGATGAATTTGTTTTAATTAGTGTTTTAAAACTATGACTCAAGTTCGGAACCAGCTGAGGGTCGACTTCGACACCGACTCTGAATTGGTATCGACTCAGTTGGTTTGGTTTCAATGACTCGGTCTTTGTAAAATTACATTAAATATTAATTTTTTAATATAAAAAAACATAATTTTAAAGATGTTAATTCATGTTTCCAAACACAACGCATTACAATATAAATAAAAGACAACATATGATCAAAGTAGGCTCATGAATTCATGTTTCTCAAAATTGCACCTAGTGCACTGTCTAGTACATGATGATGATATAGAGATCAGAACAAAAAAACATAACTAAGGAGGCTCTAAATGGCCTCTATAACAAAACATGAATAGTCACTACGGCTAGACATATGACAAGGAAATATCCTCTGACTCAAACTCTTAACCATAGGGGGAAACCACTTGCTCCTCCTCCTCATCAAAATCCTCAACTAAAACTGTAGCACATTGAGCTTGAGATAGATGAGTTATGCGCTTCCGTCGTGGCTGACTAGAGGAAGTGCCTGTGACTATAACTGGAGGACTTGGGACTGGGCCTGCTACTAGTGGATTTGCATTGAGCAGAGCCTCTACCTGTGTATTGATGTCCATCCCCACACCAATATCCTCATTAGAGTCAAACTCTAGTGGAAAAGTATCCACTACCCAATCTGATGTTGGATCAATATCCTCCAACACAATGGGATCTGAATTAGGTCTTTTGTTCAGCAATTGGCTGCGTCTTAGTCGGAGGTTGTACTAGACATACAGTAGATCATTTAACCATTTTTTCTCCAAACGATTTCTCTTCTTTGTGTGAATCCTCTTAAATACAGACCAATTGTGCTCACACCCAAAAGCACTGCAAGTCTGTTATGAATCCAACTCCAAAAATAGAAGAAAAGAGAGACCAGCGCCTTAGAAATCAGCCACTTCAAGGGGGAAACCTCATTTACATTACATAAATGAACAATTCTTGGATGATACAAATGAAAAAACCTCCTTTCTATATATAGGAGAGCATGGGGTCACAATATAATCCTAGCTGGCCTAACAATAATAATGTAAGGGCACAAAAATAACAATAGTGGATTTTATGGGGCATAATAATAACAATATGGGGGCTATAGGGGTACAAAAATAACAATAAGGGGGATACACTAACAAAAATAAGGGGATACACTAGTATTATAGGGACCTAACATGCCCCTCTCCTTCAAACAAGTGTTTCCCTCAATGCTTGATTATTTCTGGATGCTTCTGTATAAAATTCTCATCCTCCCATGTGGAATATTCAAGGGGTAAGTTCTTCCACTTGCTGAGATACTTTGAAATTGATCGATTTGGTAGTTTTCAAGTTCTTGTTTCTGTGATTGCTTCAAAACTTATTTCACTGCGATGCTGATCTTCCTGTTGTTTCATTTGATTCTGCACCAAATTTAGGTTATCCTTTGAGAGTTGGAGAACTTGTTGTTGATGCTCGATGTGATCTTCCACTACTTTATCATCCATATTAGCTTTCATTTGATCCTTCAAACCATCCAAATTAGCCTCCATTTTTTTATTTTAAACCATATATGTCATCTTTGATTTATCTTTGTAAGATCGAAATTTGTTGCACTTGGTACCGTAATTTTGATATCTCATACTGCAATTCTTCCTCTTCTTGTGTCATAGTAGAGATTTATGAGGGCTTAATGGGTGTGGAATTATTTTTGGGAGGCATTATAGAACCCAATACTAATACAAATTCTTCAATATGCCCTTGGAATCACTTCAAACTTCTTTTTCAAACAAACGTTATGCAATTTAAAAAAATAAATACACAGCTCTTTCTTCATTTTTAGGAGGTCGATATTAAACCCGAATTATCTCTTTGATATTGGATCTTAAATATCTAAAATTATGTCCTATAGTAGCCCTCTGAATATTCTTTCCAATTCCACAGCTCAGACCTGATTTGGATTCTTCAATACAAAGTTATTCCCAGCCTCCCACAATAACCTAATTATGGACTAGTTCAGTAGAGCGAACTTGTATGATGTGCCACATGTCACTGTTTCCCCCTTCGACTCTGAAATTGATACAAAGTAAACTAAAGTCATTTTACTTTCATCCATTTTTTACAGAATTCCAATCCGATTCTTAGAGAGAGAGTTATGAAGATTTTCCTAAGGTCACCTATTTTAGATGAAATTTAGGAGCTTGCAAAAACCCTAAATTCCATAGATCTTATATACGTAAATATTGCAAACCAAAATTTGAAAGTTTTACACAAATTTCCTCGGGATTTCTTCAAAATGGGGTTTTTTTTAGTGTCTGAAACCTCGTAGAAAAAAAGTTATAGCGAAAATTCCATGATGACCTGTTTGAAGCTGCAAAACCCTAGAATTCAAAGTTCTGATACCAAATTTTATGAAACCAGTTCCAAAAATAGAAGAAAAGAGAGATTAACGCCTTAGAAACCAACCACTTCGAGGGGGAAACCTCCTTTACATTACATAAATGAATAATTATTGGATGATACAAATGAAAAAACTTGCTTTCTATATATAGGAGTCCATGGGGTCACAATATAATCCTAGCCGACCTAACAATAATAATGTAAGGGAATAACAATAACAATAGTGGCTTTTATGGGGCACAATAATAACAATATATGGGCTATAGGGGTACAAAAATAACAATAAGGGGGCTACACTAACAAAAATAAGGGGATACACTAGTATTATTGGGACGTAACAATGTTTGACTCAAAATGCGGATTACAAACCTCTGCAATTCAAGACAATGGCTACCAAATGCCTCCCACCATTGTGCTACAAAAAATATAGTTGTGTAATGAGTTTCAGTTAGCTCAACAAATTATATCCAACTTTGAAATTATAAACAATTATACAAAATAATAAAGTATGAATTTGAAAATTGAAATTCTTTGTTTACCTAGCTCATCTGATTCCCTTGAAATCCTTGCAAGGTTCTTGCTAAAGGTACCTATGGCTTTGTTGAACACAATGATCTGATTGTGTATCAACAACTGGTCACTCTCCGTGGGGATCATGCATTCAATGCAGTCAATCAATCCATCTCTAACCTCCCTAGCCAAATTTCTTTCTTCCTAAGCTTTATAATGATACCCTGGGTTCAGAAAATACCCAATTGCATGTATAGGGAGATGGAGTTGATTGTTTCATATTTAATCAATGAATTCCCAAATGGGCCCATAATTACCCACTCCGTCCTTGTATTATGCCCTTATTTTCTCCTTTGCTTAATCCCTAACCTCATAAATGAAGCCCATAGCCAATATTTCCCCATCCACCAATCGCAACACCTTAACCAGTGGCTCAACAACCTTCACAATCTCTGCTATCTTTTGCAAAAATATTTCTTTAATTTTCACATATTTTCCATCCTGTTTGCGAGCCCAATGACATTCATTCCATTCATGACTTGAAAAACAACTTTTACAAGTTTCTATGTTGGGAAATCATAGATTGTAATGTCAAAAAATGTGTTGCAAATCTAGTGATGGTAGACCTAATAATTTCCTTGCCCCATGTGTGTTTCCTCATCAGGTTCTGAATCCATGAGTGGTTGTAAATATATTTTGTGATGTTTTTTCCACGATATATACTGTTCTTGATCCAATCTATTTTACCAATATCCTCAAGCATGAGGTCTATGCAATGTGCAACACATGGGGTCCAAAAGATGGTTGGGTGTTTTTCCTCTAACAATGTACTAGCAAGAAAATAGTTATAGGAATTATCTGTGATGATTTGAAAAAAATTTGCCACCCCCACCTCTTGAACAACCTCATCCAAAATCTGAAACAATAAGTGTCCATATTTCACCCTATTAGATGCATCAACTGATCTTAGAAACATGGTTCCCTGTGGAAAAAATAAGAGAAAGTTTATGATGGTACGGTTCCTCTGATCAATCCATCCATCTGACATGATGGTACATCGTATATGTGCCCGTAATTTTTTGAATTATTTAAAATATTCATCAATGGACACAATCTAATTTTTCAAAAGAGATCCTCTTAACTCATGCATAGTAGGGCCTTTGAAGCCCTTTCCAACAACATATATGGCATCAAACATAGGTTCATAATATGGTGAACGGGAAGCATTGAAGGGAATATCAACATCATACCACCATCTAGAAATGTAATCACAAGCAATTTCTCTCAATTATTTTTTTCAATGATGATCTAAAGTGGGCTGCACTTGACCTCTACCTGTAGGACTAGGACCATGTGCACTATCAGAGGGAGAAGAGTGTGTGAGAAAACTTTTTATAGTACCCTTATTTCTAATTTCACCCTTACCCTTTTCTTGAATAGAATCCAAAGAGGGAGGAACATAGAGAAAGGGGTTTGATGCATCAGTGCAAGGGATAGATGAAGAACCCTCAAAATCAAAATCTGGGTTGGCAACCATCATGTGTTTTGTATTTCTCTTCCTCCCAATTTCAGCCTCTATTTCTTTTTTCCAAGCTTTGTCTTCCTCAAAATTTTGAAATTGATCTCTCAAATCCTTCCTAATTTCCCAAATTTCTTCTATTTGTGCTTCACATGGAGTAATTTGGCCTCTAAGACCAGCCAAGTGTAGTTTCAGTATATGAATGCCCCCTCCACCCCCTAAATTTTTCTCTTACAAAATTTGCAATTCATTTGATCATCAACCATTTCAGCATATGCCCAAGCAACATATTTCATTCTAGGGGCCATTTTGGATTGAGTTTTTGACTTGGAAAGAAAAGGTTTAAATATGATTTAAAAAAAAAAAAAAAAAAAAAAAAAAACTACTCATTCTAGGTTCATTTATTTCACAAAAAACTATGTTTTCCATTTTCATATTTGCAAAAAAAAAAGGAACAAGAAAAGGTAAATTTTAGAAGGGAAAAAAAAACCTCTAGGTTCTAGCCTCCTCAATGCTGCTCCAACAAACCAACTCCTCAATTTTTCTCCTAAGCTTGCCCAATAAGCTCCTCACTACTGCTCCTAAGCTTGCCCAAAAGTCTCCTCAAAGCTGCTCCAAAAATGAACTCCACAACTCTTCACAAATTCCTCACAAATTCTCACTCAAATGAAATGAGATGGATGTGAGGAAATGAGAGGGGTTGGGTAGCTTTAATAGGATATGGAGGGGTTAGAAGGCTGGAAAAATCCCTAACAACAAAGTATATTTCAGTTTGGAGTCCAATTTTGAGGCTGAGTGGGGTCTGCGGCCAAACTTGCTTGGCTCGGTCGGTCTAACTCGGGCTCAACCGAGTTGGCCAGTTTGTGACTGAAACAGCTGAGTCAGTGACCAACTCAGCTGGTTCCGTCACAAACTGGCCTCCGGACCGATTTTTCTACCAAGTCGGTCCGGCTGAAGGGTTGGCTCGACCGATTCAGAGCCGATCCGACTGATTTTTAAAACTATGGTTTTAATCTCAAGTGAGTTAGGATTTAATCCTAGACATTCATCTCTTTGGAGATTAGGGTTAAGAATTTAACTCAGTAAGAAATTATAGAAGCAAGCCTAAAAAGAGTGGAAAGATACAATTTTGAGAGAGTGATTTTCTGAGTGTGATACTCAAGGCCTAGAGAGAAAAGGTGATGATAGATATTTTCTACAAAAAGTAAGTCGCCCCAGTGTATTCATCCAGTTAGTTTTGCAATACCATGACACCTGGGTAAGGAGGAGGTCAATTTGGAGGCTCTATAGCCTCACACATGTTCCATATCAAGCCATATAGCACACGCAAGTTGAACATCATCTCACAGAAGGGGTCATACATGTTTTTGGATAAGCGTTGATGGTTAGGGGTTTGATCTAGTATTTTTTTGAGGACTGTATAGGCCATACAACTGCCCAATTTATTTCAAAAAATTATTGTAGCTTGTAAATTTCTCAATGGGCCATTTTCCCGAATAGGGAACTCTCATGGTTCTAATAAATAAAAGCGAAGACCAATTGGATTATAATTTTCTCCATGTGTCTAATTTCCTATATTTTGATTTTTTTTTTATAAATTTTATATTTCGTAACTGAATTAGTGTTTTATGTATTATAAAAATGACTAGGAATTAAAATCAAAGCTCGAATTTAGAAATCAACACATACCACCGAGACCAAGAAGAAATATCGTAGAATTTAATTTTTTGTTGCTCATCCAACCAATTTTTGAGAGGGAGAAGAGACTGAAATTGATGTAAAGGTCCTTTTCCATCATACTATCTTTCCAAATACTGATTTTTCTCACATTACCAAGGAACAAAGCTAACTTACTTTGGAGGAGAAGGAGGGCTACAGAGAGAAGCTTACAAATCTACAATCCACTTCATGACAAAAGGGAGTGGTGATATAGGCTACAAATTCATTCCCCTTCTACATATTTTTTAAGTATATCCTTTTTCCACCATTTATTTTTTCCCAAAAATGATCCTCCACAACATCTTGGATCCAAATGCTATGTTAACTAGGGCAGTGTGTTTGACCACTAGGGGCTCAAACAATATTCCAATTGATTAAGTGAAACTTTTTTTGATTGGGTTCCCCCCTTGCCACAAAAACCACCTTACATATTTTGATATGGATGAAATTGACATTACACCATAAAAATGTGTTTCACACAATCTTTCATTTGGAAGTAAACTACTACTTTTATTTTTTCCAAAATCACACATATGGAAACTTTCAATAAGATGCAAGACTAAGATATCAAATGTTCGTGGTGTTTTACAATAAATAATACAAGGACGAATACTTATCACAATTAGATTTATCTTTAAATTTTCTACATACTAGCTTGTAATATGTATAAATATTAACGACCATTCTAACTTAGTTGTAACATTTGAAACTTTTTTAGTCAGATAGGAAAGATCATACCTATGATACTCCTTGGTACGCTTACAAATTTTTGTTACAAAATATTCACCTTCATAAGATGCTAGAAGCTCCCTCAAGTCGTGTGGGTGATGACATGCCACATCTGCATTTTAAAGAACCTCATAAATTCCTCAGATAGACACACTATATTTCCAATATTTTGAACTTGAAAAACTTCAAAAATTTATCAAGTATACAAATAGAATAGGTCAAATATAAGCTTTAAGAAAAAGAAAAAGAAAAAGAAAAAAGAAAAAAGAAAAAAGAAAAAAAATATATATATATATATATATATCTATATATATCTATATATATATATATATATAGAGAGAGAGAGAGAGAGAGAGACTTTTGATAAGAAAATAAGTCAACTTACACTCAAGGAAAGGTATAAGATTTAAGAGTGTTGTATCATTTGGTTCAAGCTTTCATGGTTTAGTGAGAAAAGCATTCTCACGATGCATACATGTATCCAAAGCATGTCCACTCAAATAAATCACTTTTGTAGGATCTATATTCAACTTTGACAAATCCTGCAATAATCCCCTGAATAAAATGTGAAGTTAGGAAACACTTTTTGCTCTTTTTTGACGTTGAAAATTGTAATTTTCTATGTTTTCTCAACTTCAACTCCATTAAACTCATATTTTTAATGCAAATTTTGCTTTGAAATAAAACCAAGATTTGTAGAGAATTGTCTTACCTCCATACTCATATTTAAAAAAAAAAAATATTGACATATAGAGGGGTAAATTTGTTGTTTACTAACTGCATATATTTGAAATTTTCAGGAAAACATAAATAGTCACTTTTTGAACCCTAACATTTTTTAGGGAAGGTTATTAATTTTTTGGAAATAAACCATATCATCATAATATACATATATTTCACTAGTGCACTGACTATTTTTTGGTAATTTTCAGATTAAATTACTATTTTTTTATTATTTTTTGAAATGGACGAAGACAAAAAAACGGTGATGTTTCAATACATTTTATGAGCCCTAGATTTTCTTTTCAATTTGATCGTCAATAAGAAAACTGAGAGTACCCTTTTGAAGTAGACAGGGAGAGGAATTGTAATATGATTTTTCTGAATTTTTTGGTGTTGCCATTTTAAAGTTATTGAATTTTCATTCAGCACAATTTTCCAAACAATGAAATTCCACAGTGACACAGTTTAGTATAAAATTAATAACAAATTGAAATTTTTAATGAAACTCCACAAATATTACATCATCATAAACTAGATTCAGATATGAATCTAATGGTACCTGGTACGAAATATAACATTTTTTTTTTGTAGGTGTTCCGCCCCTCCAAAGTTGCAGGTTCCTGAAAACTGCAGAATTTTCTGGGGTTTTTGTTGACCAGAAACTCTCAGCCGAGATAATTTCTCTGACGAGATATTTATTAAACTCTCGATCGAGAGTTTAAACCACCATAGGTTACATTTAACCGTGCGGCTAAACTCTCGGCCGAGAGTTTAGCCAAGGCTAACTCTCGGCCGAGAGTTTAGCCAAGGCTAACTCTCGTCCGAGAGTTTATTATACTCTCAGACGAGAATGTTTTAATCTCTAAATGTTAATCCAAAGTTGATGCAATCTTTCGGTCGAGAGTTGTATATAAATACTCTTGTTCGAAAGATTAATTCCACACACCATTCTGAACCAGCAAAAATTGTGAAGTTGCAAGGGTCCGAAAATTGCGAAGGTGCGAGGGTCAGAATTCTTTTTCTGTCAAGGTGCGAATATTTTCTATGTGCAAAATTATTTTTGGCAAAAAAAAAAAAAAATTAAGTTTTTTTGGGTGTGAAATGTTTGTGGCGAATTTTTTTTTGAAAGTTTTTCTGGGTGCAAATTATTTTTTTGAGGTTTTTTTGGGTGCATGGATGCATGAAGTATTTTTGCAAAATGTCTATATGAAGACATGGAGTATTTTTGCAAAATGTCTCTATGAAGGCATGAAGTATTTTTACAAAATGTCTTTATGATTTTGATTATTTATTTTTAATTTTCTCTCTTATTGAAAGCATGAAGTACTTATTCTGAAGTCTTTATGTTTTTTTGGGTATTTGGTCCAAATAGAATTGGATTTTAGGTTTCCAATTTTGTGAAAATGAGAAACCAAAGGAATTGCCTATCAAGGCACGATCGAAAAAGAACAAATTCAGCAGATACAAATGAGAGATTACAAAAAAAAAGGCGAGAGGAAAGGGAAAGATTAAGCCATGAAATAAATGTGGAGGTAGAGCATCATGAAATAAATGTATAGGTGCATGACCATGACAAGGAAATGAGAAATGTTGAGGAACTTGTCAACGAGAATATTGAAAACAAAAATGTCCAAGAGAATATTGATATCGATCTCACTGGTGAGTCAATAGTTTCTTCAATTTGAATTTTGTATTTTTTTTAAAAAACATTGTAGTTCAAGATAGTTTTAAAATTAAAAATATGTATATGTCAATTTCAAATTAGAAGTTAATATTGTTTTTTATGCAGGGACAACATCAAAACCACAAGAAGATACTACCACACCTCGAATTTCACTGCAATTAATTGGAAGTTCCAAGAACGTTGTATACAACTACAAGTTTATAGAAAATATTGATCCAATTAAAATTGAAGAATTGGGACCACCAATGGATGAAAGGACAGTTCGAGATAAGATAAATTTTGGATTGAAACATATTTTTGAAGGTAAGTCTATCATAGCACAAGCTCAGATGTTACGTGGATTTTTAAAGCACAAATCTCTCAAAAATGTTGTGGAATTATTGGGCATTAAAAGTGAGAAAGAGGTTTTAGCAAATGAGATGGTATAAAAAAATGTGATGTTAGTGCTTGCCACACTAGCCAAAAAGCGATCTCAAGTTGAAAAGAATGCTTGTAGAGCACTTTTAAAAGGTGTAGTCACGAAACGAACTTCATCAAGTTGGTTGATGTCAGAAACTTCAAAATTGTTTAAAACATCAAGAAAAATTTTATGGAGGCATACAAAATTTAGAATTCAATTAGATGAGAATGATGAACTTGCATGTTGGGCTAATATCTGCAGGCGTCCATATCATGATAGACTTCCTGATGGTGTGAGGGATAGGGTAAAAGATTTTTGGGATTTGAATTCTCGTGTGTCGCCAAATGAAAAGGATTATGTGTGACGTCATATATCTAAGGGAGTTTATGAATCTCATTCCAAACATATAACACAGGTCAGTCAAGTAGAATTATTCCAGAACTTTATGGAGAGTAATACTGATGTGAATATTTCCCTTAGCACATTTGTGAAGATTAAACCATGGTATGTCAGGCCTATCACTGTTCGAGACACATGTTGTTGTCGATACCATGTAGAATTCCAATTATTTTATGAGACATTTGTAATTTTTTGCATAAAATATTGGTCAAATGAACTCCCTCCTTCAAGTGTTCGTGAATTTTTATCAAATATATTATGTGCACAAGAGAATAATGAATTATTTTATAAAAAAGAATGTGGTGGTGGAAGAAAATGCGCAGAATGTTCTCATTTGGCACTCTATGATGTAAAGTATCCCATTGATCCTAATGATCCCAGACTGTCAAATATTAGTCTGAATTGGAAGCGATATGAAAATGTTACTTACACTCCTATTGCAGATTCAAACACAACATCAAAAAAGATCACTTTACTTGACGACGAGATTCCAGTGACATATTTTATGGAGAAGTTCAGGGTGAAAATATACAAATATATTAAGCATTGTCATATAGCACGATGGCAGGATTTAGAGTTCAAGCAATCACGTGATGTGTTCCCAAAAGGAACAATATTATCAGTGGTTGATTTCGCTGAGAATTACACGTTTAGCCCACAAAAGGAGATACAAAGTGAATATTATGATTCAGACCAAGTATCTATATTTGTGCATATTTTGTATAGACATGCAGAGCTTGCTATCGATGGTTTTGATAGCGATGAAAATAATCATGAGGTGATTAAGGAGTACCATTTCTACATCAGTGATGATCGAACACATGATACATGTTTTGTTCAACATTGTTTTAATGTTATTTATAATGAATTGTTGAAACGAAGGGTCACTTTTAAAGAACATTGGGTATGGTTAGATGGTTGTGTTGGTCAATTTAAATCAACAAGATCGTACTTTTGGTTGTCTCGTCTTCATAAGAGAACCAAAATTCGACATACATGGAATTTGTTTGAGACAGGGCATGGAAAAGGAGAGCACGATGGTGCTGGGGTATGCGTAAAATGTGCACTTAGGAGGCATCAATTGAATCACTCAGCTTCCTGACTTGTAAATTCTTTAGATGTTGTTAATTGGTGCAAAGACAATTCAAGTCATGTATCGAACCCAAGGATGGCTGATGTGCATAGGTAGGCATACACATTTGACTAACAATATGTTATACATGTCTAGATATATATATATATATATATATATATATATATATATATATGTGTGTGTGTGTGTGTGTGTGTGTGTGTGTGTGTGTGTATACATATATGTGTGTATTTTGTTATCAAAAAAATATTAAATATTGTTCAAAATTTGACTCATACATGTGTGTGTGTTTTTCTCAAGCAGGTACTTTTGGAATATTGCAATGGGTGATGTTGATAGATCGTTGTCATTTAATTGCATTGGAATCCCTCAAACAAGAAGTTTACACTCAATTAGGAGTAAGAACATGACAAATATACATTGCATTGAGAAAAGAAAGTGCTCTTGCTTTTTTTCTGCATGTATTGATCAGACAGAGTCCATCGATGACTGTGAAAACCAAATTAAGAAATTTGTCAAGCCATGGAAACACGAAGAATTGACACCATTGCCCCCATTTGGAAACGTGACTGACAAGGAAATGGACAATGAAGTGGTTGTGATTGACAATGATTATGATTGTGTTTCTGATATGGTTAGAGAAGGTGATGTCTTCGCTGTCATTGCACCAGAAAATAATCAAGAAAAAGTGCATTATTATTTATTATGATGCACTATGTCTAAATCCACGTTGCTGCAAGAGTATAATGATCCATCAAATTATACATACCCAGTCGGTTCAATGGTGTTAATGGGACATTTCTTTGAAGAAGTAAAGAAATGTAAAGATCATATTATTTTTCAAGATTACAAACCAGAGGTTATTTATGCCCAATATAGTCACTTGGTCATAGCAACTCAGTTGCAGTTGAAGCAAGTGAAGAGTAGAAAAAAACAACGAGAATGGAGGTTATCGATAGATGATCATGATGCTATTCTGGAAAATTTGCCACTAGCACATTTCATATGAGTGGAACACATTGTTCAAGATGAACAATGAACTTTGATTCTAGGGTTAGAACATATAATTGCTACAATACATTGGACTTTATATAGTTTAAGACTATATTGTGGATTGCTTTCAAATAAATGGACATGTGAATGGTTAGATGTGTGTTGGTGCGAACAATATATTATGATCTACTGGATTAGGGTGCTTTGCTAGATAATTAAGTTATGGTGATTTAATGTGTCCATCATGTTTACTCCTAGATGATCTTAACTTGCCCCTTTTTTTGCATGGATATGATGATGATGAATGAATATTTAGTTAAATGTATATATATAATAATGGATTTAATGGTGATTTAATGTGTTCATGGTGATTTAGTGTGTCCATCATGTTTACTCCTAGATGATCTTAACTTGCCCCTTTTTTTGCATGGATATAATGGTGATGAATGAATATTTAGTGAAATGTATATATATAATAATGCCCAAGGCACTCGTGCGGTCACAACTTAGCAAACCTGATACGGGTGCCCTCAAACGAAATGACCCAACCTGAACTCATTTCATCGGGTGCCCTCCTAAGGTGCGACGCCCTCCACCTGACCGAACGAATGCACAAGGGAGCAAACGGAAAATGGCCTGCACGAACATGTACAAGGCACCTGTGCGGTCACAACTTAGAAAACCTGATATGGGCGCCCTCCCAAAACATAACCCGACCCGAACTCGTTTCATCGGGCGCCCTCCTAAGGCACGATGCTCTCTGCTCGAATGAACGAATGCATAAGGGAGCAAATGGAAAATGACCCGCACGAACGTGCACAAGGCACCCATGTGGTCACAACTTAGCAAATATGATACAGGTGCCCTCAAATGAAACGAATCGACCTGAACTTGTTTCATTGGGCGCCCTCCCAAGGCGCGACACCCTTCGCCCAACCGAACGAATGCACAAGGGAGCAAATGGCAAACGTCCCACACGAACGTGCACAAGGCACCCATGTAGTCACAACTTAGCAAACCTGATACGGGTGCCCTTAAACGAAATGACCAGACTCGAACTCGTTTCATCGGGCACCCTCCCAAGGTGCGACGCCCTCCGCCCGACCGAATGAACGCACAAGGGAGAAAATGAAAAACGGCCCGCACAAACATGCACAAGGCACTCGTGTGGTCACAACTTAGCAAACCTGATATGGGCACCCTCAAACGAAAATACTTGACCCAAACTTGTTTCATCGGGCGCCCTCCCAAGGCGTGACACCCTCTGCCCGACTGAACGAACGCACAAGGGAGAAAACAACAATGACCTGCATGAACGTGCAAAAGGCACCTGTGCGGTCACAAATTAGCAAACCTGATATGGGTGCCCTCTAACAAAACGACCTAACTCGTTTCATCGGGCGCCCTCCTAAGGTGCGACACCCTCTGCCTGACCGAACGAACGCACAAGGGAGCAAACGGAAAACGACCCGCACGAAAGTGCACAAGGCACCCGTACAATCACAATTTAGAAAACCTAATACAGGCGCCCTAAAATGAAACGACTCGACCCGAACTCGTTCCATCGGGCACCCTCCCAAGGCACGACGCCCTCCGCCCGACCGAACGAACGCATAAGGGAGCAAATGGCAAACGACCCGCACGAACGTGCACAAGGCACCTGTGTGGTCACAACTTAGCAAATCTGATACGTGCGCCCTCAAATGAAACGACGCCCTCCACCCGACTGAACAAACGCACAAAGGAGAAAATGACAAACGACCTGCACGAACGTGCATAAGGCACCTGTGAGGTCACAACTTAGCAAACTTGATATAGGCACCCTCTAACAAAACTACCTGACCTAAAATCGTTTCATTAGGCACCCTTCCAAGGCGTGATGCCCTCCGCCCGACTGAATGAATGGACAAGGGAGAAAACGGAAAACCGCTCGCACGAATGTGCACAAGGCACCCATGTGGTCACAACTTAGCAAACCTGATACGGGCGCCCTCAAATGAAATGACCCAACCTGAACTAGTTTCATTGGGCGCCCTCCTAAGGCACGACACCCTCCGCCCGACCGAACAAACACACAAGGGAGAAAACGCCAAATGGCCCACACGAATGTGCACAAGGCACCCGTGCAGTCACAACTTAGCAAACCTGATACGGGCACCCTCAAACGGAACGACCCGACCCGAACTCATTTCATCGGGCGCCCTCCCAAGGCATGACGGCCTCCGCTCGACCGAACGAATGTACAAGGGAGCAAACAACAAACAACCCACATGAATGTGCACGAGGCACATGTGCAGTCACAACTTAGAAAACCTGATACGGGCGCCCTCTAACAAAACGACCCGACCCGAACTCATTTCATCGGGTGCCCTCCGCCCGACCGAACGAACGCACAAGGGAGAAAATGGAAAACGGCCCGCATGAATGTGAAAAAGGCACCCATGCGGTCACAACTTAGTAAACATGATATGGGCACCCTCAAACGAAATGACCCGACCCGAACTCGTTTCATCGGGCGCCCTCCCAAGGTGCGATGCCCTCCACTCGACTGAACTAACACACAAGGGAGAAAATGGCAAATGACTCGCATGAACATGCACAAGGCACCCGTGAAGTCACAACTTATAAAATCTGATACGCGTGCCCTCAAACGAAACGACCCGACCCGAGTTCGTTTCATCGGGCGCCCTCCCAAGGTGCGACGCCCTCCGCCCGACCGAACGAACGCATAAGGGAGAAAACAGAAAACAACCCACACGAACGTGCACAAGGCACCCGTGCGGTCACAACTTAGCAAACTTGATACGGGCACCCTCCAATAAAATGACCTGACTCGAACTCGTTTCATCGGGCGCCCTCCCAAGGCACGACACCCTCCACCAGACTGAACGAACGCACAAGGGAGCAAAGGGAAAACGACCTGTAAGAACGTGCACAAGGCACTCGTGCAGTCACAACTTAGCAAACCTGATACAGGCGCCCTCAAACGAAATGACTCGACCTGAAATTGTTTCATCGGGTGCCCTCCCAAGGCGCGACACCCTCTGCTCGACCGAACGAACGCACAAGGGAGAAAACAAAAAATGGCCCGCACGAACGTGCACAAGGCACCTGTGTGGTCACAAATTAGCAAACCTGATACGGGCGCCCTCAAACGAAACGACCTGACCCGAACTCGTTTCATTGGGCGCCTCCCAAGGTGTGATGCCCTTCGCCCGACCGAATGAACGCACAAGGGAGAAAACGGCAAACGTCCCGCACGAACGTGCACAAGGCACCCGTGTGGTCACAACTTAGCAAACCTGATACAAGCGCCCTCTAACCAAACGACCCGACTCGAACTTGTTTCATCGGGCACCCTCCCAAGGCGCGACGCCCTCCGCTCGATCGAACGAACGCACAAGGGAGAAAACGACAAATGGCCTACACGAACGTGCACAAGGCACCCATGTGGTCACAACTTAGCAAACCTGATACAGACACCCTCAAATGAAACGACCTGACCCGAACTTGTTTCATCGGGCGCCCTCCCAAGGCGTGACGACCTCCACTCGACCAAATGAATGCACAAGGGAGAAAACGACAAACGGCTCGCACGAATGTGCACAAGGCACCCGTGTGGTCACAAATTAGAAAACCTGATACAGGTGCCCTCAAATGAAATGACCCAACCCGAACTCATTTCATCGGGCGCCCTCTGCCCGACCGAAATAATGCACAAGGATGAAACGGAAAACGGCCCGCACGAACGTGCACAGGGCACCAGTGTAGTCACAACTTAGCAAATTTTATACGGGCGCCCTCAAACGAAACAACCCAACCTGAACTTGTTTCATCGGGTGCCCTCCCAAGGCGCGACGCCCTCCGCCCACCCCTTGTAGCAATAAATCCAAAATTTTTTAGATGAAATTATTATTTCCAAAGGAAAACAACTCAACTCTCATCAATGTTTCAATATAGATGAAGATAAATGGTTTGGTAAATTTCAAATTTAAGGAGAAAATTTATTCAAACTAGCTTATAGCTCGCATATTGATAGCTTCAAAAAAGTATCCTACAAATGTCAAATGTCATATGTTTCTATGTTCATTTAACATGTTTCTATTTTACATGTGCTTGGAAAATATTGTTCACAACATGGAATAGATCCTACAAAGGAATATTCAACATCTTGTAATCGCGATTTAGTTAAATTTCTCCAAAATTTTGTCTTTAATCGTTTACATATTGTACACATCCCCTTGTAATCTATATTTTGTTTTCTCAATATTTTGAAAGTTTCAACATGTTGTATGGAAAACATTCTTATACCTTATTTTGTACAAGCCATTTCCCTTTACTTGGAAGTTGCTATTTTAATTTCTTTTGGAAACATTTTTATGACTCTTTTCAAGTATCATGAATTTTCTTATTCATAATTGTATTTTCTAAATAGTATAATATATAAATCTAACACATGAATAATGTATGTTAGTACTTGTAATAATGGTTTCCTCATCAATCATCATGGAAGTATCAAATATAGTTTAAATATTTTTTCTCTATTATTATTATAATCCAACCTCATGGGCATGGGTGCATTAAACTAGAAAGTGTTCTCTTCCATGTGTTGTACAACTTGTCATTTTCATCCTTAAAACTCTTTTTTATTGAGATATAACCACACCATATAAACAAATTTTCATTAGTGGGTTGCTTTATGTTGATCATGGTCCTCCATATAACAAGATTTTAAGTTATGTGTAGGTTCTTGCACTTTCAATGGATTTCTCAAATCTTGATTGTGACCTTAACAATTTTTGCCTTCATAATTACCATTTGTAAATGGGTTTTTAGAAAATATAAACAACAACCAATTAAAAAGGATTTTGTTTATGATCCTTTTCAAGTGTCATGAATTTTTCTATGCAATATTGTATTTAAAATAGCGTAACCTATGGATCTAACACCAAGCATGCTACTACTCATAATAATGGATTTTCAAGATAATCATCAATCATCATGTAAATATAAAAAATATTTACCCTTCTTTCTTTCTGTTAATAATGTCAAAACTATTCATAAAGGTGTGTTTTGCTATGAATTATTTCGTATGTCAAAAATTTTCGCTAGTAATGGATTTCACACTTTTATATTAAGAGATAGATATCCCACCCCTTGTAGCAATAAATCCATTTTTTTATAGATGAAATTATTATTTCCAAAGGAAAACAACTCAACTCTCATCAATGTTTCAATATAGATGAAGAGAAATGGTTTGGTATATTTCAAATTTAAGGAGAAAATTTACTCAAACTAGTTTATAGAGCATATATTGATAGCTTCAAATAAATAGTCCTAGTTTTTGAAATTGGAAGAAGGATTAGATTTATTATTTTATATTTTATTGATGAAGCATAAAATTGGAATCATAACAAATAGAGGCATATGCACTTTGAAAAGGGTTTAAAATCACTAAAGGAATAAGAATGAATTCAATCATTATGATTAATGACTCTAGGATCATTATCATTCATATGATTAAACAACCATTACGAAAATTGATGTTCGGGGTTCATTTGTAGGCATTAATAATAAGATAACCCTTCAAGGATTCTTCAAGGGTGCCTTCAATAACCCTTTCCCAAGTAAGATATATCTCCACACACTTCTTAATAGGTGCTTCCAAAACTTTTGTTGATTGTTCATTGTCCAATGCCTCACTTGTCCCAAATAAGTCTCCAACAATGGTCTTGATGTTGGACAACTCCAAAACTTCAACAATATTTGTTGTGTTCCAAGAGTGATGATACACAGTCAAGGTAATTACAGCAACCAAGGTCTTCACCATTCCGAGAGGTAGTATTATTATGTTGTGACTGTCTAGCAAGGAAAACCGACCCAAGAATGATGATGCACAGTCAAGGAAATTACAACAACCAAGGTCTTCACCGTTTTGAGCGGTAGTATTATTGTGTTCTGACTGTCCAGCAAGGAATTCTGAGTAAATAATGATGATACACATTTAGGTCAATTACAACAATCAAGGTCTCCACCGTTCTGAGAGGTAGTATCACTGTGTTGAGACTGTCCAACAAGGAAATGAGCAGAAAATCTATACACAGTCCAATACGGTTGTAGTCACTACACATGAATCATTGTAATCTTCCACAATTTGAGCTTAGGAGTCCACCACAGCTTGAGAAAGGAGTTCACCACAATCTTAAGGATTCCACCACAGTCTAAGGTAAGCTTTTTTATGACACTTTCTGAAATTAAGAAGTCTGAATTTATGTTGTCATTGTCCTAAGCTATAGCAAGGGACACATAAATAAATTTTGATAGCAGAAAGGGCCTCTGCAACATGTTGTAATTGTTACTAAATACTTAGAAAAATTCAATAACTGTTTCAAAACATAAATTAATGCTCAAGAAGAATTAAAAGTTAAAATTAAATTTAAAGAAAATTATCAACAACCAAGGATATTGATAAGCAACAAAACATTTAAACCAACATTTTCTAGAACAGATCACTTGCCTCTTATGAAATATTAGATCATTGATTGGAATCTATATAGCTTGGTGGAGAAATATTACAAAATTAAATTTCATTAGTGATAGAATATCACTTTAAATTATTCTCTTGATCACAAACATAACAGTCATATTTTGAAATTTCTTTCAACTCGGGAAACTAGACTCCATCCAAGCTTCCACAAAAATAGTAAATAATTGTAAGTTTTCTTGCAAGGTCAAATAAAGTACTCATGTTGAACTTAAAAGATATTTGATAGCATGTGGACATAGAGTATACACAATGCACACAAGAATACTTTACTATTTAAATCTCTCTGGCTGTCTCGATTATGAGGTGTTCCCTCCATCAGCGACATATCATAGGTCGCTTAAAATGTTAAATATGAGAGGTAAAAATTGACTGTTTGGTCAGCTTCATCATCTTCCAGCCAATAAGTTTCAAGAATCTTTACTTCCTTCTCATAAATTTCATTATTTTCATGACTTTGTAGGTTCTCAATCTTCTCAAGTCCTTCAGCATATTGTGCATAGAGATTTACACCTCCAGTGTTTCCCAGAACCTTCTCTACTTCCCCAAATTTCAAAATATTCTCTAGCCCTTCAAGACAAACAGTTACAATTTTTGGGTCTGGAAAGACTAGAAGATCACATAGATGCGTAATGCATCCTTGATTCACAATATATCTGCAACCAAAAGCACAAATTAGTAGTTTGTCTAGGATGAGATTACCCAATGTTATCCCTGTAACTGTTATGATAAATGACTTTTTATATTGACCATTTATTGACATAATAATTTGTTGATACTATTTTCCAAATGAGGAAATATGAAATGTGAATAGACGATGACTTATAAGAAAATTGACAAACCTCTCGCATCTATTCAATTTGTTCTTTGCAACCTCCAACATCATTGTAAGTAGCATCTAGCTTTTCTTCAATAGTCATCATTGTCACACTGGGATCAATCTTAGGAGGCAAAGGGATCTGAATCTGATACTTATTGCAATCAACCCTACATAAAGAAAGAAGACATCAATAATTACATTCCAGAAAAAACCCACAAGGTGTGACCTGAAGCAATCTCTAAATTTTTTTATGACATTAATGCAAACAAAATAAAACATTAGAGTTGAAAACATAGTAATGCTCCACTAAGAAGTAATGTGATATCTCACTTGTCAGTGACACTTAGAATTGATGGATAATATCACACTCAACTCTAAAGGAAACAAACTCCCTAGAAGACAAAGTGAACATAAAAGGATGGTTTTGCAAGGGGGATTTTTTATTAACTGACCTGACACGCATGCCTTCTTCAATATCAGTAGGGGAGACTTTATCACCCAGTCCAACCACAAACTGCATTCCAAAGAGACAACTTTTTAAATACTACATGCAAGTCAATGTGGCTTTCGGGAAACATTGGGTTTTGAATTCATAAGTTTTGTTGCGAGAAAAAGACTAATCACTGCAGTTATAGTTTTAGTGTAAGAGTAAAGTAGAAGTTTTGATTCTTGCTACACCTATAAGAGAATAATGACTTTACTGTGTGATCACAACACAACCTGGAGAAATAGGCATACCTTGGAAATTTGTTTAACATTTATGACATACTTGGAATCATCAGTTTTTGGATTAATGATATTCGTGCACCTCGCTACCTGGATGAAGAAACAAAACATATTCAGATCAATTATATGTGATAGAGACTGATACATGCTTGACCATGTTTACAAAAAAACATTCTGATTAATCAAACATAACGAAAACTGATTTGTTTAACATTGTTCTGTAAAAATCAATTAACACAAACATGATATGCATCAAATATTGCCACATATATTTCTTGGGAAAATCCAATCCTGGGTCTAATTTTCAATAGTTGACCCCCAGACTAAGCTACTCTGAAGCAGGTCTGATATTTCAATGTTCGACACCTTAGCTGAATCTAATGAAAAATGTAAACTATAAGAGAATTGACAAACCTTTGGCAGATTATTATGTACCATTCCAGCTAGCCTTCAAAGGCTTACTCAGATTGTTGGGATTAAGAAGCCAAATTAAGTCCACTCCACAGATATTACCACGGTGATTGCGATGGCTAACCCACTGGAAAACCAACAACTCATTAATTAGAAATTTGCAGTTCACCAAAGTTAATTTCGTTTTTGTTCCATTTTCAAGAATCAATAGCAAAAAGAAAAGGATTGTAAAACCTACAAACCTGTGACCAGCATACAGCTAAATGGTACAAACCTTATGAGCATCGGCATCACTGTCTGTGTAGTGGTGAGCAATATCATAGGAAGAAACAAAACCTTGAGACCACAGAATTTGTAAATATGCCCCCGTTTGCTTCCGTTCCAATCCCTGCATGGTACTACTACTTTAGAAACTGTAACCAAAACAAATACTGTTAAAAGGAATAAAGCACAGAGCTTTCCCATAGAGAATAATAGGGACAGAAGGAAGCTTATAGTATTTCTTGTAGGTTTCCAAGTAATCTAGGATTTTGTATACCTGTTATAGGTAAATTAATCATATTAATACAAAAGTAAATTAATCATAATAATATCAAATGGATAGGATTGTAATCTAACATAGTTGTTTCACGTTGAACCAAAATTCATTAAATGAATATGCGGAAACCCATACACGTTTTATTGAGGTCAAATATATAGGATAGAAGGAAAAATTAGTACTCATTTCCACAATTGCTTCATAAGAGCTTGTAGGCTTTCCAAAGGAGGTGGCATGCTCTACCCCACAATCTACAAATCATAAAATAGATCACTCCCTTGAATGGTTGAAAAATGCCCTGGAGTAGAGGACTACAAGAAAGAAGAGATCAAGTACAGAGGAACAAAGGGAGTGGGTAGCCATATAGGAAATTTAAATATTTTATCCATAGGAGGGTACACCATCTGATATTCGTTAGCATGTTAGAGAGGCCACCAAGGCCATGCTTGAACTACATATTATTGATTAAATTCCTTAGAGGATGAGAAACACATTTAGTATGGGGGTGATGATGTGTCACATCAATATGTAGATTTGAAGGCCCATTTTTTACCCTCCAGCCTATAAAAATATTATTTCCTCACATTAATTTACATTTTTTTGGCTATGATGTATGAATACTAAAGGGTTCTTGTCATAATTTGTGGCCTAATGAGGTCAATGTACAAGAAAAGAGCATTTTTTAGTACTTTGATGATGCAAATGCATGTTGGAGGAAGCTAGATGAAGTGTAGGAGGCTTGTATCCAAAATAAATAGGATAACATAAAAGAATTTGTACAGATAAATAATGTACTGAATATAGAATATGAGCATAGATTGCAACAGAACGTGAAATTATCCAAACAATTGACATGTGATCTTTTGTTATTTAATATTGTTTATTCTGATTATTATGATTATGAAAAAATCTTGCAGTTATTGGCCAATTTGGACCCATACATCCCTTGTCGGATTAGAATAAGGTGATATTTTATAGCGAGATCAACAATTGTTACCTCTTTCCCTTTTTTCCTCAGGTGACAATCAACAATGTCCTTTTTACATTTTATTTTCTGGTGTCACAACTGGAAAAAATACTGGATGTTATCTGGTCACTACAGGACAGTAATGTGTCCTTTTTACATTTTACATTTGTTAATGTTCTTGAAAGCATAAAAAAAGTAATAGTTGATTGTTAGTTAGTTGATAAATTGCCTTTGAGAGAAATAAATGACCACCTCTGTAGTAATACACTTAGATTATCAATTGAATGTAGCTCAAGCGGCTGATAAGAAAAGTTGTTTCCTTCCTCGACCAGGTTCAAATCCCACTTTGTGACATTTTTGCTCTTCATGAGCCGAATGTTGTTGAGATGTTATCTGGCCTTGAGCCCTGAAGAATCCAATTTACCTTATGTACCAAGATGAGGGGAAATGCCATGTGAGTTTCCCCAAAAGACGCATTACGGCGAATAAAAATACCATATTTAGATCTATACTCCATAAATCTAAAAAAATTCCAAGAAAAATGAGGAGATGCCACATATTATTGTGCTTATATACCAGAAAAATGTACAAATTCTTCCCAAATCCCAACGGGTTAGCTCAAACTTTTGTCATTGATGTTGCTAGGCATTTGTCTAGTTCAGTGCCAGCAGGTTCCTACTTTGAATCCTCTAGGGTGAGGCACACTAGTCTACACTGACAAGTTTATTAGGGATGTCATCCATGATTGTGAAGAAGCTTCCCTTAGGTTTCCCACAAGGTTTTCCTTGGAAAAAATAAGTACAATGCCTAAAATGGCTCCTAAATCTATCTATTTCTATGGGACTGTCAGGTTGGCTAGATTCTAAAGACATTGTATTCAACAAAAAGTGGAGAAATGGGTGTATATTTATTATTTTAGAATCATTACATAATCATAACAACTGAGAGCCAAAAAAATACAGGTAGAAGTACAGAGAATCCTTCTATAAAACAACATAAAACATGAAGTTATATATATTATGATAAAAAATTAAATAAAATGCAGTTAGAGACTAGCATTACACTTGGAATCTACCATTGATTTTCATACATAAAATAGAATTCAGAGATTGACAAGAGTAGAAAAATGCACCTTGCGATCCTGTTCCTCGGAAAAATACTCTCTATTAACATCACTCCTTGGAATAGCCTCATTGGAGTTAACGGCCAAGGCTATATCTCGAACTTGGACTAGAAATCCATATTAAAGATCAAGCAGAAACACCTAACAAACATTTCTGAGTTTACAACATGTTTGGTAAACCTCTGTTTTCTTGTACCTTGCACCACGGCCTGGTCTCCACTTGAAAACTGTAAATGGTCTGGTGCAAATTTTACACTCTTTGTCAAAATTTTCTTTTGTCTACACCCAAAAAAAAAAATCATTTAAACTCAATTTGACCACATATATGTCAGTGCTTTTATAAGCCATATATAAATATACAGTACATATAGTACACAAGCGCTAAAATTTGAAATAAGAAAATTCATGCATAAGAAATAAGTAATGATACAATAAAATAACTAATAAATTTAAAATTTGATCTCTTTTATGTTTTAAGTAATGATACAATAAAATAACTAGAGAAATAAGACAGGATACTACCTCTCAAATTATATCTCTCTACTATTTCAAACTTGCCTACTGTGTTGTTCCTATAGACAGTACATCATAGAGTTGTAAACATCAGCACCTTCCAAAATTTTAAAAAATTTAGATCATCCTTCTTGACCACATTCTCATGTTTTGATTTGAACATTAAAGTGAGCTAGCAGCCTAGAAGAGTAACTAGCATGGTCAATGATCTCAACTCAACTAAGTTATTGTGCACCGCATCTTGGAATACAATCATACCCTAACATTAGTGCAGACCACATAAAACATTAGTTATGAAAACATAGTAATGCTTCACTAAGAAGTAAAGTGATATCTCACGTGTCAGCGACACTTAGAATTGATGGATAATATCACACTCGACTCTAAAGGAAACAAACTCCCTAGAAGACAAAGTGAACATAAAAGGATGGTTTTGCAAGGGGGGTTTTTTAATAACTGACCCGACATGCATGCCTTCTTCAATATTAGTAGGGGAGACTTTATCACCCAGTCCAACCACAAACTGCATTCCCAAGAGAAATATCTTTAATAACACCAATTGTAATTAGTTAAAAAATACCTCTTGGTATAATAACCAAGTATAATTGACATAGATATGGTCAACATAAAAGGTTAATAACAACTATAGATCACCAAATGATGTTTAAACATTCCTTCAACAATGTTTGACATCACGCAAACATGAGTTGGAAACATTGACTAATGAGCACCGTGTGATATCAATCAACAATGATACAGACATTGATGTACACTAAATAGTGACTATAAGAGTATCCATAAGGAGGACTAGAATGAATTATATGTATCGTACAACTCCTACGAAAACTAAAACCCAATTGTAAGGTATTGATGCAAATAGGCGAAACATTAAGAGCGATGTGATCGATATTGCCATTTTTATTGATAGAGTGATCAAAGCAATTACCCTCCCCTCCCTTTTTAGTTTTGGGTATCTCCTTCATGGTTTATAAAACACAAAAGAGAATAAAAATAAGATTTACAGTTTAATTTTTGTTTACATTGATGAACCCCCACAAAAAAAAAGGATACTCGATTTGAGTGTCTTCTTCTTTGCTTAATGATGTAAACGGAGAGATAATGGTATGCTTGGTACGAGATGTTTTCTTCATGAGTTTTTAATGAGCCTAAAAAGTATAAAAGTATGCTTAGAACCCTTCACATATTAATGAGCATGAGAATAATAGAAAGTGAGATTCCTTGAAGAAATAACTAATATAAAGGGTAACAACTTATTTCAAACTAACAAAACCATTGTAAGTAAATACAAGTAGATATGTTATTAGGATTTTGTATAGCTGTTACAGGATTTTTCTTACACAGTCAGATACTTGGGTCCACCTTGCACTTTGGGAAGATTCTATGAGCCATAGTATTATTCCTACCTCCTTCGGTGGTGCCCACAACCCTACACCTTCTCCTCTCCAACATTAAATTCATTTACACTCAGTCTTACCTGGTGTTTACACCACTGAACCTCCTTCCTGTTGGACATGGCTATATCCATTTGAAGTCTTCACCTTTGTGCATACCCATACTCAATTACTCCCCTGCTTGACAACTCCAATGCCATGACAAAGAGCCAAATCCTGTGGAGGGTCCTCTTCTCAAGTAGAAGGGAGTTCTCAAGGCACACTTCAAGCTCATAAGGAATCACGGAGATATCATTCCCAAACCCCTGCTCCTATACAACAGGAACTCAACTATGTTGATATTGAATTTCACGTTCAACATGATGAGCAAGTTGTTGAGGAGGTCTTTGCCTCTATGGCTGAGTGGGTGATTGATTTAGGCCATAATTTAGGGCACCAAAACTAATATCTATGTATAATCGAGCTATACTAGAACATGAAATCGCTCCCCAACAAGTATTTTCTTAGAGCATAATGAAGCTCGCAAGGAGATATTATTACAGATTGATGAACTACAAATGGAGCACAAGGATCCTAGTTTGCAACACTGTGACATCTCTACCAAGTTGGCCCTTCAAATTTAATAGATGGGACAGAGAAAAAAGCCGAGAACTAAATATCAATCTTCCAGGGGGTTGCATGGTAATAGAATGGGCTGCCACTGTTCATGCCATGGATAATGAAACTAAGAACTTGTTGTGAAAAATTGTGCCTAGATTGAGCATACAATGTTTAAGTATTGGCATGAAGGATTAAGTCCTTAATGAGATCAAAATTTTTTCATCATGAATAAAACTTCAAACCACAACACAAGACATTAAAGCCTATGAATCTAAGAATTGAAGACTGCTGCTCAAAAGAGCTTATTCTACTGTAAACTACTGCTCAGTAGAGCTTATTCATTTCCTATCCTGCTGTAGCATGTGCCAAAAAAAGGCTTCCAGTTGAAATTAGTGAATTAATGCAGCCACCTCATGGATACAATGGTCCTTTCCTCTGTGCTTAGTCATCATGCAAAACTACAAAACCTCGAAACCAAAATGTTTGCAGGATGGAATATTGTCATTGTTGGGCTACAATAGAACTTGGGTACTTGCAAATGAAAAATGTCATCAATTTTGATGCAACAGTGGACATGATCTGCCACGAGATATGTGTAGTTGTCTTGAAGAGGCTTGTTGTGAACTCTGTCAAACCACATACTGCCCCCTTTTCTTGAAACTCCCATTTTTCCATCACATGAGAGCACATAATATTGTCCAAATGATTGTTGTTAAAGGTCTTTATTGGATAGATGAAAACTTGTCACAAGGGAAGCATGATCTGCAATTCTATCTTTTAAGGAATATTGATTCCATAGTCTTCCATAACCATTATTAGGCCACCACAAGTGCTATTAATGCAACCCATCTGGCAGTTCTGCAACTAAGGCTCTAAATGATAGGCCTATAAATAGTTGGGGAATGCAATCCACTATCATAGCTACAGATTTTCCCCTGAGAGATCACATCCACATTATTACAAGCAACCATTTTGAAGCAGTAATATGTAGTGTAGATCACTCCTTACTGGTTATTATGGAGTAGCAAGGCCACCAGACCAAATTCTTCCAACCCTAGGTCACTGACTTTACTAGTTATTATGTTTCAGTAGGGGTAGTGTCTTCCTGGTGTTTTAGGATTTCTTCTGCCCTTACTTGTTTTTTTGGAGTAGCAGGGGTTTGGGTGGTGGTAGGAATGTATCATGTCCTCTTCTTTCCTGGAACATAGGGGGGCCTATTTTGATGCCCTCTCATTCTCTCGGTGGTTGGTTTTCTACTAATTATCTCAACGTCAATATCACTATACTTCTATGGTGTAATAGAATTTGTCTCTTCTTCCTTAATATGAATTAGTAGGTACTTTGTAGCCAAGGGATTCATGAAAATATATTCTTCCTCCTTTGCAATTGCAATGGGTGGAGTCACACAACATTGGGATCATTTAGTGAATTTGCAACCATTGTAG